>CM068351.1:37866857-37944357 GCA_034769755.1 Odontamblyopus lacepedii | reverse complement strand
CTTTTTTTGCAGTGTACTAGAAAGAACAAGCGAGCGAGAGAGGGAGAAAGAAAAAGAGGGGTTGCAAGGGCGATGTAAAGGAGCAAAGGACTGTGGGATAAAAGGGCGGTAGCCGTAAGATTTCACCTCTGACCGTGAGAGCTTTGATAGGCCAAACTCGAGCCACTGCTGCTGACGGCTCATCATCGATCACCTCTGCACACGGCTCACAATTAATCAATCAATTAAAAAAACCCACTGTGGTAATCCATCACCCGCCCTCTCCTCCGGACTGTATCGAGCATCAGATCTATAGGCTTCTGCGCTGAGATGCCGACACCAAAACACAAATATTCCCAGCGTGCATCACTCCCCTGACTCGGCGCGTTTCTGTCCGTGACCCACTGTGACGCTCAGACTGCGACGCTCAGACTGCGACGCTCAGACTGCGGCGCTCAGACTGCGAGGCTCAGACTGCGACGCTCAGACTGCGACGCTCAGACTGCGACGCTCAGACTGCGGCGCTCAGACTGCGGCGCTCAGACTGCGGCGCTCAGACTGCGACGCTCAGACTGCGGCGCTCAGACTGCGACGCTCAGACTGCGGCGCTCAGACTGCGGCGCTCAGACTGCGGCGCTCAGACTGCGGCGCTCAGACTGCGACGCTCAGACTGCGGCGCTCAGACTGCGACGCTCAGACTGCGACGCTCAGACTGTGAGGCTCAGACTGCGAGGCTCAGACTGCGGCGCTCAGACTGCGACGCTCAGACTGCGACGCTCAGACTGCGAGGCTCAGACTGCGGCGCTCAGACTGCGACGCTCAGACTGCGGCGCTCAGACTGCGACGCTCAGACTGCGGCGCTCAGACTGCGGCGCTCAGACTGCGGCGCTCAGACTGCGGCGCTCAGACTGCGACGCTCAGACTGCGGCGCTCAGACTGCGGCGCTCAGACTGCGGCGCTCAGACTGCGGCGCTCAGACTGCGGCGCTCAGACTGCGGCGCTCAGACTGCGACGCTCAGACTGCGAGGCTCAGACTGCGACGCTCAGACTGCGGCGCTCAGACTGCGACGCTCAGACTGCGACGCTCAGACTGCGGCGCTCAGACTGCGAGGCTCAGACTGCGGCGCTCAGACTGCGGCGCTCAGACTGCGGCGCTCAGACTGCGACGCTCAGACTGCGACGCTCAGACTGCGGCGCTCAGACTGCGGCGCTCAGACTGCGACGCTCAGACTGCGGCGCTCAGACTGCGGCGCTCAGACTGCGACGCTCAGACTGCGGCGCTCAGACTGCGGCGCTCAGACTGCGGCGCTCAGACTGCGGCGCTCAGACTGCGGCGCTCAGACTGCGAGGCTCAGACTGCGACGCTCAGACTGCGACGCTCAGACTGCGAGGCTCAGACTGCGGCGCTCAGACTGCAGCGCTCAGACTGCGACGCTCAGACTGCGGCGCTCAGACTGCGGCGCTCAGACTGCGGCGCTCAGACTGCGACGCTCAGACTGCGACGCTCAGACTGCGGCGCTCAGACTGCGGCGCTCAGACTGCGGCGCTCAGACTGCGACGCTCAGACTGCGGCGCTCAGACTGCGGCGCTCAGACTGCGACGCTCAGACTGCGGCGCTCAGACTGCGGCGCTCAGACTGCGGCGCTCAGACTGCGGCGCTCAGACTGCGGCGCTCAGACTGCGGCGCTCAGACTGCGGCGCTCAGACTGCACTGGGATCGGTTTAGGTTTCGGTCGATCATTTTGTTGGAATCGGCTCTTTTCAAAGTAAATGATTTGTGTAATTTTTGAGGAAGTGGTTGTGAAGTTCAGCTACAGGTTTTGCACAAAACTTTGCAGTGCTCTGGCCCCACTTTAAGAATTATTTTTAGGTCAAACATTATCGCTCTTGTATTTGTGTAAAGATGTTTGTTCATCTTGTGCGACTTCTGACTATGAAACAATAAAAGTCCCTGATCAAATCTACTCAACTTGATTTTCTTTTTTTTTATTTTTATTTTGGGCAATTTAGAAGTTTACATTCTTTTACAATGGAACATAACATTAGAGAAATCATGATAGAAATAACAAAAAAATAAATAAAAATACAAAAAATAATCCCACCCTCCTCTTCTAATCTAATGCAATGAGCTTCTTTTTCATTATTAACTACAGGAACTATTTACAAGTGCAGACAGTGAAAAACTGTTCTATCTTAATAACTTAATTATCATTATTATTAATACATGAGGATACACTACAAAAAAGGATTTTCTAACATAGTTAAACTGACTTGAATTAAACAAATTCATCTTAAAAGACCAATTTTAAGATTTTTTTTACTTAAAAGGTGAGATTTTTTTAACTTGTTTCAAGATATTCCATCCTGATTTATCTTATCTCGATATTACAACTTATTCTAAGCACTTTTTATATTAACTCAGTCCAGGTTAAGCCTCTTTAACTTCCTTCTCAAACCAATAAGGTGAAAAATCTTGACTTAAATACTTAAAACTCGTGTTTTCTGCTTAGAACAAGATTCATATTTCGTCCTGTTTTAAGAAAACTTGGTAAGTGGAAATTTCTTACTGCACTGGCAGAAAATTTCACTTAAAATAGGACATTTTTACGTCAAAATTTGTATTTTTTTCTTATTTTTTGATAGGCCTTTTTTGCAGTGTACCAGCAATGTTAAGAAATGTAAAGATACCAACAATGGAAACAGAAACAAACATAAATAAGGTTAAAACAGCACATCCAGCAGTGGTGAGGAAACAACAAACATAAATCTGCTCTACAAAACACAGGACTGTTCAGATTTTAGGACTGACTCTGTATAAACTGTGACCAGACCATATGTTTATAGAACAACTTGAATTTATGGATATTTTGGCGTGTGTTTGAGACGTGTGTCCAGACTGTTCCACAGTTTTACTCCACATATAATCACACACAAACTTTCACGAGTAGTTCGAACATTGGGCAGCTTCAAATGTCCACATCCTCTTAAATGATGAGTTTTCTCTCATTTTGAACAAACTTTGGAGATTAGTTGGTAGTAAATTGTTGAATGCTCGAAATAAAATTACAAGCGTATAATATTTTACAAGGTCAGGAATCTTCAGGAGCTCGGATTGAATAAAAAGATTATGAGTGTGTTCTGGAAAACCAACTTTATGGATCATTCGCAAAGCTCGTTTCTGTGAGATAATCAGTGGATTCACTGAACATTGGTCAGTTTCCCCCACACTTCAGTCTGTGAAATAAGGGAAAACCAATGAACAGTTTAATGTACGAAGGCCATTTTGATCAAGATAATATTTCACTTTGTTTAGTATAGCAACACTTTTAGAATGTTTAGTTTTTATATGTCTAAAGTGGCCTTTCCGTGATCGTTTACTGTCTATTACAACGCCCAGGAATTTCACTGATAAATCTAGAAATCTAGAAATAGAAAACAAATATGGCAGCTTCTCAAAGGAGAATGTGTTTTTTGCAAATTAACTGTTCTTATTTTTTTTACCTTCCAGTGAAAACTTAAGTTCAGTGACCTGAAGTGACAGAGGAAGATGCAGTAACTGTTCTTTCTGCAGGGGAACAAAATCACAGAATAAACGTAAAAAAAAAAAAGCGAAGGTGTAAATAAAACTGGCAGCTTTAACCTTGAGCTTTTTACCCAGTGCACGTTACATCAAAATGTGAATATTCCCAGCATGCAACACTCCCCTGACTGGGCTTATTTTTGTCTGTGACCCAGTGTGACCGTTTGGTAACTCGTTTGATCAACACGTCGACTGGCAGGAGGTGCGATGTTAAGGCGCTGTTGGTGACTGATGATGTGTGAACTTATGTGCACTTATTTACACACATGAACTTCTGAAAAACTGAGCTAAACTTGCATCTATTTACAGCCCGTTTTATAATGTAGAAATACGTCAAGTTAAACACTGTAGTTTTAGTATTTCTGTTTAGAACGTCTATAGTTCAAAATCAAGTCTGGATTAGTTCTGCTCCACATCAGCACTGCAGTCTTAGTGTTAATGTTAATTACTATTAGTGAACAAGAGCTCCTCCAGCGGGGCAAAATACGCCCGTACTTTGAATTATTCTATATAGAATTAAGTTAGAATTTGTCAAACCTAGTTAAAGATGAATTGTTGGTGCAGTTTGGAAGTTTGACATTCCTAGGTGAGACGGTTGTGGAGTTAGAGCGCGGACAAGAAATTGTCCACAGACAGACGGACAGACGGACAGACAGACGGACGGATAATCAATAGGGAAATCTGGCTCTTGCAGTAGGAGTATGAGTATGACATCATCACATTCTAGAATCGGAATTCCACCAATCAGATTGCAGCAACAGAACTTAAAGACACTACAAAGCTTTAATGTGTCCACAGACGGACGGACGGACGGACAGCGCCATACCATAATACGTCTCGTTTTATCACGGGCGTATAAAAACTGGCTGTGGCCAAACCAAACCAGGCTGTGTGTTCAGACTGTGCGTCTCTTATGGACCTTTTAACACTGACCGGTGTTTTTTAGCTGCCTGTGGAGTGTGGACCCTGAGCTGAGTGAAGGTTTATGGAGTTTTGTGTAAAAGTGACGGTGAATTGTGTGGTTTTCTGTACGATCGTGCAGTTGGTGAGTTTGGAAAATTGTTTTTTTTTGGGTCTGATTATTGTTTAATGTAAATTTGACTGTTTTACTAAATGTTCCTTGTTACGACCCAGCTCTGCTAGGGACCGCGGAAGTAACAAAATAACCAAGATGTAAAATGGAATAAATTAGGTAATTTAATTAAAAAGAATGTACAAGGTAAATTAAACAAAACAGGCTAAAATATGTACATAAAATAACCTAAACTAAGAAAAAGAACAGGATAACAAGTTGTGCCAAAAACGAGTCACGTGGGCTTACACACAAAAAACAAACAAACAAGTGACTAAACTAAGGGACGCAAACAAAACTAAATCACAAGTGTCCCAAAGTAAAACCACATAAACCCACAAACAGAATCAAGTGACAAAACAAAAAGGCACAAAACAGAACTAAACTAACCAAGTGTCTCAACACACACAAAGTCACATACTAGTACAAACAAAGTGACTGACAGAAAGAGACACAAACACAAAATGGCAGACTGGCCACAAAGGCCAGCAGCCCTGAACAGGTGAAAGGAATCTTCTTAAATAGGGGGAGGAGGCTGGAGGTGAGGTGGGAGTGGCCGAGAGTTGAAGTTCCCACCAATCAGGGACCAGGGCTCTCCCAGCAGGAATCCAAATGACGAAAGAAATTAAAGCTCACAAAACAAATCAAAGAACTGGAGGCCTGATTTTTGACCCCTGTGACCTGTGGGACTACGGATGAAAATGGGCGTGTTTATATTCATGCATTTTGTCGCGTCTGTTCATGAACCTGCACTGTCCCAATCAAATAAACAAAGAAATCAACTATTGAGCGCTGAAGTAAAACCTGTTAAAGCTGCACTCACTTTTTTTCTACCATCTCTTAATCTGCATAAAAATAATACTCCACACTATGGCATTAAACTCCATGGAAACAGGCGGGTGAGGAACCAGCTCAAATGACAGGTCAGATCTGTGGAGAGTCAAACCCACTCACGGTAAGATATTTTTTTTAGCAATACAAACCTGTTTAATTGAATAAATGCAAGATACAAGTTGGATGCAGAAAAGTTGCACAGTTCACACTTAAAGTTAAGTTAGATTTAGACTTAGACAAACTTTATTGATCCACAAGAAAATATATTTGGACACAGGAGCTCACACATGACCATAGAAAATAAAAAACAAAGAGAAACACATCTAACTAACAGTAATACATTCTAAATAAGTGGCAAAAAAGATAAGGGGGTAAACTCAAGTTAATTCTACACGATTAGTTTGTTGGTTAAATGGTTTCTGCTTTTTTAAAAATTCTTCCTGTTTTAACCCCTGAAGACCTAAAGGCAATTTTAGTACATTTCTCCTCGCCTGGATTTTTTTCTTAATTTTGCTTTTAAAACTGCCCCTTTTACCCCCTAATGAAGTGTTCTACCTCCTTTTGTTCAGTCCAACCTGTTATTTCACAATCTGCTGCTGTAGTTGTGTCATGAGGCTGTGATAAAAGCTACAGGACCAGAAACTGAGATGAAAAAAAAAAAAAAAAAAACAGAAAATAAAATTCACACTCTTTTATACAAAACACACAGCAAACATGTATAAATAACCTTTTGGACATAAAAAATGCTTAATTTAGGGCCTTCACTACAAAAATGCAAAATATCGTCTGTAAGTAAATTAAAAATCTCCTTATTGCCCTAAAAACAAAAAAAAGTGCAGTGGCTCCATGACTTTCCTGGTCCAGTCCTGGAAACAGCTCCTGTCAGGTCCAGGGCCAGAGCCACAGCACTTCTGCATTTCCAGGTGTTTATTACATTTGGATTTGTTCATTTGGACTGAAATAAACCTTTAAATAAAAATAGAAAGAGATGCACAATTACACACACCAAGATGTGTCTGAAATTTCCCCATTGTGGGACAAATAAAGGATATCTTATCTTATGTGTCATTTTCCATGTGTGTGAGAATTAACTCCACTTAGAGCGACTTTTTCCCTCGTTATAAACACACACAGTCAGAGGAGTCGACCATCTTGACTCACTTCACTCTTTGGCAAAGTTTGGCTCAATCAAAATGGACGGAGCGCATGAGTTTGGGGAAAACAAAGTTCCTATTGGACACTCGTTTTGCTCACGTCATCACACAGCGTGAGTGTGACGTAGGATAAAGCCGCAGAAATGTACGGAAACCTCTATGTCTGCACTTTCAGAGGGGAAAAGGACGTTTCTGTCTTTTACCATTAGAAAGTTCTGCGCAGTTATAGAAAACATATTCCTCTGTATCGTGTACGATGTCGTAGGACTTCCAGGGTTAACTCAGTCTTTGTAAACTTTGACTTGCTAAAGCTTTTGTTGACCAAACCTTTAGAGAAGTTCCATGACGCCTGTTCTCCAAAGTAAATTCCATAACAAAACTTAACCCATACACACTTCCTCTTTACTTGTCAACGACCTTGCCTCACAAACACTCGCTTATGTCCTGTGCTCTCGAGGCGTCTGTGTATTTCCGCACTGTAAATGTTAATTAGCGCTGTCCCCGGCGACACACAGAAATCATAAAATAGTAACGGGAACTCTGGTTGTCTGCGCGTGTCCTCGTCTCTGGGAGGTGAGACAAAATGCCCGGGCGTGATCCGTACACACTGGAGAAGAGCCTCTCAAATCTCCCACGATGCACCGCTCGCATTTGAATATTCATGCGGAGGAATCGGGCACCAAGGAGGTCGTCAGTTATTCATTATGCCTCTGCAAAAAGAAACACGCCATAGCCCCTCTGCGCTGGAATATTAATAGTTCCCATTAATAAAATATCCCCCTCCCCTATCTCAAGACTTAACTTTCTTGGCTATCCTGGGACGCCTGGGAGACGGGCCTATATATGAGCCAAAACACTGTCGCACTGTGTTTATTTGTACACTAAATAGAAAAAGTAATGATTAGCGAGCCGTCGACCATCTGTTGAGCGAACTTTTTCATTTTAATCTTCGGGAAAATGTGCCTAAACATATATGGGAGGCTTGCATATACTAGTATATCATTGTATACTCGGAGGAATAGATACATAATTTAGAGCAGAGTGAAAGTACGCTGACATTTCGCCATTGTTAGTGCAGATGAAGACATGGGACAGTGTCTGCTGGAGGAAAGGAAATGTGCAACGATGTAAAAAATTCAGTTGGTGTTCGGAGTCTGGACATGCAGATCCTCGCCGCCGTGTGCGGAGCCGCTAACTGCGCGCGGCATCTGATTAACCGCTGGATCAGACCGTCAACTCAAAGTGAAGCAAAAGCAAATGACAGAACAAATTTTAAGTCATAATACTGCGTGTTTGATGGTGAAATATGATAATGAATTCTAACAATGAATGGTGAAGTGCCCGGTCAGCGTACACAGGAGAGCACTTGAATTAGGCCACAAAACAAAATGATGGCGGCTTTAGAGAGGAATTACACAAAAGTTCAATTGTTTGTTTTTGTGTCATTTGTGCTGCTGCAGTGTGACACACGGTTACGCACAAATCAAGGTGAACCAAAACAACTGCAATGGCGCCAGAAAGTCCCAAAATGAACCAGGAAGAGGGGGAACAGTAAATGAATAGTAAAGGAAGGTAAAATTACATCATTGGACAAAGTTGTGAAAATGTTTTCATTCATCCAAGTGGCTTCCTCAGTTCCTCTTGGAAGAGTGACAAAACTGAGGAAAAAGATGACATAATTTTACTCTTTCACCTGGATTACCAAGGGATTCTAACTTGCTGTAGTGAATGTTTTTTTATTGTTTTCATGTGGGGCCTTGAGTATCTCAAATCTGACAGGTCAGTATCCAAGCAGGCAACAGTGCAGTGTAAATTAACTTCCATCAATCTTCCACCATTAGCCCTAATTACACTTCTTCTCCTTCAGCTCTTCTGGGCAAATCCCAGGACAATCCCAGGCCATCGGACAGACACTAACCACATGTTCATTTGTGGAAACCTTTTTATCATTTGTGACATACGCTGACATTGAGTTGTATGGCAATGCAATGTGTTAGTGCAATTATATAAGTGCTTTTCTTTAAATATGCAGCTTTTCAGGTGGAGAGACAAAAATATGATTGCTGTGCCTTAAAGGTTCCACAGTACTGAACCTGTCTGTCTTGCAATATTTAGTAAATGTCTTTGTATTGGTAAAAATACAGTGAAAATATACACAACTTTTCTGTGAGCAGGTTCCTCCCTCCACTGATCTGACCAGTAACTTGGCCCTGTGGCTCACCTTGTCTCCATGGAGATAGAGAAGTTTAACCCTTGTTAACCCTCGAAGACCTACAGTATCGTATACGATACAGAGGAATATGTTTTCTATAACCGCGCAGAACTTTCTAACGGTAAAAGACAGAAACTTCCTTTTCCCCTCTGAAAGTGCAGACATAGAGGTTTCCGTACATTTCTGCGGCTTTATCCTACGTCACACTCACGCTGTGTGATGACGTGAGCAAAACGAGTGTCCAATAGGAACGTTGTTTTCCCCAAACTCATGCGCTCCGTCCATTTTGATCGAGCCAAACTTTGCCAAAGAGTGAAGTGAGTCAAGATGGTCGACTCCTCTGACTGTGTGTGTTTATAACGAGGGAAAAAGTCGCTCTAAGTGGAGTTAATTCTTACACACATGGAAAATTACACATCTTGGTGTGTGTAATTGCTCATCCCTTTTTATTTTTTATTTTTATATATGGCACCAGAAAAGTAATGGAGCGATTGCACTTTTTTTCGTTTTTATATTTTGCATTTTTGTAGCTAAGGCCTTAAATTAAGCATTTTTTATGTCCAAAAAGTTGTTTCTACATGTTTGCTGTGTGTTTTGTATAAAAGAGTGTGAATTTTATTTTCTGTTTTTTCTTTTCATGTCTATTTCTGGTCCTGTAGCTTTTATCACAGCCTCATGACACAACTACAGCAGCAGATTGTGAAATAACAGGTTGGACTGAACAAAAGGAGGTAGAACACTTCATTAGGGGTTAAAAGGGGCAGTTTTAAAAGCAAAAATTAAGAAAAAAATCCAGGCGAGGAGAAATGTACTAAAATAGCCCTTAGGTCTTCGGGGGTTAATGCCGTACTGTGGAAAAACAAATTAAGCAGGTCACGAACCCTCCACCAAAAAAGTTAAGTGCACCTGAAAGAGAACAGTGACAACCATTTCTAAAGCTTCGGTTCTTTGTATTTGTTTGTATAATGATTCAAACACTTGTTGCACGTACTGTACTCGGCCCACTTAATGCAACTAAAATTGGTTGTTGACTGTAAAATAAAAAAAGAGCTGCTAACCGATGATGCACACGTCGAGATCAACAACACCTCATGGCTCCTTCCTACAACGAAAACAAGTGCTCATTAATAAACAGCGCGAACACAGCAACACCCGGGGAGACTGTGGGCCTCGCTCTGTCAGAACGCCCAGGCCCGCGGTGCAGCCCGGTGCACCTCACACCGCACGGACTTGGGCAAGAACAGAGCGAAGCCAAATGTGGTTAAGGTCAAGTACCTGCCAGAGCTGTCAGACACTCGGGCCGAACGGTGAGCAAGTCTCCGGCCACTGGGAGGCGCCGCTTCAGGCCGTGTCATCTCTCAGAGGTGATGGAGATGAGAGCTCTGTTTAAAGTCTGCCAAAACACACACACACACACGCACACACACACACACACACACACACACACACACACACACACACACACACACCTACACACACACACACACACACACACACACACAGGGCCGGGGAGTGACTTCAGGACACTCGGAGTTAGCAGGAGGATAAGGAAAGATATTTATGTCTTATATTGTTTCCTCGCAGCGATAGTTTTTAGACTCATTTGAACTGCTTATCTTGAACTTTCTTTTCTTTAGCTGACAGTGTTTCGTACTGTAGTGTATAATAATAACAATGCACATGCAATAGGGTCGGGCTGATCAGTTTATTAATCGATAATTGATCGTTAAGAATTTCGTAGATCAGGTTCATTTTAATGGCCAAACTGAATGTCGGTGTCTGTGTAACGTCGCCTGAGGAGTCGAGGTCTGAGCACAAACTCTGGAGCCTCACAGTCCCACATCTCAGCTCTGGCTCCTTGGAGATCCCTATATTCCTCAGAGTGCGTTTCCCTGCACATCAGTGTCCCGGGTATGATCGGGTTTTTGAGTGTCCCGGTTTCACATGTTTACGCAGCATCTGCAACGCGACATACGCACAGAACAGACTCAGCATCAGCAGAACATCCTCTGTCACAGAGAGAACACTCATATTCACTGAGTCACAGAGAGAACACTCATATTCACTGAGTCACAGAGAGAACACTCATATTCACTGAGTCACAGAGAGAACACTCATATTCACTGAGTCACAGAGAGAACACTCATATTCACTGAGTCACAGAGAGAACACTCATATTCACTGAGTCACAGAGAGAACACTCATATTCACTGAGTCACAGAGAGAACACTCATATTCACTGAGTCGAGTCCTTTAGTCCCACAGAAGCTGAAGCAGCAGCACAAGGAAAGAGCTGCTTTTTTCAGCTCTTACAGTTTATGCAAATGAGTCATGTGGTTTTAAGTTTAGTTTGTGTAAGACGTAAACAAAAGTTTAAATCTGCATTAAACTCATTCTGATCTCACACTGATGAGGCTCTGGAGTCAGGACGTTTATATGTTGTAAAGTTGAGTTTATTTATGCAGATTAGTAATAGTAATAATAGTGATGATAATTTTAATATAAAATGTCAATGATTAATCAAAAATTTATCGTTAATTTTCCCGATGATCGATTAAGACAATTTAATCGATTGCCCGTCCCTAATATGCGATATTAATGGGGAAAAACACCTGCTGATACTTTGCAGGGACATCAGGCTGGGGGTGTTCTACATGTATGTGTAGTTTAGAGACTCAAACACAATGCAAAAGGTTTTGAGAAAACTCAAGAAAAATACAAAATGGACTTTTACAGCACATTGACTGTAATGTTATGGGAGAGAGACTTGTTTAACAGCACAAATCAGCTCATCTCTTGTAGTTCCAGCAAACTCAGCTTTTTCTGGTCAGATTGTGTTAGAACGAACCTCAGTCTAACGTCAGTAACAGAGCTCCAGACAGAGAAGCTCTTACATTTAGGGTCACACCCCCAAGGAAATGCTGAGCTGCCAATTTTAAGGTGTTCCAATAACTGCAAACAATATAAGACCTCTAACTTTTCAACTTTCCACAACAATAAAGTTTGATGTCACAAACAAAAGACATTTCTACTCCTCTTTTGTTCAATGGGGCGCAGTCCAGCCCATTTCACCACAGCCAGTTTCCCCTCCGCAGCAGAACTATCAGTGGTGTCCCAGGCCTCACCTGCAGGCGAGAGGCAGTTGTGAAAGTGTGGGCTCCAATGCCGACTCACAGCCCTGGATCCAGCATATAGTCTCCAACTCAGAGCTGGGTTTAGGCTTTAGAGAAGAGCCTGACAGTCATGGAAATACACGATGGAGGAGAGAGAACCAGGAGCTGTGATCACCAGACTGTGACTGAATGACAAGCTGAAACGCAGGGTAGCGTCGCGGTCACTGGACACACCGAGCCGACTCGTGCCCTCGAACAGGATCTGCTCCCAAAGCCCCCGGGGACAGACTGAAGAAATGTCTGCTGTCCAACCACGCCGCGTTTGAACCGAGCGCCGGGGTTAGCCAAAAGACTTTAGAAACTGAACTCAAAGCATGTTTTGTTTCTTTTCTTCGCGCGCCAAGAGTTTGAGGGTGAAGTAGTTCTCGGAGGTAGATCCAGACCACAGTCGAGCGCCCTTTACGCCCAAGAGGGAGCGTCACGGGAGGCATGTCGGGGCCAAAAGCACCTGGCAGCCCCATCGAACTCCGGTGGATGGAAATGGGAAAAGACGGGGAGAGGGAACGAGAAGAGAGAAGAAAGATATCGCCGAAGGAATGAACAGGAACAGAGCCATGAGAGCCGGAGGGTGAGAGGGTGAGAGGGTGAGAGGGTGAGGGCAGGTGGAGGAGAGGCAGTTCAGGACACAGTAATGATACACAAACAAGAATAAGTCAGGTGCATAACACAGGAAAATGTAAGAGAAGTTTTAATGTGATTTTTGGGGAATTATTTGCTTTGATAATTAGTAAAAGACTAATTTGCAAGGAATGATTTTAAGTAAATTTCACTGTTCACTGGAAAACATGTTCATCCAAAAAGGTACTACCACAGTTACACCGTATTTTCCGGACTATAAGCCGCTACTTTTTCCCAGGCTTTGAACCATGCGGCTTTTACAAAGGTGTGGTTATTTTGTGGATTTTTCTTCCACCACTAGGGGCGCTCTAACCGGAATTTCAAAAACAAGATAGATGGAAAATGAATGCAAAGAAGAATATGCTACTTTTTATTTAGCAGATATAACACACACGACAAATTACTCACTGGTCATTATTTTCATATCCTCGCCCCTTCATCATGAAAAGCACATGAAGGAGTTTGTATGATGCAAGTTTTAAGTTGAAGGCATCGATCTTACTCCAGGAAGGAAACCGCTGTAGAGCCCTGAACCCGCGGGACCCACGGGACCAACACAAAACAGTGCAGGACCATGGATGTAATAAGAACATCTGAAAGAACATTCTGAAAGAACATTCTGAAAGAACATTCTGAAAGAACATTCTGAAAGCTTATTGCGGGAGCGCGACCGCACGACGCGAGCGTGGGCGGTAGCGGGACTGAAGACTGCGGGAGTGGGATTGTGTCCCGCACAGACCTCTACCTGCTGCTGCTGCTGAAGCTCGGCGTCAATTTCAGTGGAGATGATGAAAGTGACTTGTGGTTTCACAGGAGAAATGAAGGTCAGTTACCGGTTCTTTTCTGTTTTTGACCTCGGTTTAATCAGCACAGTTGCTGCTGTGTTAAAAGGCACTGTTCAGAAATAATCTGTTCAGGTTCATAAATGTACATTTACAGTACAAAATTGTTCTGTAGATGCAGTAAATATCTCATTTTTCAGCATAGATGTCAGCGGCTTATAGCCCGGTTGCGGCTTGTATGACTTTTTTCTTAATTTTAAAAAAAAAAAGAGTGGATGCGGCTTATATACCTGTGCCTCTATAGTCCGGAAAATACGGTGAGTATTTTTATTGCTAATATAAACATTCGTGTGCATGTTATGTGTGTGTGTCCTGTGTGAGCAGGTCTGATCTAGTAGTTTAGTCTAGTTAAATGTGGAGCTCAAGGAACATCCAAATTTAAAACAGTTAAAAAATGTTTAAAGAAATCACTTTGTCACACTAATGAAGAAGCTTCTTTTTGAGATACTTATTGTTGCTGGTGTGAAAGGAACGATCTGATGTTTGTATAATTTAAATGTGCACAACGACTTAGGGCTGTAAAGTCGCTCGGTTAAATCCTAATGAAAGACCAACAGGAAGTGAAAAAAAGGACAAACTTTCTAAATTTGGAGAAGCTGCGGGATTTAATACTTTTTGTTTTACTTCCTCTCACTCCTTTTCGGGCATGTAAACAAATGTGATCGTCCTTGTTTAAATTTTCTTTCCTTTTGTTTCTTGTGTTTGGAGTTTGCTCGTCTGTACGTGTCAGATCTCCATGGTGACGTGTTTAACTGGATACTGTGGAACCTTCCAAGCAACAGCATCACGGTCGTGTGCACTTCTAATTACAATCTGCTCAGACTGATTGATTAGATTTGAATTAGATTTCAGTGAAAAACCACAACATTTCTCTGGATGAGCAAATAACTCAGTAACACAGGTGTAATTCAGCACAACTACATTGAATCTCATTATTGCTGTGATTTTAGGAGGTCAGTTTTTATGAATTGTGACGTTTTATTGTATTTTTATCGCCGTATTGTCGTGTAAAGTGTAAATATTTTGCGTGTTCACCTGCAGATGGAAAGTAGCAGGAGCTAAATCTGCTGCGGTTCATCTTTTCCTTTATAAAGATTCATGAATTTTGTACATGTTCACTAACAAATAAAGACTAAACTAAACTAAACATTGATCTCACTCACATCCGGTTGTAACAGACCTCATGCTTTGGCTGTGGTATTTGCAACACACAAAATTTCCTATTCAACTACTGCAGGGGTGTCAAACTAATTTTGGTCCGGGGGCCGTATGCAACCTACTTTGATCCCAAAAGGGCCGGATCAGAAAACTCAGTTCTCTCTTCAAGTTATTGTATTTTTCTCCGTGTCTCGTAGTGGTGTTTAAGATTATATTCCTCGAGCAACGCCACTTGTTCCAAACACACTGAGCACAGATTTCCCATTCACCTCTGTCAACAAATAAGAATTAGACTGTTTTTCTTGGGAAATCCTGAACTCAGCATCTGCTTTCCTCATTTTTTGACATTTTGCTGATGAGGGTCACGGTCGACAGTCAAAACGATCGTCCTTTAAGAGCGTTTGGAAAGAGGAAAGTCTTCATTTGTGCTGCTCTGGTGGGAGTCGCAACGTACAGAAACGCCGGAGACGCTGCTATGCTAAACGGTGCAGAAAATTAACAGAAAAATCTGAAAATTTGAAGTATTTTAATAGAAAAATCAGCCGAGGGCCAGATTAAAGGTCTTGGAGGGCCGGATCTGGTCCCCGGGCCGCATGTTTGACACATGTGAACTACTGCATTGTTTGACAGTTTGCTGTATTTATTTGTAACCAGGAGAAACCGCTGCGTTGCATTGTTCTTTTATTCAGAAGCTCTTCGACTCGCGAGTAGTCGAGACACTGTTCTCTAAGCGATTTGGAAGTGAAACTGTTCCTGCCAAGTTGTTGCCAATTCCCATTAGCTGATGTATTTGTTTACTGTCACATGGCCGGGTGTATTAGCACAATATGTTCACTAAATTACCCAGTCGTCGCGTAGCCGTGTTTCCTCTCAGCGACGCCTGCCACCGTCTCATATAATTCACTGTAACTTTGACTAAAACTATGGACGTAACTCCCGATCGATAAAAGCCAAGTTAGTCTAGACTTATTTACAGGCGTAAGTGTTTATCGCCTCTGCGACAATCCACATATCAATGCCACACACTTAATTACAAGTTATAATCACGTTTCAATAGAGCCAATTTAGTTTCCTGTTATGTGAATATGCAGCGTTTTCATAAGAATCTCGCCGCGTATTAGTTCGTCAGTTCAATAGCGCGAGTGCCGTGGAGACTTTTCCTGTGCTGTGGTTGAAATGAGGAAATTGATTACCAATACAAGTGTTCATAATTGTGTATATTGTGGTCGCCTCTTGCCATGCATCATCAGCGTCACTCCCTGCTGTTTAAAATAGATTACAGTGTGTTTGTGTCGGGGGTGATGGATTGTCATGAAGTCGATCCATATATTCTTACAGCGACTTCTCCGCTGATGAGCGGGGAGTGACATGAGGGGGAGATAAATCAGAGCAGATGACACAGGCAGCGGTTCGGACAAGGTGGGGTTTTCTTCACACCCAAAAAAGCAGGATTTTTCCATTTCATTATCCAGTATTGTTATCTTATTCTTACGCTATGATTGATGTTACTATTTCCACAAAGTTAACACGGGCTCAGGACGCAGAGGATGAGGCACAAACAGGAACGGGGGAAAATGCACCACGCAAGTTTGAAGTTTGATGATTTTTGGTAAATTATTTGCTTTGATAATTAGTAATACGCAAATGTGCAAGACGTGATACAGTTTAAAGATCCTAAAATTTTGTATGAATGACTCTAGTGAGCTTTAAGACAGAATGTTTTTACCTTTACTTCAGTAGAGAGTGGAAATACCAGGGCTGAAATCATCCAGATGATCCTAGTGAAGGTGTGTGGAGTTTAAAAACACAGTGGAGCTCTTCCTGTATTACATCACAAGGTGGAACAGTGCCTTTTCTGTTTGATAGAAGAACTAAGTGTAAATAGTTTTTGTATTGTTGCTTATTTCTGTTATTTGTGATGCCTCTGGATCAGGTCGTCGTTGTAAATGAGAAATGGTTCATTTGACTCGACTGGATAAATAAAAACATGTGAATGAAACGAGACAAACCCGCGGTCTGTTTGTGACCAGGAAACAAGTTCTACACAGCAAAAAAGGCCTATCAAAAATAAGAAGAAAAAAAATAATACAAATTTTGAGGTAAAAATGTCCTATTTTAAGTGAAATTATCTGCCAGTGCAGTAAGAAATTTTCACTTATTTTCACTTAAGATGAAATACGAATCTTGTTCTAAGCAGAAAACACGAGTTTCAAGTATTTATGGCAAGATTTTTCACCTTATTGGTTTGAGAAGGAAGTTAAAGAGGCTTAACCTGGACTGAGTTAATATAAAAAGTGCTTAGAATAAGTTGTAATATCGAGATAAGATAAATCAGGATGGAATATGTTGAAACAAGTAAAAAAAAATCTCACCTTATTTAGTAAAAAAATCTAATAATTGATCTTTTAAGATGAATCTGCTTAATTCAAGTCAGTTTAACTTGGCTAGAAAATCCTTTTTTTGCAGTGCAGGTCTGAAATCATCCAAATGATTCTAGTGAAGGTGTGTGGAGTTTAAAAACACAGTGGAGCGCTTCCTGTATGCTGGTGGGAACAGTGCATTTTCTGTTTAATAGAAGAGGGTTTGCATGTTACACGTGTGTGAATGAAACAAAACACAAAACTCCCTGTATGTTTGTGATGAGGAAACAATATAAAAATAATTTCCATGTGTTTCACCATTGGAAAATACATCGATTTTTTTTTGTGTCAATTTAATATTCTTATAAGTTTTTCCATTTTTGCATAGTACAGAATAAAACGAAAAAAGAAAAAAAGAAGTTAATTTATTGTGTTTGTCCAAAAAGGCACTACCACAGTTATAGGCGTTTTTATTGCTAATATAAGGATGTGTTTGTCTCTGTGGAGAAGGAAATGTTTAATGGCCACAGTGGAACACTCCAGGAAAAGCCATAATCATAATCATGTGTCCGCCTCTAATTATCATCTACGTTCTGATTGGCTGATTAGATCTGAATTCAATTTGAGCCACTGTGTACTGGCCTCGTAGAAGCCCGATTCTACTATCCAGGAGTTAAACACCTCCACACAAAAGTCACTGACGCCAGGATGGGTTTAGACCGTCTTTATATCGCAGGTGTGAAACTGTAACAATATAACACAATATACATCAGTTTGAATGCAAAGAAATAGAGCAAACCACGTTTATGCTAATGCTAATGCTAACTCAAAAGCAGTCCAACATGTTAGCGTGTAAATTAACTTGTAAATTGTTCCTTTTTATAAAAATGAAATGAACAAACACGTCTTATTTAAGAACACCCTTAAATGATATTATTTATTTATGCTCACAGGGAATGCCGTCCATGAACTCAACGCAATGTAATAACACATGTACGCAGCTTATACCCTACTGTGTGCACTACCGCACATGACCTACAGGGGCAACTTCCTGTTTTCAATTAAAGGGCCAGCAGCAGGCCAAACCAAAATATAATAGGCAAAACAGATAGGTCAGAACACACTGTGAAAGTTGAGTTTTGCCCAGACCCAAAAAGCAGGACTTTTCTATTTCATTATCCAGGGTCGGTGTCTTACTCTTCCACTGTGACTGATGTTGCTTTTCCCACAAAGTTAACACGGGCCCATTGTTTAACGCTGTAAATGGATTTGAAGTATAGATCCGCCTATGAGGGAAAGAATGGCTATTGTTCTTTCGGTGGTTTGCGGTGGATGTGCCAGAGGCTGCTGACTTCTCCACTGAAGAAATATGTGGGACCTGTACTGTATAAGAGGAATATCGTCCTTTTAGAATCCTCTGCGGTGTTCCAGGGTCTGCGAGTGTCCTCTGCTCACTGTTGCCTTTGGTCCAGATGAGAAACGGTTTAATAAAACTATTTTCTAGCTTAATTAGTTTTTCGATCCATCCGTTTGTTCCAGAAGCCAAAGGTGGAGTGTCGACGAGGTAATTTATCATATTTTTAATTTGATCTTTTCAGTTGTTTAAGTTGATTAAAAACACAGACGCAAAGCTGCAGCATCACAACTGCAGTTCAGCCTTCAGTTTCCAAATCGTGTTTACGTCTTAACGCCATTTTTACAGTTGTGTCCCCGTCCCGAACATCATCACAGACTCTCGCACGACACGAAAGGATTTTCTAGCATAGTTAAACTGACTTTTAATTAAGCAGATTCATCTTAAAATATCAATTTAAAGATGTTTTTACTTAATAAGATGAGATTTTTTTTACTTGTTTCCAGATATTCCATCCTGATTTATCTTATCTCGATATTACAACTTATTCTAAGCACTTTTTATATTAACTCAGTCCAGGTTAAGCCTCTTTAACTTCCTTCTCAAACCAATAAGGTGAAAAATCTTGCCATAAATACTTGAAACTCGTGTTTTCTGCTTAGAACAAGATTCGTATTTCATCTTAAGTGAAAATAAGTGAAAATTTCTTATTCAATTTTTCAATTCAATTCAATTTCCTTTATTGTCACATGTGCATATACATACAAAATATATATAGCACAGATGAAATTGCTGTCCTCTCCCACCTCAGTGCAAACATTGAAAACATTCCAATAAAAATTCAAGTATACAACAAATGTGCAAACAACAAAAATGTGCAAACAGACAAAAATGTGCAAACAGACAAAATGTGCAAACACTCAAGTAACCATAGTAACCATAGTAAACATCGTAAACAGACAAAAACCACAATAGATAATTTCATTTAAAATAGGGCATTTTTACCTCAAAATTGGTGTTTTTTTAATATATTTTTGATAGGCCTTATTTGCAGTGTGGTCCAGAGTTTAAAAAGATACAATGAACTAACACAATATTCACAGCAAACTGCAGCACCAGGGCCTCCACAGTCCGGACTTGTACCTCGTGAGTTTGCCATTAGTCAGGCTCATGATGAAGCTGTTCTCACAGTCATTAAGGCGACAGATGAAGGTTCTTTATTTGTCATTCCAGCCTGCAAAAGAAACACATGACTGGACGAAATGTGTTCCTTGAGGCCCCGTGACCAGGAGAGCTAAAAACAATAATAAATGAGCAATATTAAAAGTGCACGAAGAGCGTTTAGCGGTTTCAACAGACAAGCACAAGTTAAACACGTAGCAGGACGCAGGACGGAGAGGCAGTCTGAGCCGGGAGTCTGTGTGCGCCGTTCAGAAGTCTCAGTCTGTGCGTTAAACAGCGGCAGATTTGCATGAAAAGTCCTCATGTAGGTCTAACGTTTACCATTTACCACTTTAGGATTTGAATTGACAGCCGCAGATTGGCTCCTGCATATTCATGACCAGTAAAATAACCTAAACACCAGTTCCCAAGTATATTTGATTACTATGCAGAGTGTGGAGTGTGAGTGGAGGGGCCCCCGGGTGCCTTCTGCCTGGGGTCTGCACAAACAGCTGTGTGCGCTGGAGGCATATGGCACACAGTTAATTAATAGTTAACCAATATTAATACGACACGAGTGCGAGTGGCTCCTGACAGAAGAAGATGAATCCGTATATACTGCAGAGGCTTATCTTGGGTGTAAAAAATAAACTATATATTTTTTTACAAACCTAAAAGAAAGAACGCGTGTGGATTTGAGCTCATGCGTCATTACCTCCCTTTACTTGAAATATTAAAGTAACATTAGAAAAAGGAAAAAAAGAAATGTATGAACAATTTCAACAACAAAAACTGGCACATCATTAAAAAGACATGTTTTTTTTTTAAAAAAATCTATTTTCTGATCATTATAACATATGTTGTTTCCTCATCAAAAATCCATCTGAAGTTTTGTTTTGTTTCATTCACACGAGTTTAACGCACAAACCCTGTGAATTTAGGCTGAGCTCTGTGTTCCACCTTCTGTCATGTAAAAGGAGTGAGCCACTGTGAACTGAAATCATCTGGATCATTTCAGCCCTGGAAATGCCAATCTGGACAGAACTAAAGGTAAAAGGCTGTTAAATCACCTCATGACTTTGCAAGGTGGAACTTTGAGCTATGGAGATGTAGACGGACGAATAATAAATGATTCCTCAAGCACGTTTGAATGAAACAAAACAAAGTGATGGATATAAAGATACGGATTGAATTAACCCTCGAAGACCTACGACATCGTATACGATACAGAGGAATATGTTTCTATAACCGCGCAGAACTTTCTAACCTTAAAGACAGAAACTTCCTTTTCCCCTCTGAAAGTGCAGACATAGAGGTTTCCGTACATTTCTGCGGCTTTATCCTACGTCACACTCACGCTGTGTGATGACGTGAGCAAAACGAGTGTCCAACAGGAACTTTGTTTTCCCCAAACTCATGCGCTCCGTCCATTTTGATCGAGCCAAACTTTGCCAAAGAGTGAAGTGAGTCAAGATGGTCGACTCCTCTGACTGTGTGTGTTTATAACGAGGGAAAAAGTCGCTCTAAGTGGAGTTAATTCTCACACACATGGAAAATGACACATCTTGGTGTGTGTAATTGTGCATCTCTTTCTATTTTTATTTAAAGGTTTATTTCACTCAAAATGAACAAATCCAAATGTAATAAACACCTGGAAATGCAGAAGTGCTGTGGCTCTGGCCCTGGACCTGACAGGAGCTGTTTCCAGGACTGGACCAGGAAAGTCATGGAGCCACTGCACTTTTTTTGTTTTTAGGGCAATAAGGAGATTTTTAATTTACTTACAGACGATATTTTGCATTTTGGTAGCTAAGGCCCTAAATTAAGCATTTTTTATGTCCAAAAAGTTGTTTCTGCATGTTTGCTGTGTGTTTTGTATAAAAGAGTGTGAATTTTATTTTCTGTTTTGTTTTTTCATCTCTATTTCTGGTCCTGTAGCTTTTCTCACAGCCTCATGACACAACTACAGCAGCAGATTGTGAAATAACAGGTTGGACTGAACAAAAGGAGGTAGAACACTTCATTAGGGGGTAAAAGGGGCAGTTTTAAGAAAAAAAAATCCAGGCGAGGGGAGGTTGAGGATTTTGAAAAGAAAAGGAAGGAAGAGGCATTTTCAGCTCTTCAGAAGGACCTGGCCTAAGAATCCATGTTCACTGAAGCACCGTTACACAGTGAATGCTTAAATAATCAGGTAAATGTGAGCATATTATTCTATTTTCAGACACAACTTCTCTCCTTTTGGATCACGCTCTCCTTCAAACTGAATTTTAAAGGAAGACGTGCCCAAATATGGAGATATCGCTTCCTCCTCGTCTGGTATCTTGTGAAGTCCTGGCTATCGCGGCTCACACATTGCCTGTTTGTTCATTGTCACTCCTCTGGGTCCCTGAGTCTCTGGGCTGTGTTTGTGACTGTATTTTTAAGCAGACACACAGGGACTTCCCATGCACACCAAACAAGCCCTTAAGACAAAAAGTTTTAAAAAGAAATATTCCTCTTGTAGGCTTGTATCTCCTTCTATCCCTCATTCAGTTTCCACATGACGCTTCACTTGTCACCAGCCCCACTCTGGAGCTCCTTTAATAAACGCTGGAGAAGGAAATGTCTTTGAGTGGCAGAGTGTGACTGGTTAAAACCTCTGGGATCTATGGTGTAATCCTTTACAGAGAGACATAACCCGTCTTCTTTTCACCGCAATATATGTGTCCGTGCGAGGAGGAGGAGGAGGGACCGGCCGAAGGGCTGTGAACAGGGACCGGGAATGATTCATTTGATTCGTTTGTCTGGGAAGCCAAAGATCATTTGAATCATTTGTTTATTTTCTAAAGACAGGGAATGAGTTGGGCTGCGACTAAAGATTATTTTAGTTGTTGATTTGTGATTTATTTATTTTTTGGATTAAAGCAAAAGAAACTCACACAGATTCTTTTGTTTCTCTTACATACTCTGCTTTCTTATGGCTTTAATCCTCCTTTAAATATGCCTTTCGTCACCTTAGAATAAGCAGTTCAGATTTTCTAATTTAAAATAATGTTTATAAACTACATATCTGTTTCCAATTAGGTATTTACCACAGTCCGTATCTCTGAGTGTCTAAGTGACGTCTCCACAGCGTCGCTCAGATGAGGCTCTCGTTGCCACGGTTACAGGAGCGAATCTGGAGCCAGGTCCGTATTTGGAAATCCTCCCGCGAGTATCATAACAACACAAGAGCCAATCATGAGTGAGGAGGTTAAATGTGGCGCCTCCTCCTGGCAGAGCTGATGCATCATATATACGGACTATGGATGTGATACTCTGCACCTGCAGGACACTGGATTTACCTGATTCTGCACAAGAAGAAGAAACTTTGAGCTTTTAGCAGCAAACTTTAAATAGTTTAAGTCACTGATTTATGTCGTTTGTTCTGTCAACAATAGAGTCACAATTTAACCAAATTCACTTTACTTTATGCTCGTTAAATTCTGCTCGTTCAGATTCTAGTAACATTAGATATTGTGACTGTTTGAGATATTTTGTCATTTTATTTCAGAAATCGTCACTCGGGGGAAAGCGGGAAGGGAACTTACTTAACAACGAAATGAGCTGTCAATCAAACCTGTTGCTAACACTAGGGGGAGGGGCCTCGGGGAATGAAGGCGTCTGATTGGCCCGTTATTTATGTTCAGATCTTGATTTAGGAACAAAACAGAGAAATGAAAAGTTCAGGATCCTGTGTGGCGGCTTCAGACGAACAGTTTAAGTCCAGAATGACGAGGCTCAGAGCAGCAGGTACAGACAGAGGGACGAGAAGATCCTAATGTGAAGGAGCCCCAAGAGCCTCCTGGAGCACTTCCTGTTTGGCACGCGGTGGCGGCTAACGGGTTAGCGGTTAACAGGTTAGCTTAGCCCACTCAGATATACGGACTATGGTATTTAGGCGTTAGAGTTCCCTCTGCTGTCAGCAATGGGAGTCCACTCCAATAAACTTCATTTGTATTACACATTTTATAATTAGTTTCCAAAGTGCTGAGACAGAACTAATGAGGAACAAAAACATTTACAAGCGCTCAGATGCTTAACCTCACTGGTTCTAAAACAATAAAACCAGTATCCACTAAGAGAAGAAATAAATTAGCAAGAAATACATAAATGAAATCAATATGAATGAATGAACAGGAAGAAATAAGAAAATGAAGCCCTGAAATGTGAATGTTCTCCTAACAGAACCACACGTGAACACAGTTTGACTGCAAAAAGACTTCATTCGTGCTTTACGGACGGATTTTTAAATGCGATGCAACAATACTGGAAAAATGAAAACGGAGCATTTTTGAGTGCTTAGAGATGACAATTTTTGGATTCATGGATTAATGAAACAAGCGTAAGAGAAATTCCAGGTATGTAAAAAAAAAACACATATTTTGCCATATTTTGTGATGCAATGTATTTTGTCAGAGTTTAGTCCAGATATTATTATTATTATTTTATTATTCAATTAGCCTTGATTATTCTAAGTTATCTTTGCAGCCCTAGAAAAGCATCTGACATTAAGCTTAAAATACATTGAAATGTAGGTTACATCCACAGCGGGGGTCCCCAAGATGAAGCCTGTCACTCAGTGGTTTGTGCTTTGACGTTGCTTAAGAAGTGAAGAAGTGGCTCAAATGTTGATTTTTTCAGTTAAATCTTGAAAATATTTGATCTACAAAATTAAATCTAGTCATATACACGTTAAAATGTATTGCATCCTGGTTGTTTTTGAATTGGAAAGAAGAAAAAACAACAACTTTTCCCCCAAACTTCTCTGACTTTCCCTTGTTTCTTTGTCTTCTTTGGCAGACAGCTGTCTCGAGCCGAGATGCCTCTCTTCCACCGGAGACCTCGCTCCTCTCGCAGACGTGCACTGGCTCCTGGTTGCCATGGAGAAGGGCCCAGAAAATGGGGCAGATAACAGTTCAATGAGGGAGCAGAGACTTTGGAAAGGTCTGCAGGGAGGGACCAACTTTCCCGGGCCCATCCTGTCAAACCATCCGGCCCTTTTGATGCGTGAAAATGGATGGGAAGAGCCTCCGTGACGAGAGGGGAGCGATTCAGATTTAGACGTAGCAAAGGGAACAGCGCCAGATCAGAGCGGAGGTAAAAAAGGACAGATTTCTGACGGGAGGTTCATGTTTGTGCAGGGAGTTATTGAGTTGCGCTTTTGAGCAGGAAATTCTAAGAGGGCCGTAAAAGAATAATATTGAAACAGAAGTATTAGAAGATATCAAGAGGAATCGCTGCCTTATTGGTTTTTGGTTTTAACAGTCCTTGGGCAAGATATGTTAATTTATTGCTTCATGCACTACAAAAAACGATTTTCTAGCATAGTTAAACTGACTTGAATTAAGCAGATTCATCTTAAAAGACCAATTTTAAGATTTTTTTACTTAATAAGATGAGATTTTTTTTACTTGTTTCAAGATATTCCATCCTGATTTATCTTATCTCGATATTACAACTTATTCTAAGCACTTTTTATATTCACTCAGTCCAGGTTAAGCCTCTTTAACTTCCTTCTCAAACCAATAATGTGAAAAATCTTGCCATAAATACTTGAAACTCGTGTTTTCTGTTTAGAACAAGATTCGTATTTCGTCTTGTTTTAAGAAAACTTGGTAAGTGAAGATTTCTTACTGCACTGGCAGAAAATTTCACTTAAAATAGGGAATTTTTACCTCAAAATTGGTATATTTTTCTTATTTTTTGACAGTGGGAATCGTGGGTATAATGAGTTATGAATATATGATTTATAATAATGACACTCATCATACTCAAGACACAAATACCAACAAAAGACAAACAAAAGAGGCAGGGAACAGTAAAAGTAGTAGTAGAGATAAAACTTTAAAACTATTCAAGTAAAATGTAATGTCAGTATAAAATCTATCATAATACAGAAAAAACTGCAACAGAAGCTGAAAAATAAAAAAGAATAGAAACTTGCAGTGTTCAAATCAGGATAAAAAGCAAATTTTTCCACATTTGTGGTTCATTTGGCATTTTGGGCCGTGACTGGGAATTGGATGAATGGGAGCAACCCAAGAAACATAAAGTGACTTAAATAGTGTCTCGGCAGTAAGTTTGAAAAAAGTAAAAGGAGTATTGACAAGTAAATGATCTTTATGATTTCTATCGCTTCCATCTCTCCACTCACAGCACCAAAGGAACTGCTGCTCCTCCAGGAGGGAAATGGCCTCCAACATGACAGAGAAAACTGGAAGAGACGCCGACCACAATGTAGCTCCACCTCAAGGTAATATTTAATGTGCATGTTTTATTGGGAGAAAATGGTCATGCAGAAAGATCGTGCAATATACATGCATTTTATAAATAATAGTACAGTACATTTAGTACCAAAAGTGCTGCAAACTAGTTTTGTCACAATACTAAAATTTCCATTGTGATTGTAAAGGGCCCATATAATCATCAAAAAACAAATGGAGTTGTGTTTGACTCATTTACACACAACACACAAATTCTGCACATTTAGGGCTGTTCAGATACATTTGCTATGGTCATTTTTACTGTTTTCTTATAAAATGTTGAGCTTTTGTATTTCCTGCATTGTTCTGTGTTTCATACATGTTTGTGTGTCTCGTTCGTCCAGGGACTAAAATCTGATACTCGGCGTATTTTCTTTTGTGATTAAAGTTGATGTACACGGTCCCTGTCAAATAAACTAAATAAATAAATAAAGAAAGGATCAATTCTTCTCAGTCTGAAACACTCTTTTCCACCTTGTGATGTCATGTGGTAATACAGTGTTACGCTGTTGTTGTTTTTTTTCTAAATTATTTTTGTTTGTTTTTTGAAACTCCAAACTCCTTCACTAAAATCATTTGGATCATTTCAGCCCTGAAATGACTGATCTCTATTGAAGTAAAGGTAAAAGGCAGCACTTCATGACATCACAAGGTGGAACAGAGCATTTTGAGCTTTGGAGATGTGAACAGACGAATAATTCAGCGTTACCCAAACATGAATGAATGAATGAAACAAAACACAACTCCAGGTCTGTTTTTACACAGGTAACACCATTATAACACAGTTTAAAGCTCACAGGAGTCAATTATACATAATATAGAACCTTTAATAAAAAAAGTCAATACTTAATACCAATTCAAACACCATAAACATAACAGGCATTGATGTAGTGTTTACTTAATTTCTAAATTCTTCAAATTATAATCAGAATTGTGTGTAATCCAATATAATACTCTACAAAGAAAGAGCATAGCTTTAATTTGAGCTCGTCATACTATCTGACAGTGAATATGTTTTGATCGGCTTGTAGTATTACTATTAGTAGTAGTAGTATTAGGATCTCAATGTTGTGACCGCTTTATTATAAGAACAGTGGGGGTATTAGTCATACACTGTAATGTTGGCACTGTAGACTTGGCTGTAAGAGTAAACTTCACTGGGGAGAGATTTTGTTTCAGATTTAGCAAAGAGAAACCGGGCACATAAGAGGAGAGGCAGTGGGTGAAAACTCATTTGTTGGCCCAAGTCGAATCTGTGCGTGTGGGAATCAACAACAACTCACGTCGGCGATCGAGATGACAAAATGTAGATTCATCAGCGCTGGGAACAGTGCTCGCACCAGGTGTAATTTTGAGCGAGAAAAACCCCCAGATGAAAGATTACACTAAAGTCGATGTCTCCGTCTTATTAAAAGGGCTGTGTGATATAGTGAAGCTAGCGGCGCCACTTCGTGTCTGCAATGTAAGAATTATCTGCCCATTATTTTGGTGTTAATAATCATAGCGCTGGGTAGTGCACATTAATTACTACAGCACAGTCAGTCAAAGCTATTTGGTGAAACTCATTTGTCAAGACTGCAAATCAAAATGTCAATTATGTAGACTGTAACTCTCGTGAACTTTTAGCCAGAAGCTTATTAAATTAAATACGTATAGCCTAAAATAACCAACCTGAAGACAGAACGCTATGATGGGTCAAAAAGTAACCGCTCCAGAGGTAGACTGTGAGTCAGAGGGCTTTAATTAAAGATGCATTATGTAATGTTTCTGGTGGAGGTTCATTCACCTCCTCGTCTTCACGCTAATGTTATTAGTTTACCTCAGTGGTGTGATGCCGGGGGAGGAGGGCGCGTCTAACCTCAGAGAACGTGCTTTTTTTTTGCCGTATTAGAATAAAGTGTAATTGCACATCCACTGCAGTAGTTGGCAGTGACGCTCTCATTGTCAGAGTGTGCGCAGGGAGTATTAGCTCTATGGTATTAGCGCTAGTGTTGGGTTTTTTTGCACCGAGCAGGAGATATGAAGTGCAGAGAACAAACTGTATGTAAAGTGTATGTAGCGCTCGGCTTCACTGTGACTACGGTGGGAAACTACGTGTTTACTGTGGCTAAAAATGTTGGCAGCGACAGCATGAAGCCAAATAAATTACGTTGTCGCTTAAAGACATTACACCTCAATCACGCTGATGAGCCGCTTGAGTTTTTTTCAGCAAAAACGTGCAGAATATCGCCAACAATCCTCTCGCTTTGTGAATGCTTCAGTGAACCAGTGAGAACTGTTTGTATCATACAAGGTGGAAAACAGCAGAGGAGCTGATACTGCTGCAGCATTAGACGTGGTTTCTGTCATGGTGGATGATGCAAGTGGCCCAAACTATAACACGAACATCATCATCTTTAAAGACGAGGACACGGGAGCCTCATGATGCAGCTGAGAGCAGCGTATGTGTGTGACCCGGGAGACACGACTAAAACATTTGCTCTCGTACAGTTCTGCTCATAAGTTCACAGACCCTGACAGAATTTGAGTGATTTCTTGTCCATTTTTCAGAGAATATGCAACACAAACACAAAAACTTTTCTTTCACTCATGGTTGGTGCTTGGGTGAAGCCATTTATTATCAAACTCCTGTGTTTCCTCTTTTTAAATCATAATGAAACAGAAACTACACAATGACCCAGTGAAGCTGGAGTCTTTTGTGACAGTTGTGGACGTGTTATTTTCTCTGATGGTAAATCTGCTCATTCTTCTGGGCAAAAGGCTCCAGTTCCTGTAAATTCTTGGGCTCTTGTCTGAACTGCAGCTTGAATCTGCCCAGAGGCTCAGTGATACTGAGGTCAGAAGAGACGAACACTCCAGAACCTTCACTTTATTCTGCTGGAGCCAGTGACAGCTCCACTCTGTGTTTTGGATCATTATCATGTTGAATATCCAAGTACGTCCCATGTGCAGCTTCTGGACCAAGAAATCATCAATTCTGCCAGAGGATGGAAACTTATGAGCACAACTGTAAGTCGGCTACTGAAGGCGAGGGTGCGTTTTGTCCATGTTTGGTAGAGGTTCTGTAGGGAGGGGGGGGGGTCACGTCTTCCTTGGGGACGTGACAGAAAATAATAGAGAAGCACTGGTTTACCTTGAATGACCACATTATAATATTAAACCTTTCACTAGCAAGGACCACACCAACAACGCATGCACGAAAGAGTTTATTATGTGGAAACGAGGCAGGTCAGCTGGGTTGTGACTCAGGGTGGGGGTTCAGTCTCAATCTTCACATGGCCCAGCATGTGAAGATTGAGGCGTCTTATGTCTGGAAGATGAGCAGATATCGGTTGAGAAGGTGGGGTCGAGTTATTCGGGACAAACTGGCTGCTATAAACAGGCTTCTGGGAAACTGAGGAGTGGCAGAAGTGAGCTGTGATTCTCTGGAGAGGAGGCGAGGGCGGTTGAGGCGTGGTCCTGCTCCTGAACCTAAGTTAATCATATTAAATACATATCTATCTCCATGGAGAATAACAAGACTACCGAGGCAAGTTCCAGGTCTGTGGAATGGCGAGCCCACTTACAGTAAGAATGAATGTTTTTTAGAGTATTCTTCAGTGATAAAAATATGACTAAACTGACTAAATGCAAGACGTACAAAGCTGAAATATTGAACATTCCAGTCACAACAATAGCATATTCACCAGGACTAGCAGGTGGCGGGCCCTGCAGCAGAAAAGCTACACAGTACAACTTTAAAGAGCCTATTTTATGCTTTTTTCTAATGTATGTTTTCATTTTTTCCTCATCAAAAACGTACCTGGAGTTGTGTTTTGTTCCATGTACATGTTTAACGCACAAATCCTGCAACAATAAAAAGGAAAACAATCACTTCCACATTAGGGGAAGGTCATGTGATAATACAGGAAGTGCTCCACTGTGCTTTTAAACTCCATATTTTCACTAGAATTATTATATTTTAAAATGTTACTAAAACGTGAATGAAAGAAACACAACTCCAGGTATGTTTCATATGAGGTAACGACATTCCACCATGGCTTAAAGCTCACTAGAGTCCATTTTGCGTAACATAGGACCTTTAAGTACAGATTACTGGGTAGGCAGAAGGTCACTGGGGAAAAAAGAATCAGAAAATACAAGCACATCTGATGAACAAACATGGATGAACCTGCAGATTATAAGGGTGATGACAGGAAAATAAGCAAGCAAGACAATAAGGGATACGCAAACAGGCAGACACAGGTGAGTAAATATGTGCTTAGGAGGATAGGAGCCGTACGCCATTATTGTGTAAAGTATAGCACTGGCAGGAGCTTACAGAGTCCCAATGCACCTGTCGCCAAACTAATCTCATCTTCCAAAGCCTTTTAAGACAGATGAGCAAGGTATAGAAGTTCATATAAAGTTGAGGTAAACCAGCATATCCTATGGGTGCCATGCTGGATCAACTTTAAGAAAAGCAATTTATACAAGGGGTTTTACAGGAACGGTGCAGATAATTGGAACTGGAACCTTATCAATAGACTTGCTGTGAATAGAATACTGAATGCAACAACAGGGGGGGAACAGATATGCGTAATAAATTCATTCAATTTGTACTTCATATTAGCCATTTCTTTATGTGAAATTGGGCATTAGTTGTGATTTACAGTGGGAAAGTCAAGCAGCGCCGCAGATGGAAAGCAACACCCTGAACTTTATTGGTAAGAATCTGAAGCACAGAGGCCACGACCATCACCTAAAACTCGCTAGAATACTGCGTTACCATCTGGGACCCTCATATATCAAAGGACAAGACTAAAGCTAAAAGAGTTCAGAGACGAGCAGCGCGTTTTGAAACTTCTGACTGTGATCGAAAAAGCAGCGTCACATCTTTGCCCCAAACTCCTCGGATGGAAAACTCAGGACAAAGTGTTTTCGCTATTCCTTAAAGGGACTTTCTGGAATTTTGGACACAGGGCCACATTTCCTAATGAGCCAGAGTGTCGGAGACGTGTGGAGACACTTTTAAAAAAATATTCCATCCTGTCCTTGTATTTGCAGAGGTTGCTGGTGCTAGGCTAGTGCATGTCAATGGGCATAGTCGTCCTGCCACTAAAAACAGTCTTACCCACTCCACAGAGGACCTGAAGCAAGACAATTATTACACCAGACTGTCCATGTAAAAGTCTGTGTCGATAGAATAATGTTTGAAATAAAACTAACCCTGCATCACACGAATCGTCGCATGTTGAGGGACTATTTTCTCATATATCAGTCGCCGCTGCCGAGCTTCTATCAGGAAGAACAACTCACTGCTGCGGCTCAGACAGAAATCCTTCAAATGCAACGGTCGGTTTTACTTCTAAAATTATTCTATCGACAAACATTTACATCGACAGTCTGTAGTTATAATTATTTTGCATCAGGTGCTCTGTGGAGTGGGTCAGACTGTTTTTAGCGGCAGGACGACTATGACCGTTGACATGCACTAGCCTAGCACCAGCACCTCTGCAAATACAAGAGGACTGGAGGAAGATAAAAAAAAAAAAAAGTGTCTCCACGCGTCTCCAACACCTCTGGCTCATGAGGAAATGAGGCCCTATGTCCAAAATTCCAGAATGTCCCTTTAAGGAATGACATCAACAGTTTGTCCTGTTCTATAAAATTACCAACCACGACTATGAGCATCGTCGCAGTGCCTCCCACCTCACTCCAGCTGACCACCGAACCAGGTCTAATCGGCCGTACAAGTATCACACCTTAAAACCCAATATGGCCCAGTGTAAGATTGTATTTTATTTTTTCCAGAATCATCCCAGAATGGAATCAACTACCAACCATAGTCCATATATATGAGTGGACTAAGCTAACCCGTTAGCCGCCGCGTGCCAAACAGGAAGTGCTCCAGGAGGCTCTTCCGGCTCCTTCACATTAGGATCTTCTCGTCCCTCTGTCTGGACCTGCTGCTCTGAGCCTCGTCATTTTGGTCTTAAAATGTTCGTATGAACCCGCGACACATGATCCTGATTTATTTATTTATTTTGCTATTTTGTCCGTCAAAAAAATCCTATTCATAACATATATCCTGGCTCCAGATTCGCTCCTATAATCGTTAACATCTCGAGCCTCATTTGAGCGACGCTGACGCTGTGGTTGACGTCACACTCGCTTAGTCCACTCATATATACGCTCTATGCTACCAACTGATATTAAGTTTAACCCTGAATTTCGACACCTTTAAAAGTCGGCTGGTAAAACCTCACACAAAAACATTACATTACTCTCTCTCCCTTCATCAGCATGATATCCATTTGTCAATTAATAAACCAGAACCAGAAAATGTTAATGTAATATCAAATCACTTTATCTTCATAAATCAGCTCTTAGGGTCAAAATGAGGCTGATCTGCGCTGTCTGCGAAAAGAAGTAAGTCTAGTGCACTGTTAGCATGCTGGTTATTTCCATGACAGCAACATCTCCACCGGGAAACTCACTAGGTTAGAATTCATGCTTAGAATTCATTAGGAAACTGAGGAATAGCTTTGGAAATATTTGTGCTGCGTGCAGGAAGAAGCGGGAATGAGCTCACAGTAAAATAATAAGTCCAGCGTGATTGTATTGATCTCAAAATTTAACTTAATTGTTTCAAATGATTGTAATAAATATATTTTATTGCGTTTAATTGTCCACAGTTTTACTTTCAGACATATGTTCCCAGACAAGTATAGTGCAAAGCCTGCAGTTTTTTGTCAGTCCATGCGTTTTCCTCCAGCCAACAAGCTCGGATGCTGCTGGTGGCGTCCGCATTGAGTTCTTGTATTGATATTTCTTGCCTCTGCTGCTAATTGTGCAGGTACTTACTGTATAGTGATGTAGAGCCAGCACAACGTGGAATCATTGGTGCTTTATTTAAGTGGGTAAATACTTCAAAATCTGGACTAAAGTTTGTGGGCGTTAGCAATAGTGGAATATAATGACCAGGGTCGTGCTATACAAGAGCCAAGAGATGCTGCATTTTCACTCTGAAACTGTATAATGAGACATTTTCAAAAGGAGTTTATTTGTGTGCTGCTTATTTCGACAGTAGCTAATTGATCCAAAATGTAGATAACATTCTATAGGCCTTTTGTAAAAGTAGCTCTCAAGGTCAAAATGAGGCAGCTCTGTACAGTCTGGATCTAATTGTTAAGGGGTCCATATTATGATAGTTTATGATCTGTGCTATAATGTTGTTTCTTCATCAAAAACATACTCAGAATTGTGTTTTTCATTCACACATAATACACAAATCTTTAGTACATTTAGTTCTTCTCTCAAACAGTTTTTCTCTCAAACAGAAAACGCTCTGTTCCACCTTGTGATGTCATGTGGTAGTACAGGAAGTGCTCCGCCACACACACCACACACCTTCACTAGAATCATTTGGATTATTTTGGAGAATTACAATCTCTACTGAACTAAAGATAAAATGTAGCTGTTAATTTGAAAACGACTGCTTCATGACATCACAAGGTGGAACAGAGCATTTTGAGGTTTTGGAGACGTAATCCCAGTATTAAAGTGTTACACAAACGTATGAATGAAACAAAACACAACGATATTTTATATGTTTTTGATGAGGTACCAACATTTTAATATAACTTAAAGATAACAAAAGTCAATTTTGCCAAATATAGGACCTTTAACCATTTTTTTTTCATCTTCCATGAACCAGGAAGTAACGCTTGTGCTCCGTTAGCATGCTAGTTTCTGTTACTGTGACGGAAAAAGCACCTATTACCTATTTACGGTGAAAAATTAGGATGCTACAAATGAGACGGGAACGTGAGGAATAACCACAAACCAGAAATGTCAGATTGAACCCGCTACCCTCTGGTTGAAGGGCTATAATCATTTTGCCCCTTTTGACCCCCTTGAAACATTATTTGAAAAAGAACGTGTTGTATTCCGCAGTTTCACGGCAACTTTACTTTTGTGGCGTGGATGAGCTGTGAGGAGATGAACTTTTCTCGCCGAGTTTAGCCGAGGTGATATTGGATCCGGAGAAGAAGAGGAGGAGGAGGAGGATGAGGAGGATGAAGAGGAGGCAGTTGGTGCTTGTACAGAGGGTATTATGCACACGCGGGTACACTGCATGCTACAGGAGACACACTGAGCCTTGGAGCTGGCTTTATTAGATCCAGGCATGAAGCGATGTCAGTTACAGCTGGCATAGAGACTTTATGTAATCAGCCAGCCTGAGACCAGCGAGCAGATGCACACGCCACACGCACACACACTTATATTGTCTCATCAAAACCTGTCCAATTATCCCCGTCTCACGGCATATACTGCTTGAATTTAAAGGCGCACTGTGTAACTTCTCTGGCGCGGGGTACGCCACCTGCTTGTATTTGTGTTGTTGCATACAGTCGCATTAGTCAGATCTGTCCCCATGGAGACAAGTAGCGGGTAAGATCTGAGGAAAGGCAAGTCTGCTCAAGTTAACCCTCGAAGACCGACGACATCGTACACGATACCGAGGAATATGTTTTCTATAACCGCGCAGAACTTTCGAACCGTAAAAGACAGAAACGTCCTTTTCCCCTCTGAAAGTGCAGACATAGAGGTTTCCGTACATTTCTGCGGCTTTATCCTACGTCACACTCACGCTGTGTGATGACGTGAGCAAAACGAGTGTCCAACAGGAACTTTGTTTTCCCCAAACTCATGCGCTCCGTCCATTTTGATCGAGCCAAACTTTGCCAAAGAGTGAAGTGAGTCAAGATGGTCGACTCCTCTGACTGTGTGTGTTTATAACGAGGGAAAAAGTCGCTCTAAGTGGAGTTAATTCTCACACACATGGAAAATGACACATCTTGGTGTGTGTAATTGCACATCCCTTTCTATTTTTATTTGAAAGGTTTATTTCACTCAAAATGAACGGAACTTTTTTTTTTTTAGGGCAATAAGGAGATTTTTAATTTACTTACAGACTTGATATTTTGCATATTTGTAGCTAAGGCCCTAAATTAAACATTTTTTATGTCCAAAAAGTTGTTTCTACATGTTTACTGTGTGAATTTTATTTTCTGTTTTTTTTTTCACCTCTATTTCTGGTCCTGTAGCTTTTATCACAGCCTCATGACACAACTACAGCAGCAGATTGTGAAATAACAGGTTGGACTGAACAAAAGGAGGTAGAACACTTCATTAGGGGGAAAAGGGGCAGTTTTAAAAGCAAAATTAAGAAAAAAATCCAGGCAAGGAGAAATGTACTAAAATTGCCCTTAAGTCTTCAGGGGTTAAAACTGCATGTTGTTCTAGTCTTTATTAAAACACCTGCAATAAAATAAAAGCATAAGAGAGATTATTGTGAACTATTCCAGGTCAAGAAATAACTTTTCCCTGGTGACAAGATCTTGCCTGGATCCAGAATACACCATTTTTCAATACTTTACAAAGATGTGAGTCAGTGGTGTCCCCATCTCCACACTTTTTGATGGGCCATGGTTGACAGGTGGGTTGGCCAATCAGGGACACACAAATATGGCGGCCTGTGAGGACAAAATAAGGCAAAAACTATCACAGAGGACTGAAAACATTGCTGTTTGTGAAGTGAGTTTTAAACGGTTACTTAATGTGTTGGAATCGGATCTCAATTTTTGAAGAAACAAAATCTTTTTCTCTCCAATTGGAAAACATTTTTACACCGATTAACTCTGAACCAACACAAGACTTCATAATGACATTCTGCAGCTTATTTAAACCAAGAACCAGTGCACGGAAAGCAACGTTTCTCACCAGAGCCGTTTCTCACTGGAATGTTCTGCCACAACACATAAAGCTTATACAAAATCATGCTGTTTTTAAAAAAAGTTTGAAGAAATCACTATTTGAAAAGGCTAAAAGTTTAATGTAACATATTTTGAGTGTTTGGTGTGTGTTTTGTGAAGTTTTTGATGATGTAACTCAATGTTTTGATCGTTTTGATGGTGCTTAAAATGTCTTTGAGCTCGGACCCCAGGAAGACATGGGGATCCTTAAAGAAACAAAATAAACAAAAGCAGAATGAGTTCTCACATTGACTTCTGTCATGTAAATAAGTATGAAAAGAGACTTTTAAATGACTGGATCCAAACGATTCGGATCCCATACAGGAGCCAAAAGTCCTATCACGAACTGTGAATCTGAGGAGAGAGAGATGTCATTTTGTTTTTAAATGATCAGTGACCAACGAGCGCCTTCGTTTCACACGCGTCACCGAATTAACGATGGACGATCACGGACACAAAACGTAAAGGAGGGTGCGGGGACGAGACTGACATCGATCTGTTTAAAAAGTACAGAGATATAATTTTGGATTTGTCAGGCGGGCACATATCAGACCATCCACCGTCTCATATTTTATGTAGCGTAGATTCTTTATGAGTGTAGAACCATTTCTGGTGCCAGTTGTAATTAATATCTTCCACGTATCGACTTCTCAGGGCTGCTACACTTTTTGAATCATAAAAACCCTATTGTGCATTGTGTTGTTATGTTCGTTCCATCGTTATATTATCCTAGAAAGACATTAATCAGTTATCTTTGCAGAGCTGTTTAATTAATGAAAGATAACCGCCGAGTCACGGGCTTTTAACCGTGTTCAAAATGATAGATGGACTAGGTGCTGTTTGCAGCGAGTTGTTCGACGATAACAGATTCATAACGTCGATTGATTTTTACGCGAACCACACTTCGTTGGCTTGATGAGGTTCCCATTAAGTGGAGTGTGTTCGCATGTGTCTCCGCACGGCAGACAGGACTCGGTGATTTTTGTTCTTGTTTTGGGAGAGGTGTAAATGGTGCCGCTGGGTTTAGTGAAGTGTGTGGTATTTTGAGAAAGGTGACAAAAAGCGCCACAACACCCTGCTCTGCAAATGTCAGTCTCGTCCACTTAAATGCTTGAGCGATGCCAAAAGGGCCTCCAGGGAATTCCAAAAAAGTGGTTGTTTTTAGCAGGGTTTTTTTTATGTTTGTGTATGTGAGCAAATACTGATGCAAGATGGTTATTTTGTTCATTGGTGATTCTAAATAAACTCTTACAAGAACATTTGAGATTCAGTTATTGTTCTATGGGCACAAAGGGGCAGATTTTATCCCTGGTATTTTATTCTGGTGTGACTGAGGGTGAATGACAAATTTAGCAACAAAGGCACCAGAAAGCCCCAAAAATGTCTCAAATGAGATTGCAAATGATGAAAAGGAGCAGTATTACGCTTTAGCCGATTCAATATACTTTATTTCTATAGCACATTTCATAAACAAAGACTATCCAAACTCTGCACACAGAGAAATCTACAATTCAATACAATAAAATATAATAAAACAAATAAATAAAACCAGCTGCATACCACAACTATTCAGAAAATAGGAACAATGTTTAGAATATAATAAAATGTCTTAAAAAACACAGAGAATGACCCCCAGACCCTCTTCTAATACGAGTAGGCACTGGTCTCATGGCTTTTTTCTTGACTCCTACAATTTCTTCTTAGTATCTCAGTCGATAATCCAAACACTGTGGGGCCTGCAAGGCAAATTTTGCTCAGGGCCTTGTGGAGGCTTGGGCCGGGAATATATGAATACATATGTGTAATGCATATTGCAGAGCGATAGTTGATCTTCTTCATACATTCACTGTTTTTATTGACTGCAAATTTGGCACTAAATGCAGATTTGTCAGAAGCCCCAGTACAGACTGTAGAGACTGGTATAATAATATCACATCTCACACTAAAAAAAGGATTTTCTAGCATAGTTAAACTGACTTGAATTAAGCAGATTCATCTTAAAAGACCAATTATAAGATTTTTTTGCTTAATAAGATGAGATTTTTTTTACTTGTTTCAAGATATTCCATCCTGATTTATCTTATCTCGATATTACAACTTATTCTAAGCACTTTTTATATTAACTCAGTCCAGGTTAAGCCTCTTTAACTTCCTTCTCAAACCAATAAGGTGAAAAATCTTGCCATAAATACTTGAAACTCGTGTTTTCTGCTTCATATTTCGTCTTGTTTTAAGAAAACTTGGTAAGTGAAAATTTCTTACTGCACTGACTTTTCTTATTTTTTGATAGGCCTTTTTTGCAGTGTAAAATGTGCATTATTATGATTATGATGATGATGATGATGATGATGATGATGATGATGATTATTATTATTATTATTATTATTATTTGATTCCCTTTTACCTATAGCTCAGTAGAGATGGGCAGTTCCAAGGCTGTAACCATAAAAGTGACTCTAGTGAATAGTGTATGGAGTTTAAAAACACAGTGGAGCATCTGTGTTACTGATTTCATGAGGTAGTAGTTGAACTTTACATGTGCCTTTTGCTGTTTTTTCATAATTCTTTTCATCTGAGTGTGGAGGTAAACGACCAAAGCCCAGGGGACACGGGGCGCAGGATGTTGAAAAGCACTGATGCCATCCGCCCGACGCTGCGTTCAATGACAATCCGACGATATGAGTTGACCTGTTCCAGTACGTTGGGTTTTATGTTGCTGTGTGCGCGCCGGCTCCCGTGTCTCTCGGGTCGAGTTGTTGTGGCTTGTTTTTCATTTGTGAGCACTTTTGACCACCTACACGTCGACTATATTTGCACCAGTGTCAGTCTCAGGTCTGCGCTGTGCACTCTGATTATGGGCTGCTCCAGCACCCACAGGATCAGACACAACACGGGGAAATGTTGTGACAAATGGGATCACATTATACACGCAAGGGAACATGAGGTCTATGTTTAAAATGATGATTCTTTTCTATTTTAGAGTCAAGAAAGAATGACAAAGAGAGGCTGTGACAGTGGTAACAGATGCATCTTTTTTACAGATATTTATTGAAGGAGCAACCTGAAGTTTATGTAGGTTAACGCAGACCTAAAATCTACTTTAACCATAAAATAGCTGTTTCTCCTTCTCATTTACCCTCTGGAACTTATATTTGGAGTGATCTGTGCATGTTTCAGATGCCATTATGCCGATCAAACCCCATTTTCACCGCCACCACCAACACTGCTCTGTAACTTCATTCTTCAGTTGTATTAATCTGGGACGAGTGTAGGACTCGGCAGCATTACATAGTATAAAATGTGCAAATTATAACATAATTACTCACTGGTGATGACAAACAGGCCGACCCGCCACCAAAAATGTAGTTAATATGGTTAACTTAGGTTCAGGAGCAGGACCACGCCTCAGCCGCCCTCGCCTCCTCTCCAGCCAATCACAGCTCACTTCTGCCACGCCTCAATTTCCCAGAAGCCTGTTAGTAGCAGCTTAACCCGGCAGCACAGTTTGTCCCGAATAACTCGACCCCACCCTCCAAACCCCTCATAGGCGTCTTATGTCTAGAAGGGCCATGTGAAGATTGAGACTGAACCCCCACCCTGAGTCTCAACCCAGCCTCGTCAACATATAATAAAACACTTTTCGCTTCGCACGTGTGTTGGCGTGGTCCTTGCGAGTGAAACGTGACATAATGCACCTTTAAATGAACCAAAAAAAAAAAGTAGTATACTCCAGTAGTGATATATAAAGGAAAGGAACAGCAATGATATGAAAATAATTTGTTAAAATCCAATAAAACAGCAGTTTTATCAAATACACGAAACACAAAATAATAGATTGCATGAACTGAGGAAAGGGAATAACACACGTACATAAGAATTACATGTTCCAATAATAAAAAAACAAACAAAGTAAAACATATTTGCAACATACACCTCCAGGGTAAACCAAAGCTCGTACAGACTTTTAAAGGACATTTTATTCTCAGTCGAATCCCTTTGTTAAAAAGTTTACACTGACACTGGAGAATGAACACAAATAAAATGTAATTTTCAAGCTGCAGTCGATGTATGGGTAAAATACTTAGGGAGATACATGCTACAGAGCTGCTAAATGTGCCTGGTTATCACAGTCTGGCACAAAGTGGATTTCATGGCCTCCCACTGCTAACAATTCATTTAATGCCCTGTTCTGGAGGTGTTGTTTTCTCATGTGGCCATATACAATAAGAATAGTCTTTTGTAGCCTGAAGATGAGCTAAACATTTGAATAAATCCACGTATGCTAGGCTATTAAAACCACCCTGGTGACTTGTAAACAAAAATGTCCCTATACAGAGTGACTCAACAGCCCCAGACAGTATGCAGATATTTACAAGGAAAATGATAGGAGGCAGATTAGCATGTGTTTCTTGGCAGGGTGTCAGCTTTAAGGAGGGTTATTGGCTGACAGGGCCCGCGCGAGTCTCACCACCATTACTTCTTATTAATTAAGCAAACTTATAAACCTGCTGCTGCCTCTGCTAATTGTGCCAATCTCTAACACTCGGAGATAACGCCGAGAGAAGCGCGGCGTTCTCCAGATCACCGTCTAATTGCTGAAGAGGAATGTGGCCCTACAGGCAGTTTTATGCAGATGATTTTATAGACTCGCCCTGGCCTCTCTATTGGAGGAGGACACACTCTAAACTTATTAGCATTTCACACGTAGCGTCAGGGAGCTATAGCGCTGATGACAGGGGTGGCAAGATGCAGACTTTTTCTTCTTTACTTTAAGAGCTTGTGTACAACTTTTTTCATCAATGTTGATCTATGTGAGTCAGTGTAGTCTCTCTATGTGCAAAAACAACTTAACATAACAGAAGTAGCAGTAGTAGTTTGTGTTGTGATATTTCTGTGTGAGGTACAGTTAATTAATTCTCTGCATTTGATCATAGACTGTATAACGAAGTGGATTAACCCCTGAAGACCTAAGGGCAACTTTAGTACATTTCTCCTCGCCTGGATTTTTTTCTTAATTTTACTTTTAAAACTGTCCCTGTTCTACCTCCTGTTTTTCAGTCCAACCTGTTATTTCACAATCTGCTGCTGTAGTTGTGTCATGAGGCTGTGATAAAAGCTACAGGACCAGAAACAGAGATGAAGAAAAAAAACAGAAAATAAAATTCACTCTTTTATACAAAACACACAGCAAACATGTATAAACAACTTTTTGGACATAAAAATGCTTAATTTAGGGCCTCAGCTACAAAAAGGCAAAATATCAAGTCTGTAAGTAAATTAAAAATCTCCTTATTGCCCTAAAAACAAAAAAAGTGCAGTGGCTCCATGACTTTCCTGGTCCAGTCCTGGAAACAGCTCCTGTCAGGTCCAGGGCCAGAGCCACAGCACTTCTGCATTTCCAGGGCATTTATTACATTTGGATTTGTTCATTTTGAGTGAAATAAACCTTTAAATAAAAATAGAAAGAGATGCACAATTACACACACCAAGATGTGTCATTTTCCATGTGTGTGAGAATTAACTCCACTTAGAGCGACTTTTTCCCTCGTTATAAACACACACAGTCAGAGGAACGACCATCTTGACTCACTTCACTCTTTGGCAAAGTTTGGCTCGATCAAAATGGACGGAGCGCATGAGTTTGGGGAAAACAAAGTTCCTATTGGACACTCGTTTTGCTCACGTCATCACACAGCGTGAGTGTGACGTAGGATAAAGCCGCAGAAATGTACGGAAACCTCTATGTCTGCACTTTCAGAGGGGAAAAGGAAGTTTCTGTCTTTTACCGTTAGAAAGTTCTGCGCGGTTATAGAAAACATATTCCTCTGTATCGTATACGATGTCGTAGGTCTTCGAGGGTTAACAGAGTGCTACGTAACCCTCAGCATTTGGCTCCAGTCAAATGAAGTTCATAAGGTTTGGGGTTATGGGGGTGATTTGGAGCCAAGTTCCAATATGAATTTACATATATATTTATAATACCCACACCAGTGTCCACAGAGACTGGGGCAAGGGGAGAATGAGTCTTGTCCAAAGACTCAACAGCAGCATTCATCTGTGGATCCTCAACCAATGATGTTTATATCGAGAGTGAGAGATTTGAACCTCCAACCTTCAGAATAGCGGACAAACACTGAGCTACTGATCCTGACACCCTCCAGAATTCAAGTATTTCCTTTTGAGTAGTTTATATTATGACAGACTTCATTTTTGCTCCAGTGAAGCTGAAGCGGGCGGGTGGGATGGTGATTACGAATGGACATAGGAGATTTTTAGCTCTAAAAGGGATTTGATGTTCAGTCCATCATGTCCACTCTCAGAGGCTGAGGACGTTAAAGGCTTTTACATTTACAGAACATGTTTGGAGAAGGAGCTGCTCTATGGGTCACTGACCATTCGAACATGGACCCAGGACATGCACTGTTCTTTCTGCTTTAAGATATGTGCCATGCATAATCTCCTTCTTATATTCAAACTAAGTGAATAATCTTGCTTTTAAATCTTCCCTTTTGAGCACTTTACTGTCAACTCTTAGAATGTGTCTGCCTTAGTTTAAGGCTTTGTGCTTTGTGCTCCATTGACACGTTCTATGGAAAAACTGTCATTCATTTCTCTGTAACTGCTGCTTTCAGACTTATTATTTACAATTTTTTGTATTAACCCACTCTACATGATCCTGGTGTTTTTATTTTGCATTTTGTCTGTTAACCAAGATATAAATATGAATAACAGACAAATCAGACGCCTTCTTTCCCCAAGGTCGTTCCCGCTAACATTAGCAACAGCTTTGATCTTTGGTCTTTAGTTGCTTTGGTTCTTCCGATTGGAAATCCAAATATGGAACTCACCCCATAACCACCAGCCCCGATGAGCTTCATTTGACTGGAGCAGTCACCCTCCCTTAGTCCACTTCTTCATTTAGTCCATGGTTTTCCCTCCTTTCTGAAACTGTAAATTTAGGGTTAGTGTTGGTGATGCTTAAATCTGACTCTCTTGATCAGTGCTGAGATGAGATTTCATCTACACATCGACACAGCAGTAGGTTTAAAGTTTTGGAGAATAAAAGTAACCCAATAACTTGCCTGGACAATGGTCATGCCCATCTTCCTGCTCCACCCGATCTTTGAATCCATGGGACAAAAGCTTTTCCTTCTCTGATGTGGTGGTTCATCTCTTCAGTCAGTTTAGCCCAAATGTACAACACGGGCACTGGATAATCGTGAAAGGAATTATTGTTCATTGTACTGGTTTGGGTTACAGCTTTCACAATATGAACAGTAGAACCATCACAGAGTGTGATGTGGTCAGATTAGTGATGTGATATTGGTGAGATGTTTTGGGGCTTTGATAAACTGTCGGCTGATACAAGGCTTCATGTTACAGTGAGGCCACGAGGCTTCATCTCCTCGTCTTTATGGAGATAAGTTTAAAGTAGACATATTGTTCTTGAGTCTGCCACATTATTTAATCTATGATACCCATGGATCATTATGTTATATTTTGGACATTTTTAAATAGCAATATTCAACTAAAGAGAAACAAGTCTGCTGAATTCTCTGTTAGAAAAGTGTGGTGCCCAACGCAGCTGTCAGCACCTCCTATGTGTGCGAGCAACTCTGCCTCACGGATTAAGAAAATAAAACTGGAGCATGAACAGTAAACAGTCTCCCCAGTCTGAAGCCCCTGATTATTATAAACTCTATTCTACAGCCCTTCCCATTCACGGAGCACGGATCTTTTCAAATCTGGTTCTCAAGGTTTGCAAGACACAAAACATCTATGTAAAAAAGATGCAATACTTAAGTCCAAGGGCATCTGAACTTAGGACAGACGAAATTAGGACAGACTTTCTTTCCCATTGTAATTCCAATTTCAAATCGAGAGTTTTGAAATGAGTTACTTAGTAAATATTTATTTTTCCATTTTAAGGTTGCTGCTATCAATTCTAACCATTTTACATTCGTACACCTATGAAATGCTGTCTATTTATCTAAGAATGTGAATTAACCCCTGAAGCCCTAAGGGCAATTTTAGTACATTTCTCCTCACCTGGATTTTTTCCTTTATTTTGCTTTTAAAACTGCCCCTTTTTACCCCCTAATGAAGTGTTCTACCTCCTTTTGTTCAGTCCAACCTGTTATTTCACAATCTGCTGCTGTAGTTGTGTCATGAGGCTGTGATAAAAGCTACAGGACCAGAAATAGAGATGAAAAAAAAAACCCAGAAAATAAAATTCCCACTCTTTTATACAAAACACAGCAAACATGTAGAAACAACTTTTTGGACATAAAAAATGCTTAATTTAGGGCCTCAGCTACAAAAATACAAAATCTCAAGTCTGTAAGTAAATTAAAAATCTCCTTATTGCCCTAAAAACAAAAAAAAGTGCAGTGGCTCCATGACTTTCCTGGTCCAGTCCTGGAAACAGCTCCTGTCAGGTCCAGGGCCAGAGCCACAGCACTTCTGCATTTCCAGGGCGTTTATTACATTTGTATTTGTTCATTTTGAGTGAAATAAACCTTTAAATAAAAATAGAAAGGGATGTGCAATTACGCAGGGTGAGGAGCTCGGTCACACGGGAGGAGCTCGGAGTAGAGTCGCTGCTCCTCCACGTTGAGAGGAGCAGTTGAGGGGAGGGCATCTGGTCCGGATGTCTCCTGGACGCCTCCCTTGGAGGTGTTCCGGGCATGTTCCACTGGCTGGAGGCCCCGGGGAAGACCCAGGACACGCTGGAGGGACTCTGTCTCTGGGCCTGGGAACACCTCAGGGTCCAGGAGGAGCTGGAGGAAGTGGCAGGGGAGAGGGAAGCTTGGGAGCCCCTGCTTAGACTGCTGCCCCCGCGACCCGGCCCCGGATAAGTGGAAGAAGATGGATGGATTAATTTGAGTCAGTTTACTTTAAGTGATATTTTGGGCTCACACATTTTAGGACATTTTTCAGGCATGAAAATGGGTCAGGGGTTGAAAAGGTGAGAAGACGGTGCATCATTTTCATGCCTGACATTAACCACTTAAACGGTCATTCACGTTCCATTGAAATGACTCGGGTTCTGCGATGCGGACATCGATTTGCTGACCATTCAAGTGTCATTTAAAGGGCCAGTTTCTGAAGTGTTCAGGTTGCGCATTAAGTCAATCATATGATAATTTAAAAAAAACATCTCCCGACCCTGACCCCCCAAAAAATCCTCGGATCTACACGATTCACGTAGCTCACCCTTTTTTGACTTCAAAACGGCGAATTTCGCCGAAAGGTGAGAGATTTTCATGCCTGATTTTTGATCAATTGTAAAAAAAAAAAAATAATAAAAAAAAGACTTGATTATCATTAAGAACCAATATTCTGACCTCTTAACGGGAATCAGTATCTTGTTGCATGCGGCTTTTTCCCATTCAAATTATATAATATTTTATTATACATTGTTTATTGCTATGACAACTGCACTCATGTTTCCATCATGGCTTACTTGTAATAGTAGTAATAGTAAATAGTGATACTGCGTGTCTTTCCATGGGCAAACTTGATAAACAATGTCAGCTTTGAATTTCCCGTCAAACTCAATTGTCGGAAAACTGAACGGTTCACATAATAAGAGCTCCTCGGGCGAAGTGTGTGAGCGGATAAACTCCATTGTCTTAAACAACTTTTTCCTGACTTGACACTTTGAAGGGAGAAGAACTGATGGAGGAAGCATAGGGCTGGGGGCTCACACACACACACACACACATACACACACACCCATACACACACACACACACACACACACACACACATACATACACACATACACACACACACACACACGTTGGTCTCGATCTGAACCTTCAGGGCCCTGGCACATGTGTGTATCTGCAGTTCAAATGCTGCTTGTATAAGTCATTGCTTTTTAATCTCCAGTGTTGTGTCCTCGGTCACATAAAAGCTACAGTTACATTATTTACAACAGCCTTCTCAGTATTAACACTATATGACACGTGTGGGGTATGGGGCAGAGCTATAGCTGTTCTGCCCCAGTGGAGAAAGAATATTTCTGTTTTAGTCTATCTGTTTTGTCTCCTCTGAGCTCCCTTAGCCACTGTATTGTTTTAAGTTTTTCAACTGTTAACTGTTCTCCTACTTACCAGTGTTTAATTCCTTTAATCTGTTTTTTGGCCCTATGAAAATATCTGTTTGTAAGTATTGTGTTGTTAATATTTTAGAATAATATGTTAATTCACTCTGTGATGCACTTTAAGTTGATTTACAGTCGAAATTCCCGCTAAAATATATGACGCTAATAGCGTTAGCATGTTTATGGGAATTTCCATTTATGTTAGCATGATGCTAATCGCTCGTTTTATGGACGTTTTTATGAAGTCTAGCCAATTTTAAATTATTGTTATGCATATATTAAGTTGTATTAAGCTGTTCCACATCGTTTTATGTAGCTCTACTTATTCTTTGTTCAGTTAAACGTGAAAACATAATTGTAATATGCATTTATTTTTTGAATGTTACAGTTTTACAGTCAAGTCTTCAGTAAATGTCCAAAGCACGAGGCTTCCTGGGTGTTTCACTATCTGTAGAGCTCGTTCCTAAATGCTAGAGGAGGTCACACACCATTTTTATATGAATCACTATTTTAAGGCAGTTTCTATCATCTCTGAGCATGTTCTGGTTCAGTCTATAAAGTAAATATAGTGACAATAAAAAAGTATTATCTTTATGGAAATGTATTTTCAGTGCAAGCCTCCACAAAGCTAAATTTTGAACTGGAATTTTGGCAACATTTTAGTTTAGGGACCACATATTAATCTCTATGCAAGGATCCAATTTCCATATCGATTTCAATACCCGATATTAACCGATATCAGCTTTTGTTTCCTTCAAACAAAACTAAAATGAGACAAAACTGATCCAAATGTGTTATGTAGCTGTTATTTATATCTCAAGTAACTATAGAAAAAAGTTCAAATATGACACTTTCTGTTCCAACTGCGACCAGGAAATAGTCTAATTAACTCTATATCTGCCAAACCAATATTTAAAAGTGATATTCGAGCCAGCATTTTTTATTTATTTATTTATTTTTTATTGTATGGGCACCGATATCTGATACCAGTATCGGATTGGGGCATCCCTAACCTGTCAATCAATCAATCAAACAACAAAAAATGCAACACAAAGCGCTAGTTGTAATTGGTTAGTATGAGGTTACTCAGCTATTAGATAGTGTTTTTAAAGAACCTCATACTAAGACAGTGTTTAGGATGACTTATATTTAATTTGATTAAATGTAGTAATGAAAAAAGGTAATAGCTTCTTTTACTAGTTAAATAAAGTCATAAAACAATCAAGTATCAAGTAAATCAAGTATTTTAAACATTAACAAAGATCCAATTAAGTTTTTAGTGTTAATTTTAGTTAACCGTTAATATGTGGTCCATAAACTACTGGTTTAACTAATATTACTAGAATACTTTAGAAAATGTGTCCTTCATTTAGAAGTGGCCTATAATGTTTGGTTTTTTTCATTTGTTATCATTTTTTGTGTAATCTCGTGGCTTTAACCTTCTCAAAATACTAGAATCTTACAACTCCACCAAATACAGAAAAGCCGCTGTATTCCCACATTTTTAATACTTTGTCATGATTTGTAACTTACCACAAAAAACTCTGCTTCTTGAAAAAGCCGAACTAATAGAGATGTAGTGCTAAAAGGTGGGAGCAGATGGACTAACAAGCCCGAGCTAATGAGAGAGGCATCGGAATAAGGCATTCAATCTGGCTATATGTCAGTCTGTGTTCGTCTGTGAGAGCCTGACGATCGGCCAATTAAGCCCCGGGTTACAGAGCAGTCTCTTCTAATTGTCTAACAAGCGTTCAACTGCCCGTGAAGTTTGTGCGGTGAATCACTCACCACTGGTATTTAGACATTTAGATCACTGCCTTCATTGCTCACCCACGATTTGAAGATTTCATAATTTCAGATGGAGCAGATGGTCATAAAGCACCTGCGTGAAGTCGCTCGTTTGTGCTTTGTTTGTGCTGTTTTGTGCTGCAAAAAGTTTTGTTTGTGCGATTCTGGTTCTTAAGATATTTGCAGTTTTACTTTCAGCCGATGACGTCATCCAGCCTCTTAAAATTATAGGACATCATTTCCGCTCAGCTGACGGCGGCAAACTCCACAAAACTAGTGTCGATAAACGATCTGAGGCTGTGGAAAAGTCTGTTTCAGTCTTTAGTAATTTGCTTTTGATTCATATTTTATATAATAACACAGACTTTTCCACAGCCTCAGATCGTTTCTCTTCACTAGTTTTGTGGAGTTTGTCTCCGTCAGCTGAGCGGAAATGACGTCCTATAATTACCGCAGAAATAATAATTAATAATTTTAGAAATAAACTCACACAAATGAAAATTGTCACAGCACAAAACAGCACAAACCAAATACAAACGTTTTCTATAATTTTCTTCCTGTTTTGAGGCTGTTTCACATTTTGAGGGGCTGGACGACGTCATCGGCCGAAAAGACCCAGAATCGCACAAACAAAACTTTTTGCAGCACAAACGAAGCACAAACGATTAACATAGTTTTTGTGTAGGTTTGCGTTTGATGGGGCGACTTCACGCAGGTTCATAAAGCTGAAAGAAAGAAATACCCAGACCTGTAATCCCAAAATATTGAACTTTATGTTGTTGTTTCGTTAGGGATTAGTTTGAAGCTCTTATGAAACAATAATTTCACCTGTTTATGAAGTCTGACCACAGCTAATCTGCTCGCTGCCACATCCCAGTGTCTGTGCTTCGCTTTCGGCTCCTTCCGCTGTTTCCAGTTGACTTTACGTTGAAAAATTGTCACGTCTCTGCGTAACTGCTGCAGAGAGCCTCGTCATTTAGGTCTTAAAATGTCCGTATAAACCCGTTCTCTGTGTTTTTATTTTGCTATTTTTTCGCATAAATAAATTCCTGTTCCTAATGTGAACCTGGCTCCAAATTCGCTCCTATAACTGCAGCCTTGATGAGCTTCATTTGACTGGAAATGAACTTTATTGGCGAAGTCACAGCCCCTTAGTCGACTTCTTTATTCAGTCTATGAATCTGACCCAGAAGATGTGTCAGTTTCCTGTGGATAATCCCAGTAATTACAAAGATTTTAACTCTAAATCAGGTCAATAAATCTGTGCTCTGACAGTTAAACAGCAAATTCCACCACAAAATTCTGACCTGAAACTCTCAAAATTGTAAATTGTAAAGCACAAATAAGCTTTGGTGACCTTGAGTCTAAATATTTGTAGTAAATGATGGTTAAAAAATGATTAAAATGGTTTTGTCCTCTTATCCAACCAAAGGAATGTAATTTTTTTTACATTCAGATGCCTGGTGAAAACTATTTGACGAATTCACGAGAGGAAATAGAAATACATTTATTATTATAAGCCCTGAAAGGAGGAAGAAAATCCACTCGACCAAAAGCTGCATTAAAACGAATCAGCCATATGAATCAGGCGTATCCCGGGAACATTTTAACGCAAACAAAGAGAGGACAGACGCACAATCCCCCCAATTTATAAAGCTACACTACAACTAACGAAGTAATTACCACGAAGACATGCAAAAAGCCACAACAAAAAGTTACCAACAAACCAAAAGGCAACTTAGCAAAAGGCTAAACAAACGACTGCGTGCGCAAAGGTTTTAACTGGACAAAGCCCCGTAAATAATATGGAAACGTTACCGATAAAATAACCATAAAAGGAGAGTTAACTGCATTGTCCAAGGATTTATTTTTTGACGAGCCCCCAAAATATGTTATGACTCGGGTGGATCAAACATATTAAAGGGGACACAGGAGTCAAAGGGTTTACAAAAGTTCTAATTTGGTTTATTTTCTCATTTAATTTACATTAATACGCTAAAACCAGACCCGGAACCAAACCACAAGTTATGCACGAAGTACACATGAAATTTAATAGTCCCGTATTAAGCAAAATCGGCGTATGTGAGTCTTGTTAGAACCTCAGCGTGTTTGTTTCATTCACATATGTTTGAGTAATCCCGGTTTCTCAGTCTCAATAGTCTGTTTACGTCGCCAAATCTTAACATGCTCTGTTCCACCTTGTGATGTCGTGAAGCGGCCGTTTACCGTTTTTGCGCAAACACATGGGATATCGTGCTGCCTAGAAGTGAACAGTTCACAGACCAGTTTCACTTCACCAAAAGCTCTGGTTATATCTCTTCCAGTATGAAGATGAAGAATATAATCCCCTAATCCAAGAGACAAACTTCACTCACTATTGTTGGAAAGTAATAATCAGCCTTATAGCCACAGATATATTTGGTTTTCGCACACCACCGCTGGCTTTCTTCATGTTTGCTCAGCTTAATGAAACCTTGATTTCCCAGTGTCCTTTGCTCTACCCTGAAGTGTGTGTATCGTCCGTTCCTGTGCCAGACGCTGCCAGTTGGTTGTGTTTGTTGAGCACAGAGAGCCAACTGAACCAACAAGCCACTGATTAAAGTGAAAACTCACTTCTTGGACCTATTTTGGTCCTGTGCGTTATCTAATGCTTAAGAGTGAATAGGCCTTCGCTGTTACATCACAATGTGCTTCTCCATTGGGTAACTGTCATGAGGAGATCTCTGTATTAGCAACTCTGCCTCTTCAAATGTGAATGTGGAGTGTTTGGGGATCGGTGATGAGTTCGGCTTAAGCAACAAAAATACACTCGGCGTCATTGGTTATGCAACTGGACACATTTTGTCCCCGAGTTTTGAAGGCGCTGTGGACTGTGCTCTATGTGTTTAAAAAAGTTACCAGAATCACTACTAAATCTGAGTTGCCAGTGTCTTAACCTGCAGAGGACACATACATTTAGTCTCATCCTCAGTATATGGACAGGCCTCATGTGAAAGCTCAGAACCTCCAGAATGCCCTCTCTGAGCGGCAGAGGCTGCACTAGCACTGGTTTATTGGGGCTTAGTGACCATTCAGATAAGAGAGAGGCGTTTTAGGTTTAAACCAGTGGGATTTCACCATTGAAACTGGCGAAATGAGAGAATCAGAATCAGAATCAGAATGTTTTTTATTGCCATATGAGTGAACAGGTTCACAACATTAGGAAATTGCTGCGGTACTTGGAGACTCATGCGAGGCTCATTCTGCTTTCTGATTGGATAATCACCTTGAGAATCAAAACACCAACATAAACAACTTAAGCCCCACACACGGGATTAGTTTCACCTGTGGACCTTTGGCGATTTGTGATAATTGTGGAGGACGTCTGAGATCTTAATCCTGTGCGAATGCTCCACATCTCTAATTTGTAAAGTAAAGTCCGCCGCAAATTACCTACGATATTTCACCAAACACAGACGTCCGGTGATAAAACTCGTCCCGTGCGAATCTGCAGCTCAGTGTTTGTTGTTGTAATTGCGTCTTTTCTGTCTATTCCTTCAATTTCTGTGGTCTTTTCTCTGTATATTGCGCATATTTTATATCACTTTGCGGTCCTTTTTTATCTCTTTCCGGCTTGAGTAATGGAGGCTGCGGTAGAAATTTTGATTCGCAGTTTTGAGCTTTTTAGGGGCAAATTCTAACACAGCCTCACAGCCTCTACATGGAAACTGATCCACAAAAAGGGCGAGAGATCCAAGAGGAGAGACATTTCTCACAGGATGTTGACCTGGATGACGTGTAGCAGCGCTAAGGAACATTTATTATTATTATTTTACCAGACTTTATAGATTTACTTACTTAGCAGCGCGAAAGAGATAGAAACGGATGTGATGTTACGACATATCCGGTCGTAATTTCAGTAAAATAGAGTCATTTACGGACTTTGTTTATCCCGTGCGAATGTGCTGCAGGTAACACGGAGGTGGGGCGTGAATTTTCAAATTACCAGACGTCCCCAGGTTGTTCTTATCCTGTGTGAATAGGGCTTTAGTCATCATAGCCAATGTTTTTCACACACATAGGTCTAAGTCTAATATTATGTGTGCTGTACCATTGAAAATGTCTTGGTGAACCTCAGTAATACAAAACAATTATATTATGATTCTGCAAATATAAAACAACCCCTCAGGTTCCTTTGCTCTTCACCGATATTAGCTCCAGTATTTTCTGTTCTATTTTAGCCTAATAATAATGATACGCTTTAGTTAAAATGGGAGAATCTGCACACTTTTAGAGTTAGTATTATAGTAAGTATTGTTGGACCTATCTTGGTGTTCTATTTGACCAGTCAATGTCCCTGGACAGCCACTCAAGACTTTTGGTTAAAAACTGCTTCTACCATCTGAGATCTATCTCTAAACTGAGTGCAATATTATCTAAATCTGATCTGGAATTGATTATCCATGCTTTTATTTCTTCTCGTTTAGATTATTGTAATTCTCTTTTTACTTGTTTGAACAAATCTGCAGTCACTCGTCTCCACTTAGTCCAGAATGCTGCAGCGAGGCTTTTAACAGGAACCAACAGAAGAGCTCACATCACTCCGGTTTTATCTGCTTTACATTGGCTACCTGTCAAATTCAGAATTGATTTTAAAATTTTAGTCTTGACTTTTAGAGCTCTTAATGGACAGGCCCCTGAATACATTTCAGAAATGTTGTTCCCTCACACCTCTGGCCGCTCCCTCCGGTCTTCAGGCCAAAACCTCCTGAAGGTCCCAAAGACCCGATTTAAACCTCGAGGAGACCTGTCCTTTCAGGCAGTCGCCCCTAGACTGTGGAAGGCTCTGCCTCTGTCTCTGTGTGTGGCTGAATCTGTTGATTCTTTTAAAAAGCAGCTGAAGACACTGTTATTCAAACAAGCTTTTAGTTAATTCACTGCTCTTAGTCTTATTTACCTGTTTTAACATTTATTATTGTTGTTTTGCATTTAATCTATTTTTACTTGCACTCTGTAAAGCACTTTGTGATTTTATCTGTGAAAGGTGCTATATAAATAAAGTTTACTTACTTACTTACAATGGTCACTTTCCCTCCTTGGCATATAACTAATAAACAAAGCAAAGAGTGAGCAAAAGTACATGTCTGAATGATTAAAATACCAGTTGTCAGAGTATATTATGTTTATTAATTATTCCTCCGGGTCTAGGAGCTTCTGTGCCAGACTGTTTTGAGACAGTGCAGAAATAATTTGGCCTTGACATGATTTTCCTTCCTGGTGGCATTAAACCAATCTGCTGTAGGTTGAAAACTGGCAAGAGCCTCTTTAAAAGTGTGGACAAGTTCTGGAGCTTGACTCATTAGTGACTCATAACAGGCAAATGTCTATGAATGGAGTGAATCAGTTCTATTTAAAACTCGAGATTAGCCAAACTTTACTGTGGGGTCTTATGGGCATTGGAGACAAACAAGAATCAGAGTTTGGTGTTTAAATAACTAAAAAAATAACTCTGATTCCTAAGCGCTCTGCCCGATGACGATGGTTTGGTTATAAGTGCTTTATTTTTGTCTCGGGGGCAGTGTCATTACTTCTATTAGTAGTTCCTTTGATGCTTTGATGCTGCTGACCACCTGCCTGAAGTCGCCCCATCAAACTCAAACCTGCTCAAAAACTGTCAGTCGTTTGTGCTTCGTTTGTGCTGCAAAAAATTTCGTTTGTGCTTCTTTACTTTTAGAGAAATTAACGATTCTTTTATAGGTCAAACTGGGGTCAGACCCACAGGAAGCTTCAAAATGCTCGAAAACGCCCAAAATGGAGTCAGTCGTTTGTGCTGCAAAATGTTTGGTTTGTGCGATTCTGGTTCTTCAGATATTTGCAGTTTTATTTTTGTCCGATGACGTCGTCCAGAACCTCAGAATGTGAAACAGCCTCAAAACAGGAAGAAAATTATAGAAAATGTTGTTTGTGCTGTGACCATTTTCATTTACGCGAGTTTATTTCTAAAATTATTATTTCTGCGGTAATTGTAGGAAGTCATTTCCGCTCAACTGACGACGACAAACTCCACAAAACTAGTGGCGAAAACGATCTGAGGCTGTGGAAAAGTCTGTGTTATTATATAAAATATGAATCAAAAGCAAATGACTAAAGACTGAAACAGACTTTTCCACAGCCTCAGGTCGTTTAGCTTCATACACCAGTGTACGCAGACACTGGGGGTGAGGTGGGTTAAGTGTGTTGCCCAAAAACGCAACGACGGCATTCATCAGTGGGAGCTGGAATTGCACCGCCGACCTTCAGATCAGTGACTCTACCGACTATTTACTGTTGCACGTACTGTCGCCGGAGCTTCTTTAATGCAGGAAGCTGTTTTAGCCTCATTTGAGCTGCTTCTCACTGTGCATTATTGCTCGGAGAAGGTGTAAAACCTTGAGACATTTTATTATTGAGCATAATCAGGGATCAGTGACTATTTTTTTCATTGATCTACTCAAAGAAAAGTCTGTGTCGCTGTATATGACTGAATATATTACTGAAAGTTTTAGTTGTAGAGTGAAAATGGTAAAGATTAAAGATTGTATTAAGCAAAAGGTAAGCAAAGAATGTTGAATGTGAAAGTGAATGTCAAAGTATGTTACAGTAGGGGTGTGCAAAAATATTGAAATATCAGTATATCGTGATACAGTATTGTGATTGTGGGCTGCAGTATCAATATAAGAGTATTTTTTGGGTCTTTTAGCAATTTTTTTGTGACCGCACTAGAAGCTTGTTGCGTTTTCACGGAAGGAAACTTCAAGATTCAAGATTCAAGATTGTTTATTTGTCATGTGCAGGTTCAACACAAGGTCGACAGTGCAGTGAAACGCTCAGGATGAGAAGAACTCGCTGAGATATTCAAGAAGTACTAATAGCTGCAATAAATAGTACTGTTAAAACACGTGTTAACACTTTTTTGATGATTCCAATAGATGTATTTCATAAAACGTATCATGGTTATAACATGTATCAGCATATTGTGATAATACTTTGTGAACCGTGTATTGTGTATCGCTTCAAATCTCATAGTTAGCTGTTTTTAGCTGTTTTAGACACTAAACTCTCTTGGAATGTGAAAAATAAGTGTCTAAAAAATATTATAATAGCCTAATTTGTCTGTAAAACCCACATGCAAAATAATCAACGGCGAAGTACCTGAATTAAAACACAAAAATAACAGACTCGGTGTATGTGCATGTTCGCCCAGCACGATTATAACTCTGTCAGTTTCCTCCGCTTTACTGAAGGTGCTTTAAAGCAATAACTATAAAATTACTGCCAGCCAAAGGTCACTTCAGAATTGAGTTACCTCACTTCACTTTTCCTTTTTTCTCTGAAGGAAAAGTTTCCAAACGTTTCTATACTCAGTTCAGAGTCTCTGAGGAAACAAATGTCTTCAGTCAAGTTTTTCCCCCTTTATGTTGTAGAATTATTCAACTTATTTTCCTTAATATTTTGAAATAAAGTCTAAAGGCACATTGTGTAACTTTTCTGGTGTAGGGTCCGTCAAACGCTTGTCTGGAATGTTTCACAGTATAATATTAAACCTTTCTATCTTCATGGAGACCAAACCAGGTCAAGATCCAAGTCAGATCTGTGGAGGGGTTTTTTCTAGGTATTCTGAGCTATAAAACCACATGTAATTTAATAATAAGGTAGAGCTGTTTAATGTCACACTGTGGAACATCCCAGGCAAAGCATTGGCATCTCCACGACACAGACAGATGGCGAACCCTCCACCAGAAAAAAATTACACAGCGCATCTTTCGGTAAACAAGTCAACTCACCTGTTGTAGATTCAGCTCTTTCTGGTCCATTTGTGTTAAATTAAAGGTCAGATTCGTTCTAATTTGAGCACCAGAGCTTCAGACAGAGCAGTGCTTTCAGTTGGCTTCACACCCCCAGGGAAGTATCACCTTTACAATGGTTTGGTGATTGTTAAGCCATTTTCTTCGTATGTTCTATAACCGGGTACGACGCATCTCTCCTGTTAAGGTCCATGTGTTTTGTGCATTGTCCCCGTCTCATTAAAGAAACTGAACTAAACTAACCTGAACCAAACCAACTCAGTCTCTAAAACTGTGAACTCAAATGCTTTTCTCCATGGAGATGTTATTGCTTTGTCTGTAAACCTTTCTATCTTCATGGAGACCAGACCAGACCAAGTTCTCTGTGGACAGTCACAGTCAGGAGTTTTAAGCCCTATTCGCACGGGATAAGTAGAACCTGGGGACGTCTGGTAATTTGCAAATTCCCGCCTCACCTCTGTGTTACCTGCGGCTCATTTGCACAGGATAAACAAAGTCCATAAATGACTCTATTTTACTGAAATTACGACTGGATATGTCTCTTTCACGCTGCGAAAGAGATAGAAGTAAGTAAAGTATGCTAAAAAATAATAATAAATGTTCCTCAGCGCTGCTACACGTCATCCAGGTCAACATCCTGTGAGAATCGTCTCTCCTCTTGGATCTCTCGCCCATTTTGTGGATCAGTTTCCATGTAGAGGCTGTGAGGCTGTGTTAGAATTTACCCCTAAAAAGCTCAAAACTGCTCATCAAAATTTCTACCGCTGCCTCCAGTACTCAAGCCGGAAAGAGATATAAAATGTGCGCAATATACAGAGAAAAGACCACGGAAATAAAAGGAATCGACAGAAAAGACGCAATTACAACAACAAACACTGAGCTGCAGATTCGTATTATCACCGGACGTCTGTGTTTGGTGAAATATCGTAGGGAATTTGCGGCGGAATTTTTACTTTACAGATTACAGACGCGGAGCATTCGCACGGGATTAAGATCTCAGACGTCCTCCGCGATTATCACAAATCGCCAAAGGTCCACAGGTGAAACTGATCCTGTGTGAATGGGGCTTTAGGATTCCCTGTGTGATTGTCCTGCACTGGAATCAGTTAAAACCTTATCACAACCTCTGCCCACGGCACATGTCAAGACCACTTAGCTTTGCACATGTCGCCTCACTCCGCCTCACCCGGACAATCGACATGCGAGAGAGAGAGTGATGAAAAATCAAGAGTCAAATCCATATTTCCTATTTTTACCTTTTTATTAGTTTAGACACACGGGCACTATCTTCGGAAGAGGATCTGCGAAAACTCCCGGGAGCTAACCTTATAAAAAGCACACTGCCTCCCACTATCTGTAAGTGACAATAGACAAAGCTACAAATAGCTTCATCCCAGGATCTGCTGCTGCTGCTGCTGCTTCTGCGCATTGGTCCTTAAAAGATCCCCAAGGCTTACAACAGTTTTCCAACTTCAGCACTAATTTTACTGTCCCCCAACACCAGAGAGCGGCGTGAAATCTGCCTCTGTCACAACAAACTGCCCCATAAAACACACTTGGACTGGACTCATTTGGCTGCTGCAGGTTTTAAGCATGATTTGTCATACTTAATTTTCACAGAACTGCACCCTCGCGGCTCTGGAGCACTTGAGCTCATTTTCAATAAGGGAAAAGGAGCTAAAAGTAGATTATAATGAGCAATATTGCTGATGTTTATGACTCTATGTTTACAATTTTCTACATTTGATATACATACAGAAGTCACCAAATATTTACAAGTAAGATATATTTAGATTATTTATTTATTTCTTATAATTTTTTCGTATTTATTTTGTTAGACTGGTAGTGTATATATTTTTTTAAAAAAAAGACACACACACAAACACAAAAACACTTTTAATTTATTCAAAAAATGTGAAATCGTGGTGTTGCAACAAGAATCAATAACAGCAATCGTAGAAAAAGCCAAAAGCGATTTTAAAAATGTGATTTATTTATATTTTGGATGGAGCAGTGCAGATTATGGACACCTGTTACGAATACAGTTGTAAAAATGCCAGATTATGACAAAAGTGTTCGTTTCCATCTGTTCACTCAACAGAATCTACATGAAAAACAATGGCTCCAATAAAGCAGACAACTCCAAAGGGGGAGAAGCTCAGTTGTTAAGTCTTACATTGAGACATAGCGAGACGAGACTTTGCGTAGTGGTATGTTTTCGACTTTCATTTTGCTTCCTGATATATATTTTAGTTTATTTTTTGCTTTATTTCTGTTTCAAGTTGAGTTATCCTTCTGCGTACAGTCTGCAGCCTCAATCCTCAGGTTATTACCGACAGAGAAATGGCCCAGTGGCTCCGTGGTTGGAGCATCCACCAGCCCAAAGTTCAGAGGATCCATTCCCCTTCGGACCAAGTTCTGCTGTTGTAAAGACACTTTACCTTGTCTAGTATGAAGATGGTGTGTGTGTGTTGGTGGAGGCTTGAGGCGCAGATTGGCAGCCTCACTTCCATCAGACTATCCCAGGGCAGCTGTGGCTAAAATAGAAGTTTACTGTATATTATAAAGCGCTTTGGGGGTCTTAACCTGTTGCCACCCGCCTAATTTTGTCTGTGCACAACGATAACACAAACCCAAATGTCACAGCTTATTAAAGGAAGATCTTAGACCCCACAGGCTCGTGTGATGCATCATTTTAAAGCTTAGACCTTCTAGTTTCTGTAGATCTGCATATGAAGACTGTGAGTGCAGCTAACTTACAGTACAGACTTTCAAAAATGTCTAAAAACATTTTTTTTTACCTCGGACAAAAAATAAATAAATAAATAAATAAAGGCTCTAACTTGGGCAGACTTCATCCTAGGCTTTTGTGGCTCACTACACTCACTGCTGACGTTATTGGCAACAAAACAAAAATTTCAGACCTCTAAGCCTAAGAGTTTGGTGCTGTGAGCCTTTTTGTAAAAAAGTGTGCCAAATATGTACCAAATGTCCAAATGTTCCAAACTGTAATAAGCTGTAATGTGTAATAAGTAAGTCTTCTTCTGAGCTTTAGGCATGTTTTCTTAAGATAAAAAATTAAAACAAGACAAAAATGTCTCCCAAGATGCCTCAGGTGCCCCCCACCAGTGTTTGCGGATCAGAGCAGACGAGAGTCTCCCCAAAAAACTTTCCGCAGCTCAACACTGAGCCACTCTCTCACCTCTGCCACACGTCCTGCCCATCGTCGGAACCCTCTGGTAATAGGCCAATAGGATATGTCGATCAGTCAATTCTGGAAGAACCAATGACTGAAGAGCTTTTACCGTGGACAGCACGCACATGCGTGAAGACACTGAGAGGGTGCGCTCCTTCTATGCAACAGGCTGTGCCAGCTGCACTGAACCCTGTATCGTCTCGGGGATGGTCTCATTTTGAAGACAAGAGTGTGAGGAAAACAAACATACCCAACAGCGCCAACAGAAGTGGAAGATAAGATGGCGAAAAGATGGGAAGAGTACGAGATATGTTTTCATTCATCCTTCATCCATTCATACAAACAGGGGTTTTCTGGATTATTTCCCCACATGGAATTATTTTATGAAAAAACCACCTGGATGTTCTTTTTCTGTGGACTGTTCCGGACTAACTGAGCTCAGCTGTTCCTGGACTGAAACAGTTTTGGACAGAACCGGCTCAAAGGTCAGAAATGCGTATTGTTAGTTTGATTATTTTCGGGAATTATAAGTTATGGCTCTTTGGGCTGTGCAGCATAAAATGAATGATATGATTGTTTTACTGAGGAATTAAGCTTTCAAACGATGTACAGCAGGTCAATAGTGGAAAAATAATTAAGGTGAATATCCTGCTTGACTTTTTAATGTTGTGTAATCGCCCGCGGGCGGGCAGGTGGTAATTAAAAGGTGCTATACAAATCCGATGTATTATTATTTAGATATATTTTTAAAAATCGGTCTATTGAACTTCAGAAAACTCTGCACCCTTAAACGAGAGGAGTGGCAGAGACGTATATGCAAACATAAATCTGTTGTAAATGAGTTACCGGTTCCTCCGTCAGAACAAACCCACACTGTGACGAGAACACTCTTAATGATCACAGCAGCTCTCGTGATACCGGCGCACAATGGGTGACATCCGCAGTAATCAGCACCTGACGCCCGACGCCTGCCGCTTGACGCCTGCCGCTGAGGTGTACGGGCAGATGACATGTGGCCACTGTGTCATGGAGTGGGTTTGTGAACAGGGAGGAGGCTGTGAGTCTAGACATGAGAGGAGCTCGGCTGGAGACGGGGAAACAAATGCTAGACCCCATGCGGAGCTAATGACGAACAAAGTCGGCGTTCCCATATGGGACAGGAAGTCATGGGCGCGAGCTCGCACCATCCAGATGCACTGCAGTCAGAATAGCTCCTCTTGGCACCTCCCACTGCTGCTCTGTTCACTACTTGGCACTGACTCATTTTTCCTTTAAGGCCACACACTGCAGGTGAATATATGGAGACATCAGTTTGAGTTTACTTAAAGAGATGTAAGAAAAAGTCATGTTTTATATAAAAGCAATACCCTCCTGAGACCCGAGCTTTTGTCTGCTGTGCATTTGTCATTTCTTCTTGCTATTTGGGATAAGTAGGACCTCCTAAGTAAGTCTTCTGTATGACACCATTGGTTAAAAAATGTAAAAACATTAAAATGTATAAATAAATTACAAAAAACAAACAAACAGCAATTAGCTGTTTATTTCAAGCCCTAAACCTGCCAAATGTGACGTAGGTCGACCGTGAGCGGGTTGGGGTTCAGTGAGTGAGGTTAAAAACACACAAAAAGGCCTGAAAATGTGGTCCACAATTTTAATTTTTTCTGGTTTTCAATCGTTGCAAAAAAAAGCAGAGGTGCAAAAAGTGGAGACAGGCAGCAGTTTCCCTATAGCAGCAGAAACGTCCAGCAATTTATAACTGTAAACTCATCTAAATATTCCCAAGTTTACCTAACAACATGTACAATCAATAATATAACACAGTCCCAATGTCTTCAAACGAGGACATGACATTTCCTGAGGCTCTCGTCTGCTGTGGTCAATAAAATGGGTCAAATTTTAATGCCAAATGAAGATACATTAAGATACATGAAGAGACATTATTGTACATAAATACATTGGTTTTATTCATAAATTTTGCATCTAAACTTTACCATGTAGTTTTTTTTTTACTTTCGGGAGCTGCTGTAGAGGTTTTTAGTTGATTACAGGTGAAAGTTTAAAATAATTGAAAATCATGGTGCTAAGAGGCAAAAATGTAATGTCCTCGTATGGGGCCACAGGGTCTCAAGAGGTTAAACCGCAAAAAAGGCCTATGAGAAAATAAGAAAAAAATGCCCTATTTTAAGTGAAATTTTCTGCCAGTGCAGTAAGAAAATTTCAATTACCAAGTTTTCTTAAAAGATGAAATACGAATCTTGTTTTAAGCAGAAAACACGAGTTTCAAGTATTTAAGGCAAGATTTTTCACCTTATTGTTTTGAGGAGAAAGTTAAAGAGGCTTAACCTGGACTGAGTTAATATAAAAAGTGCTTAGAATAAGTTGTAATATCGAGATAAGATAAATCAGGATGGAATATCTTGAAACAAGTAAAAAAAAACTCATCTTATTAAGTAAAAAAATCTTAAAATTTATCTTTTAAGATGAATCTGCTTAATTCAAGTCAGTTTAACTATGCTAGAAAATCCTTTTTTTTGTAGTGTGGGGAATTTATGTGCAAAAATGACCAGAAATACAAACATTTAAAAGTGCACTGTGTAACTTTTCTGATAGGTCTCTCACCTGCTTGGCTCCATGTAAATGCTATTGTTTTTTGTTTTTTTCCTGGAGTGTTCTAGTTTGGCATTTAATTTAATATCTCCATGGAGACAAACAGTCACAACACCAGGCCAAGTTACAGGTCAGATCTGCAGAGAAGTGGGCCTGCTCATAGTAATAATGTATGTTTTTGTGGTAGTTTTGAGAAATAAAAGCCCTATAATTGAATAAATACATGATAATGTTTAATGCCATAATGTGGAACATCCCAGGTAAAGGTAATGACATCCCTATAAAGAGTTGAAGAAGGCGCATCCTCCACCACAAGTTACACAGTGCACCTTTAAAAATGAACAGTACTAAGTTTAACTTTCGAGCATTGTGAATTTCCTATTTAGTCACTAATATATGAGACCAGTGGTTCTTCACCTTGTTGGAGGGATTGAACTCCACTAGTTTCATCTGCACATCCACTGAACCTTCTTAATTGGAAAAATAAAATGTTTTTTTTTCAAATTCAAACACAGGTACATATATTTTATTGGTGCACACGTGTGAATCCATATTCACATATTCGTCTGAACACTTTCTTTTTTTGCTCGACATAGTTCGTATGAAGGGAAAATATTAAGAAAGAAATGACACGACACCATCACCACAGTCACAAGACGACTGCACGCACAAAATGTCCTGCAGTTTTGACCGAACCCCTGAGATTGACTCACCGAACCCCTGGGGTTCGATCAAACCCAGGTCAAGATCTTATAATAAAAACTTGCCCTAAATATTATTAAATTAAATGTTATTGCTTTACAGCTGTATATCTAGCTTGTATTTATTTACTACAGGTATTTTATTAGCTCAATAATACCTCGAAAAACATTCATTTTTACTGTGAGCGGTGCCACCTCTCCACAGATTTGAACAGTAACTTGGTCTAGTGAAATAATAATGCATCAGTTTTATACAGCGCTTTTCTGGACACTCAAAGACGCTTTACAGAGCATTATTCATTCACTCCAGACCCGGTGGTGGTAAACTACTATTGTAGCCACAGCTGCCCTGGGGCAGACTGACGGAAGCGAGGCTGCCAATCTGCACCATCGGCCCCTCCGACCACCACCACCACTCACGCACACACCACTTTCATACTAGGCAATGTGGGTGATGTGCCTTGCCTAAGGACACAACAACAGTTTTTGCAACTGGCGCCCCCCTGTGGCACCTGGAATTCCTTGTGGTCTCCCATCCAAGTACTAACCAGGCCCAGCCCTGCTTAGCTTCTGAGATCTGACGGGTTCAGGAAATCACCTACTTGTCATCAGGGAGATAGAATTTTAGTGCAAAACACTTCAGACAAAGCATCTCCATGGTGCAAAGCAGCTGGCAGAGCCTCCACTAGGAAAGTTACATCTTGAACCTTTAAGTCATCTTGATTCAGGCAGTTTTTTCTGTGATGCTAACAAAAAGAATCCTCCTGTCATTGCAGTTGCATCTCCGTATACATTTCTCTGCACACCGCACGCAGGCATTAACCTCTCATTATCAGGCTCTGCTCATCTCCGGGTTGCCAGGTGCAAATTGATCCAGGCCTTTCTGCTTTTTTTTTTTTAATCAACATCAACAAATAGAAAAACAACACTTCCCTGCAGGTGCCATCGCCCTGTCTCCAGTCTACATAACCACTCTGTCCAACATTACTGCAGCACACATACGGCTGAGCCTGAGTGCCCACTGCACAGACCCATAATGAAGTACTTAGCAGAAGAACTTCCTGTGTCCTTGGGCATTTAAAAGTGTATGCATTGTGAGGAAGGCCTTTTATTCCGCATTTGTTAGAAAGGAGCAAAGATTTTTCTCGCCCTCATTTCATTAGCACAGACAAGCTGGAAAACAGATTCTAATGGCCTGTTTGGTGCTTTGTCTTAAAGAGGAATTATGTTTAAAGTACTTATTAAAGTACATATATTTAAGTTAAAATGGATAGGGAAAGTGCAGTATAGAGCAGATTTTTCTAATCTGACATAATCAAACGTCATTGACCAAACTGTGACAGGATAAGAGGTTGTATAACTCTAATATAGCTCCTCACTAATGGAAGTAATTATTATTTTTTGCCACATAAACTAATATTTCTCAGGCTCTCCCGCTCTAACTTTTAAGATCCTATCATATATCACAATGTGGTCTCGTGAGATGTAATGGATAATGTATAATGCATCTTATTATTTTTAAAGAAGTGACGTCAGCCTTTTGACTCCAGCCAAATGAAGCTCAGAAGTGTTCAGGGCAGTGCACGGAGGGTCGGAGCCTCTTCCTATTAACTTACCGTATTTTCCGGACTATAAGCCGCTGCTTTTTTCCCAGGCTTTGAACCATGCGGCTTTTAGTGCGGAGCGGCTAAATTTAGATTTTTTCTTCCACCTCTAGGGGCGCTCTAACCGGAATTTAAAAACAAGATAGACGAAGAAGAATACGCTACTTTTTATTTAGCAGATATAACACGCACGACAAATTACTAACTGGTGATTATTTTCATATCCTCACCCCTTCATCATGAAAAGCAGCAACTTTTTTCTTAATTTTTTTTAAAAATAGCGTGAGTGCGGCTTATATACCGGTGCGCTCAATAGTCCAGAAAATACGGCATATGAAATTTCTGTGGACGGGCCTGTTGGTTATAGGAGCAAATTTAGAGCCAAGGTCCAAGTTCACCCCTGAAGACCTGAGGGCAATTTTAGTACATTTCTCCTCTCCTGGATTTTTTTCTTACTTTTGCTTTTAAAACTGCCCCTTTTACCCCCTAATGAAGTGTTCTGCCTCCTTTTGTTCAGTCCAACCTGTTATTTCACAATCTGCTGCTGTAGTTGTGTCATGAGGCTGTGATAAAAGCTACAGGACCAGAAATAGAGATGAAGAAAAAAAACAGAAAATAAAATTCACACTCTTTTATACAAAACACACAGCAAACATGTAGAAACAAATGCTTAATTTAGGGCCTCAGCTACAAAAATGCAAAATCTCAAGTCTGTAAGTAAATTAAAAATCTCCTTATTGCCCTAAAAACAAAAAAAGTGCAGTGGCTCCATGACTTTCCTGGTCCAGTCCTGGAAACAGCTCCTGTCAGGTCCAGGGCCAGAGCCACAGCACTTCTGCATTTCCAGGGTGGAAATTACATTTGGATTTGTTCATTTTGAGTGAAATAAACCTTTAAATAAAAATAGAAAGAGATGCACAATTACACACACCAAGATGTGTAATTTTCCATGTGTGTGAGAATTAACTCCACTTAGAGCGACTTTTTCCCTCGTTCTAAACACACACAGTCAGAGGAGTCGACCATCTTGACTCACTTCACTCTTTGGCAAAGTTTGGCTCGATCAAAATGGACGGAGCGCATGAGTTTGGGGAAAACAAAGTTCCTATTGGACACTCGTTTTGCTCACGTCATCACACAGCGTGAGTGTGACGTAGGATAAAGCCGCAGAAATGTACGGAAACCTCTATGTCTGCACTTTCAGAGGGGAAAAGGACGTTTCTGTCTTTTACCGTTAGAAAGTTCTGCGCGGTTATAGAAAACATATTCCTCTGTATCGTGTACGATGTCGCAGGTCTTCGAGGGTTAAGAATAGAAATTTATTTACAGACAAAATAGCAAAATAAAAGCACCAGGATCATGTACAGTGGGTTAATATGATTTTTTTAGGACCAAAAAGACAAACCTGACAGCAGCAGTTACAGAAAGAGATGTGACCGTTTTTCAACATAAAGTCAATTGGAGTCAGAGTCAGTGGAGCTGGAGGTGCCCCCCATGAACAATTCCTATTTGTAACGCAGCGGCTGGTGGTTTAGAAATGCCCATTTATATGTACACTTTACGGTTGGGACTGCAAATCCTGCCCGTTTCTACCGTTCACATATCAATAAACTTCTGAAATACTGTGGAAAACTGTGTTCAGTATAACTCAGAGTAGAGAGAATCAGGCCAGTGTAAGTCCAGACATACAATGAATGGGCAAACTTACTGTTCCTCCGTAATAAAAAACCAAAACACAACCATACCTGAAGGCAAAACGACCATGAAAATACTTTTTAAAACATAAAACGAATCGGCGCAGTCTCTCGTTTGTCCAGAAATGGTGCGGCTCGAGCGGTTTCCATCTGGATATGGAGGGCGAATGACCCATAACGAGGTGGGAAACAGACGCAGCAGATTCAGGTGTATCTCCTCCCTCAGGACAGAGCTCATCCAGCCCAGGGCAGCACGAATCCTCGCTTCCCAGGCAGGACTTTCAACTCGAAAATAACTTTGAAATGGGAGATGAAATGTCTCGATTTCAAAAACACTGTTCAGATTATTATGAAATCTTACAGGAGCCGTATTACACAAACCTGTAGTTTTGTTTCGTTTCATTCACATGTTTAACACACAAACCCTGCAAATTTAGGCTGAATAATTCTCTCGAACAGGAAACACTCTGTGCCACTTTGTGATGTCACGTGGTAATAGAGGAGGGGCTCCACTGGGTTTTTAAACTCCATTCACATTCATTTGAACAATTTGGATAATTTCAGCCCTGACCTTGCCAATTTCTACTGAACTAAAGGTAAAAGGAGCTGTTAACTTGAAAATTACCACTACACCGCAAAAAAGGTCTATCAAAAAATAAGAAAAAAATACAAATTTTGAGGTAAAAATGCCCTATTTTAAGTGAAATTTTCTGCCAGTGCAGTAAGACATTTTCACTTACCAAGTTTTCTTAAAACAACAAAATACAAATCTTGTTCGCCCGGCTCCTCCTCCTCGCCCGGCTCCTCTTCCTCGCCCGGCTCCTCCTCTTCGCCCGGCTCCTCCTCCTCGCCCGGTCTCCTCCTCCTCGCCCGGCTCCTCCTCTTCACCCGGCTCCTCCTCCTCGCCCGGTCTCCTCCTCTTGCCCGGCCTCCCCTCCTCGCCCGGCTCTTCCCCATCTGGGTAGCTGTGGTCATACTGAACTGGCCCACGGGCCTGGACATCTATAGCCTGTCCGTCCATGGGAGTGGATCCCTCCTTCACTGTAGTTCTCCCCGAGGTTTCTTCTTTTTCCCAGGACCCTGGGTTTTTTGGAGTTTTTCCTTGCTGAGAAGGAGGGTCTAAGGACAGGGGATGACTGGACAATGTTTCACTTGCTGCTTTACATGAATGTTGTTTTTTCCTGTTTTGATATGTCTGTGTGTATGTTTTACTCATCCAAATCTTGGAACGCCCTTAGAGGCAACTGTTGTTGCGATTTTGGGCGCTACAAAATAAATTGAATTGAATTGAATTGAATTCTAAGCAGAAAACACGAGTTTCAAGTATTTATGGCAAGATTTTTCACCTTATTGGTTTGAGAAGGAAGTTAAAGAGGCTTAACCTGGACTGAGTTAATATAAAAAGTGCTTAGAATAAGTTGTAATATCGAGATAAGATAAATCAGGATGGAATATCTTGAAACAAGTCAAAAAATCTCATCTTATTAAGTAAAAAAAATCTTAAAATTGGTCTTTTAAGATGAATCTGCTTAATTCAAGTCAGTTTAACTATGCTAGAAAATCCTTTTTTGTAGTGTAGATTTAGACTAATAATAAAACGGAGCCCAAAAACGAGTGAATGAAGCTAAACACAGCTCCAGGTCTGTTTCTGAGGAGGTGAAAACATTATAATATGACTTAAAGACATGACTTAACGCTGCACTGCACATTACAAATGAACCTTTTAATATATTCTCATTCTAGATGGATGGATAGTTTGACTGAAGTATGGGTCAAATGCAACAAAATGAACATTGCACAGTGTCGCCATGTTTCTCTGTGCATTTCCCTGACACATTTCCCGTCGCCCTCTCACTGCCCCCAGCCTTTTAAGCAGGACATGTTGCTTCACTGTTGTTGCGCTGATGCTGCTCTGCACTACAGACCGTAAACCTTCACAGTGTCTCCGCTGACATACGGCCCGGTCCTTCAGCCATATTTCCACGTAGATGTAAAGATCATATTCTGATGGCACAATCATTCCAGTCGCAGCCATTATCTGCGCGCTCGTAACACGTCTGCGGGGCCAAATGGAGAGGTTCAGCTCCAGGTCAAAACTCAAACAATTCAAGTGAAAGAGACGGCGGCTTCGTCAGCGCCTGTGAGCCGCAGACACTTTAATCACCAGCGTTTGTGTAAGTTATCGGCCGTGTTACTCCAGCGGCCGTGATTAACGTCATATCAGCTCATCTCACGCCCTTGGACAATTTGCACTGTTCACTTTGGTTTTGACCTCGGATATGAATTTTTTTGACAAAGTGAGAAAAAGCTGCTCTCATGAGAGGAACGTGGGACTGTTGAAGACGCCCGACTGTATCAGCACCGAAGTGTCATTAGTGTTTAAAGATGCACGACGCAGCTTTTCTGCCACATGCTCGTCTCCATGTAATGTTATTTGTATCAGTGAAATTATTCTTTAATTAAAGTGTTGGTAACACTTTATAATAAGGTGCCATAATAAACAGCAAACTAATCATTACCTAACGCTTCATTAATGTTTATTACTAAAATATCTATTTCGCACAAGTTAATAGTTTTTCATCATTAACTAAACATTAATTGTTTGCATGAAATCAGTGTATTAATGTTTTAACAAATAGAAAATAAAGTATTACCTAATATCGTATTAATATTTATTAATAGTAACTAAATGTGTCGTTGGCTCTGCTGATCTCAGTCTGAACCTCTCCTCACAGGATCACTGTGGGTTCAGTTGGTTAAGCTTAAAATGTAAAGTATTTTCTATCGTTAATACATTTTATAAGTAAAGTAGAATTATGTGTAAATAGTTAATAATCACTGTTCCAACTTTATTATAAGTCGCCCACACTGACACCTACATAATACTAATATATTAATTACACTGAACCAACTGAACCCACAGTGATCCTGTGAGGAGAGGTTCAGACTGAGATCAGCAGAGCCAACGACACATTTAGTTACTATTAATAAATATTAGTACAATATTAGTTAATACATTATTTTCTATTTGTTAAAACATTAATACACTGATTTCATGCAAACAACTGATGTTTAGTTAATGATGAGAAAACTATTAACTTGTGCAAAATAGACTTTTTAGTAAGAATTAACAAATATTAATGAAGGGTTTGGTAATGATTAGTTTATTTTGGCACCTCATTATAAAGTGTCACCAGTGTCTTTTCATTTATTCAGTTACAGCATTTTTACTGCTAAAATACTTTATAAACATACATTCATGAGTGTGGTCCCCTCACAGATCTGACCCGTATCTCAGCCCGGTGCCATCGCCTGCTGGTTTCCATGGTGATAAATAAATTAGGCCAGTGAAAGTAAAAGCGTCTCCATGAAAACCAAACAGGCTGCACAGAACTTTAAATACGCTGCAATTCAGTGTTTTAATTCTTTATTTTTGCTTCTTTCTGCATTTTGTGCACATACAGAAGACATCAAATATACGAAGTAAAATGTATTAAATAGCAAAGAAAAACTACTACAAATCTACTATTGTTTTTAAAGTGTTTTATATTCAAACCTTCAAAGTTAAAGAGTGATTTTATTCTGTTGTTTTTATCTCTCTCGTTCAGTCCTGTGTTTCTTTTGACAAATAAAGAACCTCGAACCTTCATTTCACTTTTTTCTTTACTACATAACTTCATATATTTTACTTCATAAATTTGATGCTTCTGTATAAAATGTAGAAAAAGACTAAAAAGAAAAAAAAAACATGAATGAACGAGTGTGAGTGCGAAATCCAGCCAAGTTAAGATGACTCGAATTAAGAAAGTTTTACCAGGATTTGAGTAAATTTCGCTTGACAAATAAAATGATCTGCCGATGGAATAAGACATTTTGTACTTAAAATAAGAAAATGAATCTTTCTGCACTTAAAATATGAAAAACAACAACTTTTTTGTACTTAAAGAAGAAGAAACTAAATCAAATGTTGCTTGAATTAAGAAAAAAATACACTTATTCCACTCACTGTCAGGTTGAATCCACTGAAATAAAGTAAAATGTTCTGAATTTAAGTCATTTTAACTTATCCAGATCTTGTTTAACCAGTGTGTGCGTGAAAGTAAATAAATAAAACTACAACATATGAACATTTTTATTATTTCTGCAGCTACAGGTACAAGTGCGAAGTGATTAGAGAATGTTTTCTGAATAAAATGAAGTCTAATACTTCATCATTCTAGTTATTTCTACACAGGAAACTCTCCCGCGTGTTTTTCCGTCACCTCCTCGAGTAAAATACTGTATCTCTGCACTTGTTTACACAGACGACAACTGTCAGTTCACACGCCGCCTCGTAAAAGTCCGACGTAAATAAAACAGAGCGTTTTGTTTGTCTCTTATTCAACCCTCAGATGGAAACTCATTTATTCCCACAATGCACGGCAATGTAATTCTGACTGCTTTCCCTTTTTCCAGTAAATCGAACGCATTACGGCTCCCGGTTATGCATATCACCGCACCTGTCACACATAAAGACGTTTGATTTTTATTCACGGCCGACGGCGGCGCTCCCGACATGTGTTTTCAGTAACGCAGACAACAAAACGGGAGCTTTGAAGATAACCAAAAGCAATCAGCGTTCAGCGGGCCCTGTCAGGGAGTGAATGATTTATGTGCGGCGCGGGTCTGTCGGGTTTGTGCCTGCCTCTCCCGCTGCCCGTCAGTCGACTGCTGAAGCTGAGGTGCTGTGAGGAGGGGGGAAAAAAATAAAAAATAAAAAAATAAACCCGCCAGTGTCACCTTGTCACTCTCGGGCGCCGTGCCAATGTGCCGTAGGGGGCAGGAGCGGGCAGGAGCGGGCAGGAGCGGGCAGGATGCCGAGGAGAGGGGTGTGTCGCGCTGGTGATGGATCATTGTGCCCGGAAAGATACACCCCTCTTTTCTCAGAGTGTCCCCTGTCCCTGCCCCTGTCTCCGCCCATCACTAACGCTGTAATTACGGGGCCGCTGTGGGCAGGGCATCTGGAACAACAGCCGTGTGGGGGCGACGGGGGCGGGAGGCGTTTAAGAGCATTTAATTACACGGGTTCATCATATGTAGCTGTTTTTACACCACGTCTCGTACATTTTATTAGGTATGTTTTCCATCTGAGAGCGCGGCGATATTTCCTGGTGCCTAAACACGTTGGCATAATTCTCAGTACTTGTTTAGCTTACGGGACAAAGGGTTCGGTTCAGTCACTGTAGTTATGGTTTGGGATCGTTTACAGTGAAAATGGCTGATTCTCTTGGGAGCGACCGAAAACTAAGCAAACATATCTATGTTCTGAGAGAAACTGGTGCATTTACCAGAATGAAAATGCCTGGAACCGACTCAAACAACTTGAAGTCGTGCCAAATGTGATGTCTGCTCATTTTACCGCCTCGAACCGGCTCAGAGGCTTTAAAGCAGCTCTGCTCCTGCACAAGTCTCTCCAGGGCCGAGCTCCAAAGTCCATCTGTGACATGTTAGAGCAGGCATGTCCAAACTATGGCCCGGGGGCCAAATGTGGCCCTAAGACCAATTGTTTTTGGCCCTCAGGCTTCCAGGTGAATTGGCCCATATTACCACAAGTAGTACTTTTTACTGCATGTTTTTGAAATCTACCTTCATCAAGCAAATGTAGTGTGTCCTTCTGAGGGTCTAAGCCTGAACAAAGGTCTGGAGGGTCATTTAAACCTGTTATAAACGCACAGATTTGAATTACTCACTGTTTTGATCATCAGTCTATGACCCCCGATCGGCCCTCACGCTGGTCTGTGTTTTAATATGTGGCCCTAGATGAAAAAAGTTTGGGCACCCCTGTGTTAGAGCCTCAAGAACCATCTGAGGAGCTCAGGGACCGAACTCCTGCTGGAGTCCTGGTTTAGTCCTGGTTTAGTCCTGGTTTAGTCCTGGTTTAGTCCCGGTTTAGTCCTGGTTCAGTCCTGGTTTAGTCCTGGTTTAGTCCTGGTTTAGTCCTGGTTTAGTCCTGGCCTCCTGCTGGTCCCAGACTCAGGACTAAACTCGGGGAGTCAGAGTTTCAGATTCTGCAGCTAAAACCTGGAACAGTCTGAACATGTGAGACTCTGACTCTGTTTAAATCCAGACTAAAAACAGTTCTGTTTAGCTGCATTTGAATGAAAGGTTTTTATTTTTCATTCCGCTCTCTTCTCTTCTCTCTAATTCTCTCTAATTTAATGTCCCATCTCTATTTTAAAATGTTATGATGATTATTTATGTTTTGATCTGTTTCTATTGTGATTTTAATGTATTTCTTATTCGGTAAAACACTCTGAATGACTTTGTGCTGTACAAATAAACTTGCCTCGCCTCCACGCCAAACCTCTTTGTTATTTCGGACACGTAACTCCCTTCATTCGTTTTCCACACAGGAAAACGATAAAACGATGTCGTTGTTAATCTTTTTTCCCTTCCGATCGTGTGAACGGATCGTAACAACTGAACAAATTCTTCCCGTGGCGGCGTCATCAGACCGAACCAGTCTCCACTGAACTCGTGGAGTGTGGCACCTCGTGGAGTGTGGCACCTCGTGGAGTGTGGCACCTCGTGGAGTGTGGCACCTCGTGGAGTGTGGCACCTCGTGGAGTGTGGCACCTCGGGGAGTGTGGCACCTCGTGGAGTGTGGCACCTCGGGGAGTGTGGCACCTCGTGGACTGTGGCACCTCGTGGACTGTGGCACCTCGTGGACTGTGGCACCTCGGGGAGTGCGGCACCTCGTGGACTGTGGCACCTCGTGGACTGTGGCACCTCGTGGACTGTGGCACCTCGTGGACTGTGGCACCTCGTGGGCGCTTCCCTCTCGCACCGGAAGTCCTGTGACGTCACGTTAACTATTAGAAGTAATGAAATGATAAACATGGAGATGGGAACTTTAGATGTTTGGCTGGTTTATATATCTGACTATAGCCTAATAAATGAAAAATCTGTGGATTCCTATGAGAAATATGAAAATAAAATATGAAAATATGAAATAAAAACAAACAAAAACTATCGTTAGTCATTTCACAACATTTCAAATTTGTAATAATGTAGTAATGTTATTAATTTGAAATACAAATGACAAATCAGAAATTATTGGAGATTCACTTTTTGTTCTTTTGGCGTTTTTTTTCCTAACAGAAAGATCCTGATAGTTTTTTAAACACTACAATAAGAAACTGCAGTAAAAGGAAATCTGTAGTGTCATTAAACTAAACATGATTTTTTTTTGTCATTATGGATGTTTTAATTGCACTGGAAAACCTAGACAATCGTTTGTCCTCAGGCTCGCATCTCCACAAACACGACTTGGCCTTGAGAAGGGCCTCCGTCTGTTTGTCTCGATGGAAATTTTGTTCCTTTGGCTTTAATCTTCCACAGTTTTTCACTTTCTAATACATTTATTGTTTTATATTTTTCAATTATAGACAGACAAACACACATTTACCCCCTGAGATCTCAGCAAAACAAAAAGAACAGATGAAAAAAAGCAGTGCCGTACAATAAAGTTCACAGTAAAAGTGTCGTTCCACTGCTCTTGAGTCTGATTTCATGTGTTTTGACCTGTGGCTCTGAGACTGGCTGCAGGAAGCGCTCTCTCTCTCCAGCCTCTTATCATCCGCACAGCTGCTCCTTCTCTCCGAGTCCTGGGTCCATCTTTATCCGCTGGGTTCAGCCGCTCCTCTGGACCTTTCAGCCGATCAGACCAGTGTGGCACTTCACATCACAGTCACCGGGTTCAGTCAGGACTCACCCGCCATCCAGCTCTGAGCTTAAATAGACGCAAAGAAAAGAAAAGAGAGAGAGAGGGGGAGGAAGAGGAGGAAGAGGAGGGGGAGGAGGGGGAGGAAAAGACCCCGGGAGACTCGGGACTGGATGGGGCTCAGGCGCTGGTGGCAGTGACGGCCGATGGGGATGTGCCGTGATTGTGATGGTTTGTGAAGTCTGGTCGAGCCGCTAAAGGTGCTTTTATATTCACTGTAGAAACAAAATAAGAAGATGCACGTAAACTAAAGGCGCGATACGCAAATACGAAGAGAATTTGAATGAATGAGTGAATGTTTATTCGGACAGAAATGCGCAGAACATGCAAACTTATAATGTGACGACACATAGATACGGCACAAAAACAAATGCTTCTCAACTATAACGATAAACAAAAATAAATGTCACGCAGATTTTACTAATGTCCAAAAAGGAGGAAGTAAATATTTATTTAACCCCGCCCCTTTTTTCCACTGTCCCAGATTAACCGAGAGCAAATACACATTTCCTGTACATTATAATTGTTAATATTATGAGTGGCAGAAATAGTTAAATATTTGTATATAATCTAATATATTAAAGCTTGGCACATATGATATAGAATTAAAATTTAAAAACAGGTTTTCTGTTTTTATAAATACTCTACTGTAATATTAATGTATGTGTTTTTACAGTGTGGTTTGTTAAAGGTGCACTATGTAACTTTTCTGGTGGAGGGTCTGACACCTGCTTTTGTTCATATGTAATTGCTTTGCCTGAAATATTACACAGTACGACATTAAACGTTTCTATGGAAACGAGCAGCTCCAGGCCAGATTATAAGTCAGATACTGGAAGGTTTTACACACTACAAAAAAGGATTTTCTAGCATAGTTAAACTGACGTGAATTAAGCAGATTCATCTTAAAAGACCAATTTTAAGAATTTTTTACTTAATAAGACAAGATTTTTTTTACTTGTTTCAAAATATTCCATCCTGATTTATCTTATCTCGATATTACAACTTATTCTAAGCACTTTTTATATTAACTCAGTCCAGGTTAAGCCTCTTTAACTTCCTTCTCAAACCAGTTCTTTTCTCTGGATCTGTTCCTCTGTCCTCAGAGTCGTGTCTCGGGGCTTTTAGGTGCAGATGTTCGGCATTTCTAAGATGTTGGGAAAGTGGAAAATGTGACATTTCAGTAAATGCAGTTTTAAATGTATTTGATTTCATGTTGTATTTGATCAAATGTGTGGATATTGTGAACGCTCGAAAGAAGATTTTCTTAAAACTAGGTGTTCTTAAAAATCTATTTAGGAAATAATAGCCTAATATAAGACATGTTATATACTAGAAATAAGCAGTAATAAGCAATAATTACCTAAATATGCTCAAAATAAGGTGAAAAATCTTGCCATAAATACTTGACACTCGTGTTTTCTGTTTAGAACAAGATTAATATTTCAACTTGTTTTAAAAAAAACTTGGTAAGTGAAATTTTCTTACTGCACTGGCAGAAAATTTCACTTAAAATAGGGCATTTTTACCTCAAAATTCGTATTTTTTTCCCTTATTTTTGATAGGGCTTTTTGCGGTGTAACAAGGCACTTTTGAGGAGTCAAACACATGTAATTGACTATAAGCATTTTTAGTTTCATACTGTGGAACATTCCAGGGAAGGAACAGCGTCACTAATGGTGGCAGACCTGTACACCGGAAAAGTTACTTTAACACCTTTAATTAAAACTAAAGTACTTTTAAAAACTCCATCGGCACAAGTTGCTCTTAATAAAGCTTAAATTACATCTGGGAAACCAAACTTTCCCAGTTCTTTTATTCCTCTACAAGGTCACTGAACTCGGCTGCAATGCTAATTATGACCTGCGGGGGGGCTGCTGCTCTCGGCGGACCTGGAACCTGCCCTCACCTCTTCAGCTGGAGCAGGTGTGGTGGTCACGCATGCACGCCGACTAATGCGTGTGTGTTTTAGGCGTATGTGATCGCCGCTGACCCCTAGTGGCTCATCGTGGAGGTAATTGTGGTTAAACTCTTCTAAAGACAGTGCCCGCGGCTGCCTGGTCTCCGTGGAAAGCTTTGGTTTATTCCTGAAAAATGAGAGCGAACAAATTTGAAGACTAATTAGTTTTCCCAAAGGCTGCGTATTAAAGCATGCAGCGCTTTAGTCTATTTGGATCTGAAATGTGTTTGAAATCCTGTTTGAGGTAGATCGGCTTATCACAAAGTAGAGCCACTTCAAAAAGTGCTTCTCAGAACTGTCTTTCATCACATATCAAGAGGAAGTACGAAGATTTGTCTCTTGGAACTTCTCCCGCGCATGAATCAATAATATTCATGCCTCCGACTCAGAGGACTCGGGATCGGATGCTTAGGAGGACGAAGGGGGAAGGGGCACAACATTCGCTGATATTTCCTAAATCATGTCTTTGTAGTCAGATTAATGTCGAACTTTTAACAGGACTTCAGACAGAGCTGTGCCCCCAGTTAGCTTCACCCTCCTCCCCAAAAGATGGTGATGTCATCAGCTGCAAAGTATCAGTTCACAGTTGTTTTAACCTCCTGAGACCCGAGCTTTTGTCTGCTGTGCATTTTTCATTTCTTCTTGCTATTTGGGATAAGTAGGACCTACTAAGTAAGTCTTCTGTATGACACCATTGGTTAAAAAATGTAAAAACATTAAAATGTATAAATAAATTACAAAAAACAAACAAACAAACAGCAATTAGCTGTTTATTTCAAGCCCTAAACCTGCCAAATGTGACGCAGGTCGACCGTGAGCGGGTCGGGGTTCAGTGAGTGAGGTTAAAAACACACAAAAAGGCCTGAAAATGTGGTCCACAGTTTTAATTTTTTCTGGTTTTCAATCGTTACAAAAAAAAGTAGAGGTGCAAAAAGTGGAGACAGGCAGCAGTTTCCCTATAGCAGCAGAAACGTCCAGCAATTTATAACTGTAAACTCATCTAAATATTCCCAAGTTTACCTCACAACATGTACAATCAATAATATAACACAGTCCCAATGTCTTCAGACGAGGACATGACATTTCCTGAGGCTCTCGTCTGCTGTGGTCAATAAAATGTGTCAAATTTTAATGCCAAATGAAGAGACATTAAGACACATGAAGAGACATTATTGTACATAAATACATTGGTTTTATTCATAAATTTTGCATCTAAACTTTACCATGCAGTTTTTTTTTACTTTCGGGAGCTGCTGTAGAGGTTTTTAGTTGATTACAGGTGAAAGTTTAAAATAATTGAAAATCATGGTGTTAAGAGGCAAAAATGTAAAGTCCTCGTATGGGGCCACAGGGTCTCAAGAGGATAACGCTCGTCTCGCTTGTGTCGGTGTTTGTTCTAAACCGTCAAAATGTTTATTCTCTGAAACTGTGATTAAGCTGCAGACTGAGTGCAAACGCGGAGCCGTGTGGAGCCGTTCAGGACTCGCACGGAAGAGTTAGAAAGTCATTAAACCAATGGGCCTCGGCACACTGACCTCTGAGGAGGAGCGGATCAGCTGAAGGAAAACGCCACAAGTCTATTTTTGCCCGACACTGGTCTTGTGGTTTTCAGGTCAGTACACGTGAATTATCGCATAAAACCATGTGACACCATGTTGCTTTAGGCAAATACACAGTAGGTGGTGTAACAGGCGAATCTACAAGTCACCCTCAAAGTACCAGCCCGATCTTCCACTCAAAGCAAATCCAGCTGTAATTATCAAAAGCGAACGACCTGCTACAAGTTCGTGCATGAGGGGACGGATCAGGCAGACGGGGCTGAAGTTTGCAGGTAAAATCAGACTTGATTGAGGCCCGGGTCTGTACGGGTGTAAACATATTCACCGCAAACTCATTTTAAAAAGTTTGCTTCTTCTTTTGAGACAAATGACACTAGAAGAGTCACTTTACCTTTGAAATGCAAATGCCTCCTCAGTCAGACGTTGCCTGTTGCCTGGTGTCATTTGCAAGGGCGTCCGACGTGCACCTTTATGTGAGTGTTCAGCAAACAGTATTTTGTGTGCAAAATCTGAATTTTGAGTGAGCAAACTGGACATTAAAACATTAAAATGCTCTTTAAAGTGCTGAAAGTGTCAGGTACAGTTGTTCTATCTCAGCTCTGGTGTAAGAAAGATAAACTTCACTTTGGTCTTTTCTCTGTCCTCATCACATTTTGATGAGGACAAGACTGAAAAACAAATGTATAAGAATTTTAGTAAAGGTTTTTAAGCATTTTTCCACATTTTTAATGCTCAGGTTTTCAATATCTGGGTCCAAAAGTTTGTCGTTATTATTTAATGGCTGAAAAGATGAAGATCTACTGTATACGGCACAAACTTGACTCCTGGAGCTTTGAGCCGTGTTATGTTGTTACCTCCTCAAAACTTACCTGGAGTTGGGTTTCATTTCATTTACACATGTTTATGTAATCAATTCTCCAAATGACTCTGGTGAAGGTGCTTAAAAACAAAGTGAAGCACTTCCTGTATGACCACATGACATCACAAGGTGGAACGTGGTGTTTTCAGTTTGAGAGAAGAACTCAGCCTAAATGTGCAGGTCTGTGTGTTAAACATGTGAATGAAACAAAACACAACTCCGGGTCTGTTTATGATGCGGAAACAAAATTATAAT
>CM068351.1:37556857-37861857 GCA_034769755.1 Odontamblyopus lacepedii | reverse complement strand
CATATACATAATACAATTCTTATAATAAATAATAAAATGTGGTACGCTCGAAAGGAAGAAGTAAAAACTTATTGACTCCCACCCCTAATTACCTATTTTCATTACATAGTTAATACTGAACCTTACTGACTACAAAATACATAACTGTATTGCGTAATTCCTTTATAATATCTTTCATAATAATTACTCAACACACTTAGGTAAATCTTAAGAACTTGTCTTCTTAACCCTAATTCAGACTTATTAACTAAACTTGTATTAAAGACCATTACATAGAACTTACATCACTACAGTAACTTAATATTAGGAATAAAGCACCTTCATATTTACTCAGTGCAGTTACGTGCAAGTATCACTGACAAAATCAAGTCAAGTTTCCTAGAAGTGAACAAAGAACAGCATCAGAACTCATTTTAAAAACAGTTCTGCATTTATTGTGCAGTTTTTAGAACATTTTACAGCAGTTGTGCCACGGAGCTCTGCTGTATTAGAGTCTCAACAGTGTCGGGAGGCTCCAGTTCTTCACACTCTACGATATCGCGAGGCTCTAAAGCAGGCATGTCCAAACTATGGCCCGGGGGCCAAATGTGGCCCTCAGACCAGTTGTTTTTGGCCCTCAGGCTTCCAAATGAATTGGCCCAAACTACCACAAGTAGTACTTTTTACTGCATGTTTTTGAAATCTACCTTGACCAAGCAAATGTAGTTTGTCCTTTTGAGGGTCTAAGCCTGAACAAAGGTCTGGAGGGTCATTTAAAACTGTTATAAATGCACAGTTTTTAATTACTCACTGTTTTGACCTCCAGTCTATGACCCTCGATCGGCCCTCACGCTGCTCTGTGTTTTAATATATGGCCCTAGATGAAAAAAGTTTGGGCACCCCTGCTCTAAAGTATAAAGAGCGTGTTCTGTGTCAGAGGCCTCTGCTGCATCATGAGCCTCTACTGTGTATCTACTGTCCTCTGTTGTATTTGGAGTCTCAGCTGTATCAAGCAGGGCCCCACTTCATCAGGCTTTACTCTATCAGAAAGTTCTACTGCATCACGGAGCACTATTGTATGAGGCTCTACTGTAACCAGAGCCTTTACTTGACCAGGAAGTCCCAACTTAGTCTCACCTTAATCGACAGATAGATGCCAGTAGTTTGTGTAATGACGTCCATCACACTCGTTTCCTTTGTTTGTTGAGACACAGAACCACTCGATCCACCTCGAGAGGAGAGTGAATTATTCCAAAATGTAAAACCTCTTTTGCTAAATCAGCCTTTTCCTCCATCTTCCAACAAGTCAGTGTCAGTTTTTACATGTACTAATATAAAAACATCTGCACGTCTGAGCAGAAAATGGCAAATCTGATGAGTGATGAACGTGTGAACATCTGAAACTGGACAGAGTGAATGTTTTGGTGTGTGTGTGTGGCTCAAAATGTTTTTTTATTAATGTTTGATTCAGAAGCGAATCACTTGTTTTGTAAATTAAATGTTAGTGTATTAAGACATCGTCATAGATCCATTTAATTCTACTGTCTGTACATTTTTACACCAACCTGCCGAGGAACGACAGGTGGAAAAGAGCGTTTCTCGCTATAACCTGGTACAAGCATCTTTCCTCTTGGTCAGTGTTTGTTGTTCACTGTCCCTGTGTAAATAAATACCAGACCAAATACCAGAAAAAGTGTAAAAGTGCACCAGTATTACCAGGTGATATCACAAGACGCAGTGTTTAAATCTGCAGGTTTGTGTGTTAAACATGTGTGAATGAAACAAAACACAGCTCCAGGTCTGTTTTTGGTGAGTGTTAAAAGATAGATCACAAACAGCCAAATATCTCTACAGTTTTATATAAATGCCAGTCTCCTACCACAATTGAGGATTAAATCACCTGAGCCAGTTCTCTTTTACGTGCACACGGGGGAGACCAGATGCGCGCTACTCTGAGCCCGTCCACATCAGACTCCCAAAGCTCCTCCCCTTCTAGCACGGCTTTTATTTACTTTTAACAATACATCATGTCAGTGTTAGGTTTACAAAGACAGCATGGTCAAAGTATACATAATCTTGTTAAGCTTACCACAGACAACATAGTGAGGTATATCATGACTAGGTTTACATTTCATCAGATAAGCACAGAAATATGGTCTGAGAACCGAAGCAGAGTTCAAAAAGGTCACGCATCTGGTTTTAGCAGAGATAGCTGCATACCTCTAACAAAGGCTCTTTTCATGCCAATTGAGACTGCATTAGCTTGATGTACATTTTTTAATAACTTCATCATTATAAGCATTTTATTCTAACAGTGAGGAAATACTATTCTAACATAAATCAGAAAACAGTATGGGCAAGTGAACTGCAAAACTTTACGTGAAATCACTTAAGTATTATATTTATTAATTTTACTTCAGTACAAGTGAGTTTCAGGAATTAGCACAGTCATGGTGTTCTTGGGTTTCAGCTTTCTATTATGCACCATTTTAATTCCCATTCAAAAGATGTAATACAGATATAATATTTTGTTGAAACTGTTGACAGCTGGTCATTATTCTCCGTCACTCTGAACCCCACAGATACGGTAATGTCCATCCTCAGTATCTGACCTTTAATGCCACTGGGGAAACCTGAAGCAACAACTTATAACTCAATAATGATAATATTAAAGTGCTGCCATAGTATGAAAAAGACTAATCCCACCACCAGGGTCTGACGTGCTGCTATTTCTGAGTTCTTCTTATCACAATAATGACTTTAATGACTCGTAGAAATATTTAACGGCTTAAAGAGCGACTGGGCTTTTCCCTCCGGAGGAGATTTGTAGTCCAACGCACAATTAACTTACCTTTTCCTTCCTTTGGCACGACTCCACGTTCAACATAGTTTTAAGGGGAACATGTGATCTGAATTGACATTGTTTATTGCATCGACTAATCCCGTGATGCATTTGACAAAACCTATACTTGAGTTCATCGCGCACGGTGGCAGAGTGGTTAACACTTTCACAGCTCATGCTTGTTAAATGTGAATGTGTTAAACTTCAGTCATAGACGGTATAGATCCAGATCTGTTATTAATGTTTATATCTTGATTTAGGGACAACATAGTGGAATAAAATCAGCAGAAACAAGTAAATCTGCTTAATATAAACATTTTAAGGTGAGAATAATGAGTCTGTCCATTTATATTTATTGATATACTCATATGATCCCAGTCATGTGCAATACTGTGACCATGTGCAATACTGTGACCATGTGCAATACATAAGATGTCCAGCAGTGTCACTTTACCCATTACAAATGTATTTATTTACTGCAAGATACTGGAGCCACTTTAAAGATATAACGTTATTTATAGAACTGTACAAACTGTAGCCACTGTGCTCAGTCTTAAGACAGACATTTATTGTAGATATAGTTTTATAATCCTTATGTTTATAGATCTTTATAGAGTTTGTCTATTTTTAAGTAATTCTGTGCTTCTATTGCTGCTGCTGCTGTTTTCTTGCTGTTCTCTTAACTGTGCGTTGCAACACTGAAATAAATAAATAAAGGATAACTTATCTTATCTTATCTTAATCAGGGTTGTCAAAAACGACACCCGGAAAGAAGATGATATTAAAACATTCGTGCAAAATAAAAAATAAAAAATAGGGCAGTTTTGAAATGCCTTTGTCTGCGTATCTGAACTTCAGGTCACACTCATATTACAAACTGCTGTTATTATGTTGAAAATTGCATTATTTTGCCTGAAAAGACAGAGCCCGGTATCAGTTTGGTATCAAAAGTGATAAACAAACCTCTTTTAGCCCCAAAAACTAAATAAACTGGTCCATATTATATTAATTCAATTACACTTTTTGACTTTTTAGTAACTGCTAAAAATCCATGGTGGTGTCACGTGCTTGTCTCCGAAAGCATTATTATTATTACTGTATCGAAATCTAGTTTAAAATTGAGAATAATCAGTCGTATCTGTCAGTCAGGCCCAGTGATCAGCCGCGTACATGGCTTCCTCCGCCTAAAATCACGTGTTCAAAAAAAAGCTTCAGAAGAGAATCCCAAATCTGGCTGGAGCCTGCGGAACCGAAGTCCCGTCTCTTTCGTCTTTGTAGCTGTGAAAAGGACAGGAAGTGTGCGGCAGTGGCAAGGAACTACTTTACTTATTCATCAGGTTCTGGAGTTGCGGCGGACGCGAGCTTTCGGCGGGATGATGTATGGCGTGAGAAGGCACCAGGCGGACGGGCGAGGGGAGGAGGTAAATAATGGAACAGGCTGACAAACACACGAGCGACCGTGATCCATCGTCTGGGAAACAAAGCCACAGGTGCGAGTCGGCAGCCGTGATGGACGCACAAACTTTTCCCTACCTCCAGATGGTTTTGAAGATCGCCGCGCTGAGCCTCCTCTGCGAAGGCGCCAAAGCTGCACGGAGTGAATAAAAGAAGAGGCAGGAAGAGTATAATATAAAATGTGTACCCAAGTAAGAGTTGTGTTTCCAAAAAGCAGAATTAAGCTCTATTCGCCCGGGGTTAGTTTCACCTGTGGACCTTTGGCGATTTGTGATAATTGTGGAGGACGTCTGAGATCTTTATCCCGTGCGAATGCTCCACGTCTGTAATTTGTAAAGTTAAAATCCCGCCGCAAATTCCCTACGATATTTCACCAAACACAGACGTCCGGTGATAAAACTCGTCCCGTGCGAATCTGCATCTCAGTGTTTGTTGTTGTAATTGCGTCTTTTCTGTCTATTCCTTTTATTTCCGTGGTCTTTTCTCTGTATATTGTGCATATTTTATATCACTTTGCGCTCCTTTTTTTATCTCTTTCCGGCTTGAGTAATGGAGGCTGCGGTAGAAATTTTTATTAATAATAATAATAATAATGCATCAGTTTTATACAGCGCTTTTCTGGACACTCAAAGACGCTTTACAGAGCATTATTCATTCACTCCAGACCCGGTGGTGGTGCTACTATTGTAGCCACAGCTGCCCTGGGGCAGACTGACAGAAGCGAGGCTCCAATCTGCGCCATCAGCCCCTCCGACCACCACCACCACTCACACACACACCATTTTCATACTAGGCAATGTGGGTGATGTGCCTTGCCTAAGGACACAACAACAGTTTTTGCCACTGCCGCCCCACTGTGGCACCTGGAATTCCCAGTGTCTCCATCCAAGTACTAACCAGGCCCGGCCCTGATGAGCTTCTGAGATCTGATGGGATCAGGCTTTGACGAGCCGGTGTGGCCACAATGATTCGCAGTTTTGAGCTTTTTAGGGGCAAATTCTAACACAGCCTCACAGCCTCTACATGGAAACTGATCCACAAAAAGGGCGAGAGATCCAAGAGGAGAGACGATTCTCACATTTACATTTATTATTATTATTTTTTTTAGCATACTTTATAGATTTACTTACTTAGCAGCGCGAAAGACATAGAAACGGATGTGATGTTACGACATATCCGGTCGTAATTTCAGTAAAACAGAGTCATTTACGGACTTCGCTGATTCCGTGCGAATGTGCTGCAGGTAACACAGAGGTGAGGCAGACGTCCCCAGGTTGTTCTTATCCTGTGTGAATTGGGCTTCAGACAGTACAAGAACAACTTATAGTTTAGTGTTAGAGTCATGAGGAAGACAGTCCATTGTTTAAAGTATTGTGCACATTTTGGTTTGGTTGTTTTAATATGAAATATACAAAACTGTAAAATACCAACAAATGCAAATTAAAGGTACAGTGTCCCCATGGAGATTCCACAGTACGACATTCAACTTGTCTAACTAACTTTATTCATCATTTACCAAAAAAAAAATCAGTCACAAAGTCAAAGTATTAGAGCAAATGTAACTTGTGGAATAAGCTAAGGCTCCTCTGAGTTGAGTTGTCCCTGTAATGTCGCCGGAGGAGCTGGACAGAAAAGCTATTAGGGCTAAAGCGAGGGCCTGGGGTGCACTCAGCTTTTACAGTCTCTCGCTCTTATCTGTGGTCTCTGCCTACGCCCCTAACACACACACTCACGCCGAGTTTCCAGGCTTTTTGGGGACATTACACTGACCTGATCTTAACCAGTTGCTACTTGCCAAACCTAAACCCTAATATTAAAGTGCATATGGTCGGACGACACTTTCAGGCCTTGTCCACACGTAGCCAGGTATCTGATAAACCGAAGATGTTTTGCTGCGTTTTGACCTGTCATCCACACGAACACGCATCAAAAACGAGTATTCAGGGAAAACTCCGGCCAAAGTGAAGATCTTTGAAAACTCCGTTTATGCCTGTTTGTGTGGACAGAGATAACTGGGGTTTTGTGTTTTAAAACGTCACTGTCTGCGCCAAAAAATATGAATCTGCCCTGACGCCAAACGTGCGACATTTGTTTAGGCGACTGCAAAAGCCAAAGCCAAAGCCAAAGCAGAATATGGATCGGAGTCGTTTCTTCAGAGCTGTGGGAGCATTAATTATTGTGCAGGTGCTATGTACATGTTTAATTGCAGAAGTCCAACTACTGCTCCAAGAGCAATAAGATAAGTTTAGGCGGAAGTGACGGCGAAGTGAGGGCTCAATGGAAATAACGCCATCTACAGGTTTGGAATGTGTATGAATGTGTTTGAAAACGCAGATGTTCGGTTATGTGTGGAAGGTATTTTTTTCAAAGACGAGGTGGTGTGGATAAAACTATTTTTATAAACGGAGGGGGGGAAATGTTCGGTTTTAAAAATACCCGGCTACGTGTGTACATGGCCTCAGTCTGCATGATGCGACAGCAGATGTGACGTACAGGTCATTTCATATGTGTGAACCAGAGACAAAACTTAAGGTGATTTACACAATAGTTATAATTTGACAATTGTGTCATTTGTGTGGAAACTGTCAGTGAACACTGGGTGAAAATGTGCGTAGGCCTATTGATGATATCCAGGGGGAGGCAGGTGAACACGTGTTTCGGTTGGTGAAGAAATGGTTAATTCCCTCAAAGTTTTTCCTCTGGAAGGTCTTCTCCTAGTGCCTCCGCTCAGTTTCATTTCTCTCCAGCTCCGCTCAGGGATCACCTCACACTATACGGTTCACAAAAACCCCGGAAGCTGAAGCACTGACCAATCAGTGAAGCGGCGTGTTGGCCAGAACCAACCGGAGTTGCGACAGCAGACTGCATACGCCACACGCACACCATCAAATAACAGCGATTTGTTAAATTAAAAAACTTCCCATCTACCATCGAGCGAACAAATCCTAATGCTGCGAGGTCAGACCGTTTCCACAAAGTCAAACATTTGATGCATCAGGCTCGGTTTTCTGCCACCGTTCGCCACAAAAGGTGTGAAAAGCCTGTAGCATCTTAGGCACCCGTGACTAGCTCCTCATTTAGTTAAATAAAGGAATTCCTTTAGTGTTCCTCAGTGTTACTTCCTATAAGTATGAACTTTTCTCCTCAAACTGTCACTCCATTAATGTAAAACTATGGTACATATTTTCAAAGGGCACTTTCACCAAACAAAGTAGTAATTAGAAAAACATGTCCACCTGTCATACGCTCTGAACCCGTTTCTTAACTTTAGATCATGTTGTCTACCTAATAATAAAGGATTTGTGTCACATGGATGTTTTTTTGTCCCTATACGAGAGGCAGGTCCCTGTGAAAAGAGTGTGTATACAGATTATAGTCCCCACGATGCGACAGATACTTGCCCACATTGTCCTGTTCCGTCTCAGCTCCTCCGCGGCGCTGAGCTGAGCAGACTCACGGAAACGCTTCATTTAAATGTACATAATTTTCTGTGGAAGCCTCTCTCCTGGTCTCAGTGTCTCCCTGCGGTGCCGTGGAGCAGCCACTCGAGAGGAGAGGAGAAGAAGAGATTTTATCCTCCAAGAATCCACTGGCCCGGACACAATGGTAAAAGGCACGTCGAGTGAAGTCTTCAGGTGCACTGGGCAGGCACTGGTCCCCCGGGCGCGCAGATCACAACATGTTTCACTGGGTTTCACTGCCGGGTTGTTTAGGCTGGGGACAAAAACCTGTTCCAGTGTGATGGGGAAAAATTTATTTGAGCAATCACTTATTTTGTTTTGTAATTAATAATAGTTCCAACATTTAGTTAAGGAAAAATGTGCAGAATATGTTGGGCCGGTATATTTAAACTATCCCGATCAATGCGTTTAATTTAATATTTCTCATAGTTTTACATTAATGGAGAGTGACAGTTTGAGAGGAAAACTGGGAAGTAACACTGAGTTCTATGAAGGAATCCCTTTATTTAACTAAATGAGGATTGTTTTATTATTTTTATTTTAATATCATGCAAAGGTAAACAAGAGCTGTTAACTTGAATACTACCATTTCATGACATCACAAGGTGGAACAGATCGTTTGGAGCTTTGGAGATGCAGCCCAAACATCTATGAATGAAACGGAAGTAACGACACTATAACACGGCTTAAAGCTCACAGAAGTCAGTTTTGTGTAATACAGGACCTTTAATCCCTGTGTGCACCTTAAACAAACGCATCTTTTGGCAGGGACACATTGTGCTGTGGAATATTCAAGGCAAAAAGTTACACGTTGCACCTTTAACCTATCCAGGTATTTCATTTATAGGACCAGGTAACAAAATGATGATGTGCAGATGAGTGAATGCACATGTGCACGTTTGTATAATGGTGTAACTTTGAATTCTGCACACTGTACACTGTTTTCTGTCATTTTTACCACTGAATATTACTGTCAATCACTGTATATTGTAATTTTGTTGTAAATGTTTGTATATTTTAACTTCACTTTGGTGTGATTTTACACTTTAAACATCAATAAACTTCAACTTAAAATCTGCTATCACAATTTGTCACTGCCAAACGATGCGTTTAAGATGCACACATGGATTAAAGGTCCTATATTACACAAAACTGACTTTTGTGAGCTTTAAGCCATGTTATTGGTGGTGTTATTTTTATTTATTTGGAGCTTTTGTTTCATTCATAGATGTTTGGGCTGCATCTCCAAAGCTCCAAGTGACCTGTTCCACCTTGTGATGTCATGAAATGGTAGTTTTCAAGTTAACAGCTCTTGTTCACCTTTTCCTCAGTAGAGATGGGCTGAAATTCTCCAAATGCATCTAGTGGAGGTGTGTGGAGTTTAAAAACACAGTGGAGCACTTCCTGTATTACCACATGACATCACAAGGTGGAACAGCCTAAATATGCAGGGTTTGTGTGTTAAAACATGTGTAAATGAAACAAAAACACAACTCCAGGCATGTTTTTAATGTGGGCTCTTTAAGATGCACAAACGTCCTCATAAACAGACGGCAAACACAGACAAACCCAGACAAACACAGACAAACCCAGACCCGTGTTGTAAAACAGCGGCAAAATGCAGAAAAGTGTTTTGTGCTCTGGCCTTTGTCAAAGTCATGGCTTGGCCTTTGAGGAGCAGGGGGAGGATGTGTTGTAAAGGTGATTCACACCGTGTCCAAATTGTGTCTGCGAGACTCCAAATATCATTCTTCACCCTCTCCTCCTTCTGCTCCCTCTCCTGGTGCACAGGTTCAGGCTCTCGCTGCTCAAAGTCACAACAACGAACAGGTCCGGCTCAAGTGCCGGGGCCTCGATACAGTTTGTGAAGTCCACTTTTTTAAGATACTGTGGAATAAAACCTTAGACTGTATAAAGAAGTGGACAAAGGGAGTGAATTTGGAGTTGCATATGAGGAATAGAACTTTATTTAAGTAGAAAATAGCTAAACATTTTAAGACCGAAATGATGAGGCTCACTGCAGCAGTTACAGAGAGAGGGGCAACGAACATGACCTGTTTGGAACAGGGCTGGTGGTTTAGCTCATTTAACCCATTTGTCTATAAGGTCTATGAATAAAACATACTGTTATGACCCTGCTCTGCTTAGAGTGACTTTTTCACTCGTTATAAACACACACAGTCAGAGGAGTCGACCATCTTGACTCACTTCACTCTTTGGCAAAGTTTGGCTCGATCAAAATGGACGGAGCGCATGAGTTTGGGGAAAACAAAGTTCCTGTTGGACACTCGTTTTGCTCACGTCATCACACAGCGTGAGTGTGACGTAGGATAAAGCCGCAGAAATGTACGGAAACCTCTATGTCTGCACTTTCAGAGGGGAAAAGGAAGTTTCTGTCTTTTACCGTTAGAAAGTTCTGCGCGGTTATAGAAAACATATTCCTCAGAATCATATACGATACTGTAGGTTTTCGAGGGTTAATGAAAAAACAAAAATTAAAGCGTATATCTCTATGACTAACTACAATTACCTAAAAACTTGAAACATTCATACATTAGAACAACTATCTGATTGTTTCCCGTTGTGTGGCTTTGTGCTGTAATACGTGTTACACTAAAGGCTCGCTGGTCCTAGACATAATTACTGCTTATATTTGAGCCTAATCATAAGCCGTTTACAATTACCATGAAATCCCCCTAAACACAGACCATTAGCGCTGACACTCTTCAGATTAGCACTCGTGGATATGAAGGTCCTCGTATTCCGTTGTGTCCAGATTAAATGTGCCCCGTAGACGTCAGAACTGCACATTAGCAGCTGTCTCCTGTCTGTCCTTGTGAACGTTCTGTGTTTTTGGACAATTCTGAGTAATCACTGGTTACAAATCTGGATGAATAGAGCGTTCCAGGTTTCTGATAACTGAGGTTTTACAAATTCCCAATTGAAAATCTGCCCTGGAACTCGGCTCGAACCGTTCCAGTCATTTCCACTCGTGAACTGAGAGGAGATCAAACTAAACTCATTATATCGTATGAGTGGGAGGTTATTAAACTGTGACATGTCACAACAGTACAGTCACTATACAAACTGGATGTGAGTGGTCAGCTCCCACTTAACCATGTAAACACCTGATACATAAATGTTCTGTCATTTATTACATTACAGACATGTGTTTAACATTCATGTTTCTTTAGCCTTTGGTTTAGCATTAGCCTTTGGTTTAGCATTAGCCTTTGGTTTAGCATTAGCCTTTGGTTTAGCATTAGCCTTTGGTTTAGCATTAGCTGTGCAGTTTACATACAGTTAATTCTGCTGAAACGCTCTGAGTTCAGCAATTCAACTGGGAAATATCCAACCTCCCAGTTTCCTGGAACAACACATAAATAAGAAAAGAGTCACTACTGACTTTGGTGCTGGTTTTGAGTTTGTAATAAACACACACACGCGCACACACACACGCACACATGCACACACACACATGCACACACGCACACACTCACACACACGCACACATTAAACTTAATAGAATAAAATAGAAAAACTTTATTGTCTGTCACACAAAAAGCATTGGCAGAAATTTGTCTTTGGCTCAAACAAACATCTCAAGCTCACAGACTAAAACACATTTCACTAAATACATTTCAGTTTATTTAAAATAGTGTTGGTAAAAGTTCTTTGTAGACACAGCAGCAGAGAATAGGCACAGAACGCAGGACGACATCAGGGCCGGTTCAGCTCCCTGACGGCACAGGGCACAAAAGAAGTTTTATAAATGTTTTTCTTAGCACAGAAGTCTGTACCTTTGCCCCGATGGGAGAAGCACAAAGTGATGAAACACTGGATGTGGCTGTGATCATTTATAACTTATCATCGACTTATATCTTAATAAAAGTGGGCTTACCTCTCTAAACATGATGGACAAATTGCTGATGTTAATATTTGGTGTTCTGGTTCAAAAAACAAATGTCCAGTCATAAAACAGAATGAGCCTCACGTGAGTCTTTCGGTTGGTTTGCCAGTTCCAACCCTGAAATCCAGTTTAAACCTCAAAGTGCTCCTCTTATCCGAGTCACCCCCAGCACCTGCAGCCAGGCACGAGCTAGTGCAGCCTCTGTAGCTCTGTGAGGGATTTGTGATGGTTCTAGGCGTGGTCTGTCCAGCAGTGTAAAACGTGTGACCTCTATGTGCATTTTAAGACACTATCCTACATTTAAAGTGGGACCGAACACCCACGACCACATTTCAAACAGAGCTGCTAAACCGAGCAGCACCTGGAGGACTGAAGAGGAGCGTGAGGTGGAGGAGCAGTGATTCTGGGGTATTAGGAACAGTGTGAACCTCCGTGAAGTCGTCCCCATCAAACCTACAAAAACTCTGTCAGTCGTTTGTGCTGCAAAAAGTTTTGTTTGTGTGATTCTGGTTCTTCAGATATTTGCAGTTTTATTTTCAGGCGATGACGTCGTCCAGAACCTCAGAATGTGAAACAGCCTCAAAACAGATAGAACATTATAGAAAACGTTTGTATTTGGTTTGTGCTGTTTTGTGCTGTGACAATTTTCATTTGTGTGAGTTTATTTCTAAAATTATTCATTATTATTTCTGCGGTAATTACAGGACGTCATTTCTGCTCAGCTGACGGAGACAAACTCCACAAAACTAGTGAAGAGAAACGACCTGAGGCTGAGGAAAAGTCTGTTTCAGTCTTTAGTCATTTACTTTTGATTCATATTTTATAATAACACAGACTTTTGTGTGGAGTTTGCCGCCGTCAGCTGAGCGGAAATGACGTCCTATAATTACAGCAGAAATAATAATTAATAATTTTAGAATAATTTTAGAACTCGCAGAAATGAAAATTGTCACAGCACAAAACAGCACAAACCAAATACAAACGTTTTCTATAATTTTCTTACTGTTTTGAGGCTGTTTCACATTCTGAGGTTCTGGACGACGTCATCGACCCAAAATAAAACTGCAAATATCTGAAGAACCAGAATCGCACAAACAAAACTTTCTGCAGCACAAACGACTGACTCCATTTTGGATGTTTTCGAGCATTTTGAAGCTTCCTGTGGGTCTGACCCCAGTTTGACCTGTAAAAGAATCGTTAATTTCTCCAAAACTAAAGAAGCACAAACGAGACTTTTTGCGGCACACGTATCCACACTTCAGACTGGCCATGATCGGGACAGTCTTGCGTGATGTCGCTAAGTACTTAAAACCCACAATGGCGATTCAAGTCAGGACACACCCATATTTCTACATTTTGACAAAAAAGCTGCAAATGTTCCTATACTTTGCACTGAAATTACCTCAAAAATGCAGTAGGAACATCAGACAATACAATTAAACCACATATACACAGGTTAGTAGCGAGAAAAGGCTGACTGAGTGTTTAATTCCACTTAAACTAGTTCACTTCACTGAATATCTGCGGTGGCCCTTTCTGATTTCCATTACAGTCCTCATATGCTGCACTGATAACATTTGGCTCATCTGTGTGATGCTTTTGTACACAACAGCCTCTTCCAGAGATTACTGCTCCAGGATATGAGCTCCGCCGCGGTAAAGAATGCTCCTCCAATTAATGAGGATTTATTATGTGCGTGTAAACATGATTCATAGCAACAATAACCTGCAGGAAATAGACTGTCTGTAGTGCTTTTTAATTGGTGGGAAATGTAAAATCATTGGCCAGGCGCTTGGCAATTGACTATTGTACATTCAAATTGTTTATCTTGGAAGCTCGGGGAAAGTCTTAGCTCCTGTCAGACGGCGTTCAAAATGCGGAGAATCTATTTGCAAAGCTTCCAGATGGTGAAAAATGACGCGTACTGTATCGTTTCTTTAAATCTGCAGTAGCCAAAGTGCAGTATTGTTCGTATTTGTCACCCGTTTAGCTTTAGTTACAGTGAGAATGTGTTGACGGGGAAGTCCAAACATAAGCTCCACATATTAGAGCGTTCTGAAGCAGATGTCGTACAAGGGCCATCTGTATTTTACAACTAAACTGGGATGCTCATACATATTGCAGCACAACCTGTTTGCCTCTCACCATTATAGTCTCGGCTCTGGCCTGTGCTGCAATTTACAAACTTGTTTAATTTGCTAAATCATTATCTTAACGTAAAAAATGTTTCAGCGTTTCACGTGAATCTCCTCAAATGTCACTTTTCTGGTGAGGAATCCGCCGCCAACGTGTCTCCATAGAGATTTTACTGTTGCATCTGGAATGTTTCACAGTATTTTGTTAAATCCGAATGAGAAAAAAGCAAAGTTACAGGTCAGATCTGTGGAGTATTTCTTCAATCTGCTCTTCTTTTAGCAATCAAAACATCTACTCAACTCAATGCAACACACATAGATAAATCTCTTTAATAAAAAAGAAGTTAAAGTACATAAAAAGACAAAATGAACATGTTTGGTTTTGATACAAGTTTAATGGCACAGTGTGGAACATTCAGTGTTGTCATGGAGACGAGCTGGTGGCATATATTTAGTGTCAGAAAGTTAAATCACAAACTTTGCATTCGAACAGCCTGTTAGCCTTGTTTTTGTCATGGGAGAACAGAAAAACTCTACTGTAATAATTTAGAGCTGGCAGCATTAAGACAAGTAATTTCGACTGTTTCACGGTAAATTTGTGCTTTTTTGTCAAAACCTCAGTCTTGATTAAAGTGATAAAAGCACTACGTAATAGGGTTGTCAAAAGTATCGAAAATATGAACAGATACTATGCTAAAACTTGTATCAAACCTAGATACTCATTTAGCCTGTTGCTGCCCACCTAATTTTGTCTGAACAGTGACACAAACCCAAATGTCACAGCTTATTAAAAGAAAAACCCCACATGCTTGTGCGATGCATAAGTTTAAAGCTTAGACGTTTCTGTAGATATGCATAAAAAGACTGTGAGTGCAGCTAACTTACAGTACAGACATTCAAAAATTCTAAAAACTGCCTCGAAAAAAACAACAACAAAATAATAAAGGCTCTAACTTGGGCAAACTTCATCCTAGGCATTTGTGGCTCACTACACTCACTGTTCAAGTTGTTGGCAACAACTGTGTAAAATTTCAGACCTCTTGGACTAAGGGTTTGGTGCTGTGACCCTTTTTGTAAAAAAAAAAAGAAAAAAAAAAAAAAGACAATTTGGCACAAGTGTCCAAATATGTACCAAATGTTCCAAATGTTTATTTTTTGTAATTAAAGGTGCATTGTGTAACTTTTTGTGTGGAGTGTTCACAACCTGCTTGTTTGTATGGAGATGGTCTTAGTTTGTCTGAAAATTTTCACACTGTGGCATCAAACGTATCCATTTACCATTTATCCAAGGTGTTTTTATTGCTCACAGAACTCTGGTTAAGTTAATATCAGAGCGTGAAACATTCAAAGCAAAGATGAGGTGAGTTTATTTGTACAGCACGATTCGTACACAAAGTGATTCAAAGTGCTTTACACAATAAGAAATACATTCATCAGAATCACTTTTATTTATCCCCGAGGGGAAATTTTCCTCGTTCCAGATGCAACCGAGAAAGAACATGGAGTTAGAGTCAAGTTTTCAAAAATAAGATCAGATGAATACAATAAGATAAAAGATAAAGAGAAAAATAGTTCTCTCAAAAATTATTTACATCAAGCGACATATTTACAGCTATAAACATGTGTGAGCAGGAATAGGATATTAACAGTGAGTTAAATCACAATACAAACAGATCAATAAATAATCATCATAAAATGTTAAAATAGAGATGGGACATTAAATTAGAGAGAATTAGAGAGAAGAAAAGAGAGCGGAATGAAAAATGAAAAGTTCAGTCAAATGCAGCTAAAGTCTGGATTTAAACAGAGTCAGAGTCTCACATGTTCAGACTGTTCCAGGTTTTAGCTGCAGAATCTGAAACTCTGACTCCCCGAGTTTAGTCCTGACTCTGGGACCAGCAGGAGGCCGGGACTAAACCAGGACTAAACCAGGACTAAACCAGGACTAAACCAGGACTAAACCAGGACTAAAGCAGGACTAAACCAGGACTGAACCAGGACTGAACCAGGACTGAACCAGGACTGAACCAGGACTAAACCAGGACTCCAGCAGGAGTTCGGTCCCTGAGCTCCTCAGATGGTTCGTGCTGCTTGCTTTGCTTTGCTTCTTTTTTTAAAATTGCTTCTTAGATTTGTGTGTCTTGTTTAATGTTTATGCTGCTGGACAACTTGAATTTCTCCTCATGGGGATGAATAAAGTCTATCTATCTATCTATCTATCTATCTATCTATCTATTTATCTGTCTGTCTGTCTGTCTCTCTGTCTCTCTGTCTCTCTGTCTGTCTGTCTGTCTGTCTCTCTGTCTCTCTGTCTGTCTCTCTGTCTATCTATCTTTCTTGTCACAGATGGACTTTGGTCATGTAATCGCCTTGACATGGAGACAATGTGGACAGACCCTCCACCAGAAAAGTTATATATTGTTCCTTTACTATTAAAAAAGATCTACAGAAACACAGTTGTTGCAGTTGAAACAGACTCTAAAGTTCGTGGCTTCTCCAGGACGGCAGCCACAGTGTTATTGGTGCAACTCTTGTCCTTCTGTTTTCTGACCTCCATCTGTGACTCAAACCTCTCCTTCGCTCCACACCTGTCCTCACTTTATTCCTCCAAATAAATAAAGCGCTCATTAAGACGTGTTATTTACATCGTCTTTTATTCAGATACATGCATCTTTTTAAAGCTACATCTCAATTAGCTTCAGCTGATCCTGTGCCCTTCTGCTCTGGCGCTCCGGTTCTTGCCAAACTTCGCCGGGTGTCATGGAAACCGGTGACACGGTGACATTTCCAGTCCACTGCGTTTATCAACTCGGCTCCCTCCTCTCTGCTCCCTTCTCTCTCTCTCACTCCTCTTATTTTTCTATCTTCTCCTTCTTTATTCTTTCCTTTGCGCCTCTTCTTTCCTGTGTCCTTCCTCTGCTGAGCTGATGTTGTGCCAAGTCTGGTACTTGCATAAGAAATCTATTCCGGGCTGGACTCTGTTGTTGTTTTGTTGTAATAAAGACATTTTTTCATGTGGAAAGAAGCAACAAAATTAAATCAAATGTGCTTCTTCAAAATATGTGGTTAGTATTGTGATTGTGGAGTCTACTAGTCTTCTTTTAGACCTAGTTTAGACCTGGAATAGTCCTGTTTTAACCCTTGAAGACCTACGACATTGTACACGATACTGAGGAATATGTTTTCTATAACTGTGCAGAACTTTCTAACTGTAAAAGACAGAAACTTCCTTTTCCCCTCTGAAAGTGCAGACATAGAGGTTTCCGTACATTTCTGCGGCTTTATCCTACGTCACACTCACGCTGTGTGATGACGGGAGCAAAACGAGTGTCCAACAGGAACTTTGTTTTCCCCAAACTCATGCGCTCCGTCCATTTTGATCGAGCCAAACTTTGCCAAAGAGTGAAGTGAGTCAAGATGGTCGACTCCTCTGACTGTGTGTGTTTATAACGAGGGAAAAAGTCGCTCTAAGTGGAGTTAATTCTCACACACATGGAAAATTACACATCTTGGTGTGTGTAATTGTGCATCTCTTTCTATTTTTATTTAAAGGTTTATTTCAGTCCAAATGAACAAATCCAAATGTAATAAACACCTGGAAATGCAGAAGTGCTGTGGCTCTGGCCCTGGACCTGACAGGAGCTGTTTCCAGGACTGGACCAGGAAAGTCATGGAGCCACTGCACTTTTTTTGTTTTTAGGGCAATAAGGAGATTTTTAATTTACTTACAGACTTGAGATTTTGCATTTTTGTAGCTGAGGCCCTAAATTACATTTTTTTTATGTCCAAAAAGTTGTTTCTACATGTTTGCTGTGGGTTTTGTATAAAAGAGAGTGAATTTTATTTTCTGTTTTTTTTTTTTTTCATCTCTATTTCTGGTCCTGTAGCTTTTATCACAGCCTCATGACACAACTACAGCAGCAGATTGTGAAATAACAGGTTGGACTGAACAAAAGGAGGTAGAACACTTCATTCGGGGTAAAAGGGGCAGTTTTAAAAGCAAAATTAAGAAAAAAATCCAGACGAGGAGAAATGTACTAAAATTGCCCTCAGGTCTTCAGGAGTTAACCAAGAAAATGCTTGAACTAAAAGCCAAAGTTTTTGCCAAAAAATATATATGTCTTTTTGTTTATTACACTGAAAATCGTGTGTGCATTCTTACTATGAGCGCTTGTTTCTATCGTATTTTAAATCGTATTTGTTTGGCTACAATATTCCAAACCAGCTTTCCGTGAAAAAAGGTCAGAAATATGGTTTCAACTTTCTATTCCCATGAAATCACCTCCAGAAAGTGACCTGCTGTATCTTTAAGTCCGTGTTCTGTAAATACACAAAGAAGTCCTTGACATCTCTGCATCTTCTGCTAACTAGCGCCTTGCTGCATGTAGCTCATGCGTATGTAAATATGTAGATGTGTGTTGTCGTGTGTCTGTTTCCCTCCGGGCCTGATTTCTCACTTCTCATCACCAGCGTCACTGTGCCAAGTGCATTTTCAAAACTCCTTACAAGTTGCGCCACAGTCTAAACGATCCATTATGGAGACGCTATGAATAAACCAAGTCATGCCTGCATAATTCATCTTTGGGTTATGCTTCAAGTATATACTATTAATATGTTTACAGGAGTACACAGGCTTGTGCTTAAGCCGCCAGCGCAGTAATTGAAAATTGAATAGTGCTGTGAAGTCGTAGCTGGTGGCTCCTGGCCGAACACGGCAGATGGCTCAGTGAATCTTTCCTTATAAGCGCTCCCTCAAGTGTGTGTCATCTTGTGCATGTCCTGAGAGACGCAGCCTCCTCAAAGTGTCCTCTCAGACTGTAGCTGGAGCCAGAGAGCGCACGAGTCAACTCCATTCCTCTTCTTCTGCTCTTTAAAGAGGGGCCGTCACCCCAGCTCACCACAGCTAATCAGGAGGCGATTGATACTGTGCAGCCGATGCCATTAACACTCACTGGGGGTGTGACGCTAACTGAAAGCTCTGTCTGACGCTATTTTACTCAAGTTAGGCTAAATCTGAGTTTTATCGTAACACTATCTGAGCAGATTTGGTTCGTGCTACAACAGACGAGAGCGTTTTTTCACTTAGTCACTCTCACCTTTCTGCTGAAATCAAACACTCGAACAGGACCATGAACTCTCGTTTGTATTTTTTTGAGTTTTCAGTTTTTCCTTTGCTTTTTTGACAGTGTTTGTTAATGTGTGTATTACGTCACCACAGTAACTGATACACATTCTGCCCATAGAGGTACATGTAGAACACCCCCAGCATCATGTCACAGCAAAGTATGTAACTACTACAACTTCCTGTACTGGTGCTTCTAGTACTACTCACCGTGACGATCCGCTCGCCGCCGCTGGAGTCGCCGCTCGAGTCTTTTGTCCTTTTCGCACGTGCAGTGGGAGCTAATGCTAATGCTAATGCTAATGCTCATGCTAAGGCTGCTCATAAAGGTATTTTATAACGTTTCCAGACACTAATGAGTGAACCAGGCAGAGCGTTTTGCTTGTTCGACTCGTGGCTGTTGTCAGATGGGTTAAAGTGGTGCTAAGCCTCTTCGGTGCTTCTGTGTTATTTATAGAAAGAGAAGGGCACAACCTCAGAGGAACAGAAAATATAAATCTGCTCGAGCACTGACACAAGGAAGAGTTTTTGTATTTCGGTCTGTGGGGGTGAAAATATGGAACAGCCTGAGTGACAAACTTAAACACTGTTCAAACATTAAGCAGCTTAAAAAAAATTATACAAATCTAATATTCTGAGTCGTCGTAGTGATGCACTGATGTAATGGTTAGTTTAGTAAATGACTGTATCTGTGGACACTGTAAATCCAAGTAAATGTCCATATAAGGTAAGGTAAGGTTTATTTATATAGCGCTTTACACAGACACATGTCCCCAAAGTGCTTTACACAGTATTTTTACAGAGTATTCTTCATTCACTCCTGGTGGTGCTACTGTTATAGCCACAGTTGCCCTGGGACAGACTGACTGAGGTGCGGCTGCCAGGCCAAGCGGCGCCAACGGTCCCTCCGACCACCACCAACACTCACTCACACAACTTTCACACTTACAGTGCATGTTTTGAGTTGATGGGGGAAACCGGAGCCCGGAGGAAACCCATCCAGACACGGGGAGAACATGCAAACTCCACACAGAAAGGCCCGGGCGACCCGGGGATCGAACCCGCAACCTTCTTGCTGTGAGGCATGAGTACTAGCCACTCAGCCACCGTGCCGCCGTAAATAATAAATGTGACGAAGAAAAAAAAACGGACATCAATAGTAGTACTTAAGTATATGTAAGGGGCAGGACACTCATTCATTCACGTGGAAGTTCAGAACTTGCCCCCATCACTACACTAGTTTGTTGCCTTGACAGACTCACTGCCACAGTGAGATCTCCGCCAAGGAAACACTGATCTGTGCCGTTTTTTGGCTCCTGACAGAATTCACCACCTCTAGAAACGACTTTAGCTTCAAACGTGCCGGAGTTACACTTTAATGTCCATTGAGATGCATCAGAAAAAACAGATACGAACAAACGCGATGCTTGTGGTTCACTACTGGTAAATACATTCATCACATGTCAGAATACTTTAGAACGACTGCTCTGTTTTGTGGTATTTAGCATCTTAAAATCTCCATTGGTTTAACATTAGGGTAATTGAAAAGTCTCTGAGGTGTGACAAAACAATCACTGCTGCTCCCCACAGATTAAATTATCAGTGACATAATCTTTACAGATGAATTTGAGAGTAAAATACAGTATCTGCTGGTATGTATTTGTCAGAACTTGTCAAAGAGTTTTTCCCCATAGCCAAAAATTCAAACTTTCCAAATAATGATGTTTGTGTACATTGGGTTCATGCGTAGTTGAATCCAGGTTAATAATCTGGCAAAAAGAGTTGGCTCCAGGATGTGGCTCTGAGCAGCAGGAACACAGCGTTCAGGCTCAGAACAGCCAGATCCACGGCAAGGTCGAAGTCCCACCAAAGACAAACAGGGACAAATACATCTGCTATTTACACCTCTGAAATCCTCACTTCACAACATTTACTCAACTTTGTCTTTATGGTTTGGAGTTTTTTGTGTGGGAGTGTTTCTGAGGAGGAGTTTTCTTGCTAAAAATAACAAAACTTGTCAATTACATATTGAAACTGATATCTAAAACTGGTCGATGTCGATTAATTATTCCCTTGGAGATGAATTCATTTACAGATTGAGATTAATGACACGTACAGTGGCGTCCGTCCCAATTTATTATTTATATGATTAAATTCAGATGTATTTATTGTCATTGCCAGGTGAAAAAAAAAAGATGAGATTTTTTTTGACTTATTTCAAGATATTCCATCCTGATTTATCTTATCTCAATATTACAACTTATTCTAAGCACTTTTTATATTAACTCAGTCCAGGTTAAGCCTCTTTAACTTCCTTCTCAAACCAATAAGGTGAAAAATCTTGCCATAAATACTTGAAACTTGTTTTCTGCTTAGAACAAGATTCATATTTTGTCTTGTTTTAAGAAAACTTGGTGAGTGAAAATTTCTTACTGCACTGGCAGAAAATTTCACTTAAAATAGGGCATTTTTACCTCAAAATTAGTATTTTTCCCCTTATTTTTGATAGGCCTTTTTGCAGTGTAGTGATTAGTGATTTCTGCAGTTGCAGATGCCCTGGGTCATACGAACAGAAACAGTGCTGCAAATCTGTGCCAAGGGCCTCTGCAATCACCAGCGATCACTCACAAGCCACATGCATAAATAAGGCCACGATGAGGGTCTTGCCTAAAGGTACAATGACAGTTGGAACTGGGATTTAACTGGGATTTAACTGGGATTTAACTGGGATTTAACTGGGATTTGACTGGGATTTAACTGGTTTGGGCAGAACACTTCCTCTCAGTCCCTTATAGGCACAGAGGGTTGACCCAGGATGGTGCTCGTTGGCTCCATATAATGACAAACATTGGCAGACAGACGGCGTTGGCTCCTCAGTCTGTGCACTGAAGCCAATTTAAAGTTACCACTTCACCGTCCACGTGCATCAACTTTCACTTTGTCCATTTTTCCGGCCAAGAATCCCTCCTCCCTTCAGTCCTTTATTTAGTTCAAACTTGTCTGATTGCTTGTCGTGTGTCTGTTTGTGCCTCACGGCCAAATCTCAGCCCTGACACATGTCTCTGTGTGTTAACCACAGATGCCCAGACCTCCCCCTCCCGCGCCGCTTCCCCTTCTCTCTGACCTCCAGGACGTCCCATGGATCCCACTGCCTCCAGCCAACACAGGTGACTTAAAGCAGCATGATCAGGCTGTGAGGAGAACTGGACTAAATTAGCTGAATAAATGAAACAAGTTTGGAAGTTGTGATGAGAACTTAAAATAGCTGCACCCATTTTCTCACACTACAGAAAAGGATTTTCTAGCAGAGTTAAACTGACTTGAATTAAGCAGATTCATCTGAAAAGATCAATTTTAAGATTTTTTTACTTAATAAGATGAGATTTTTTTTTCTTGTTTCAAGATATTCCATCCTGATTTATCTTATCTGGATATTACAACTTATTCTAAGCACTTTTTATATTAACTCAGTCCAGGTTAAGCCTCTTTAAATTCTTTCTCAAACCAATAAGGTGAAAAATCTTGCCATAAATACTTGAAACTCGTGTTTTCTGCTTAGAACAAGATTTGTATTTCGTCTTGTTTTAAGAAAACTTGGTAAGTGAAAAAATCTTACTGCACTGGCAGAAAATTTCACTTAAAATCGGACATTTTTACCTCAAAATTGGTATTTTTTTCTTAGTTTTTGATAGGTCTTTTTTGCAGTGCAGGTAACTGAGCAAAATTCTCTTCAAAATGAAATTGTGTTTTCTGCATCTAATTATGAAGCATTTCATTGTCTGAGGATCAGGAGGTGCACTGTTACCCTGCTAGTGGTTGTAAGCATTATTTTTACAGCAAAACTATGGCCTCTGAAAGTTCTGAAATGTAACTAAAAAATCAAGTAGTTTTAGCGCCCTTTAAATTTCACCGCACAAAAGTTAGATTTTATTTATCACTTTGCGGGACACTGCCTCCTTCCATCTTTGCTCGTGTTGTATATTGTATAATATTTGTTGATGGTTTAATGACCCCATTTCCAAGACCTTCCTAAGTAGTAATTTATACCATAAATTAAGGTTAAGGGCCACTTTATTGTCCCCTCAGGGAGACTCGTCCTTTGCAGTTGGCTCATTCTTCAGTGCCACAGGGGAAACCTGACAGGAGCAGTGCACGACCGCAGTGCAGCGCCTCAGGGACCTTCTCCAGATCTTCTGCAGGAGATTCATGAGCAGCTGCAGAGTCTCCTGTGTATTATACAGGTTATAGGTCTCATATCACGCAAACTTTACTCGAGCTTTTGGCCATTTTATAATATAATAGTGTGATTTCCTTCAAAACGTATCTGTTTTGTCTCATTGTTTCACACATGTTTAGAGTAACACTTCAGTCTGTCCACATCCACAGAGCCCAAAATCTGTTCCACCTTGTGATGTCATGCAGTGGTAGTTTTATATCAAGCTACCTGTTTATCTTTTGCTTCATAGATGTTGGGAATTCCAGAGCTAAAATCCTCCACATGTTTCTACCGAACGTGTCTGGAGTTTAAAAACATAGTTGAGCTCTTCCTGTGTTACCACATGTACCACAATGTGGAACTGAGTGTTTTCAGACTCATAAATATGGAGGATTTGTGTTTTAAACATTTGTGAATGATACAAAACACAACCCCACACCGCAAAAAAGGCCTATCAAAAATAAGAAGAAAATACCAATTTTGAGGTAAAAATGCCCTATTTTAAGTGAAATTTTCTGCCAGTGCACTTACCAAGTTTTCTTAGCCATACCGGCTCGTCAAAGCCTGATCCCGTCAGATCTCAGAAGCTCAGCAGGGCCGGGCCTGGTTAGTACTTGGATGGGAGACCACTGGGAATTCCAGGTGCCACAGTGGGGCCAGTGGCAAAAACTGTCGTTGTGTCCTGAGGCAAGACACTTCCACCCACATTGCCTAGTATGAAAGTGGTGTGTGCGTGAATGATGGTGGTCGGAGGGGCCGATGGTGCAGATTGGAGCCTCGCTTCCGTCAGTCTGCCCCAGGGCAGCTGTGGCTACAATAGTAGTTTACCACCACCGGGTCTGGAGTGAATGAATAATGCTGTAAAGCGTCTTTGAGTGTCCAGAAAAGCGCTGTATAAAACTGATGCATTATTAAAACAAGACGAAATGTGAATCTTGTTCTAAGCAGAAAACACGAGTTTCAAGTATTTATGGTAAGATTTTTCACCTTATTGGTTTGAGAAGGAAGTTAAAGAGGCTTAACCTGACTTGATTTAATATAAAAAGTGCTTAGAATAAGTTGTAATATCGAGATAAGATAAATCAGGATGAATATCTTGAAACAAGTTAAAAAATCTCATCTTATTAAGTAAAAATTTCTTTAAATTGATCTTTTAAGATGAATCTGCTTAATTCAAGTCAGTTTAACTATGCTAGAAACTCCTTGTTTGCAGTGCAGGTACAGTTTTTGATGAGGAAACATCATTATAACACAGATCAGGAAATAGTGTATTATGGCCCGTTTAAGTTTTAAATAATTCCTCCTCATTATCGCCTAAAACAAACAAAAATTGAGCTCGATTTCCCCGTAAACACGCGGCTGACACGCTCAATGTCAACAGCTGCTTCTATGTTTTCAGATATTCGTCCTCTATCAGATTGAGTAGGAGTAACGCGCGGGGTAATATCTCCTCTTTGACTCCTGCCCTGGTCCTCGTCTCCTCGTCTCCGTCAGCCTCGGGTTCTGCTGGAGCGTCTGAAGTCCGCTCACGCAGACCCTCCATCACTCCGTCTCCACGCACACTTATGTATACACAATCCATGCAATTAGACTTATACGGTGCCAACTCACTCCTCCCACGCATCCCACCAATAAGGTCAGTTTTGCCGCTCAAGAAAACAAATATATTTTTTCTGTGAGTTGCCAGTTTCGACTGCAGCCCACAACCTTGTGTTTTCCTTGAAGGTAATCCATGTCTCGCTGTTTCTCAGTTTGTGCATTTCCAACAATATCCAATTAATAGTGCTAGAAATGCCAATTGATCTTCTGTTGTCAGCGTCTGCAAATTGTAGAGTATCTAATTATAAAGTGCAGAATGTTTTCTGTCCTCGTTGTTTGTTGTGCATTTTGGCTGTTAAATAATAGAAATGTTGTACAGAGACGGGTGCTTTTCTCCTTTAGTGAGAGTAGTGGTAGTTTTGAGGCACTTACAGACACTGAGTAAAATAAAACACTCTGTTCCACCCCGTGATGTCATGTGGTAATATAGTAAAAGCTCCACTGCGTTTTTAAACTCCACCTTCACTAGAATTATTTTGATATGTTCAGCTCTGCAGTGTCTATGAGTCAAAGGGAAAAGGTGCATTGCAAAAAGGCCTATCAAAAAATAGGAGAAAAAATACAAATTTTGAGGTAAAAATGCCATATTTTATGGCGGCACAGTGGCTGAGTGGCAACACTCAGGCCTCAAGAAGGTTGCGGGTTCGATCCCCGGGTCGCCCGGGCCTTTCTGTGTGGAGTTTGCATGTTCTCCCTGTGTCTGGATGGGTTTCCTCCGGGTGCTTTGGTTTCCCCCATCAACTCAAAACATGCAGCACCTGAACTAACATCAGGACCAGGACGTCCACCCTCCTGTGGCTCCACCTGCAGAGGGGGTCATGGGGGGGTCAGGTGCTGTGAGGACTGGGCAGCAAACTGCCCCCGTGACCCAGATGGATTAAGCAGGAGAAGATGGATGGATGGATGCCATATTTTAAGTGAAATTTTCTACCAGTGCAGTAAGAAATTTTCACTTCCCAAGTTTTCTTAAAACAAGATGAAATACAAATCTTGTTCTAAGCAGAAAACACGAGTGTCAAGAGTTCATGGTAAGATTTTTCACCTTATTTTAAGTATATTTCTCATTGATTTAAGTAATTATTGCTTATTACTGCTTATTTAGTATATAACATGTCTTAAATAAGGCTATTACTTCTTAAATAGATACTTGTTTTAAGAAAACCTTTTGAGCGTTCACATTATCTTTACATTTGATCAAATACAACATGAAATCAAATACATTTAAAACTGCATTTATTGAAATTTTCAACTTTCCCAACATCTTAGAAATGCCGTAGATCTGCACCTAAAGCCCCGAGACACGACTCTGAGGACAGAGGAACAGATCCAGAGAAAAGAACTGGTTTGAGAAGGAAGTTAAAGAGGCTTAACCTGACTTGAGTTAATAGAAAATCTAATATAAAATTGTAATATGTAGATAAGATAAATCAGGATGGAATATCTCGAAACAAGTCAAAAAATCTCATCTTATTAAGTAAAAAAAAATCTTAAAAATGATCTTTTAAGATGAATCTGCTTCATTAAATCACTTTAACTATGCCAGAAAATCCTTTTTTGCAGTGAGGCTGTTAACTTGAAAACTGCCACGATGTGACATCACAAGGGGCAACAGAGCAGTTTGAGCTTTGGAGATGTAGACATACGAATAATAAATAATTACTCAAACATGTGTGAATGATTTGGCAACACTCAGGGCTCACAGCAAGATGGTTGCGGGTTCGATCCCCGGGTCGCCTGGGCCTTTCTGTGTGGAGTTTGCATGTTCTCCCCGTGTCTGGATGGGTTTCCTCCGGGTACTCCGGTTTCCCCCATCAACCCAAAACATGCAGCACCTGAACTAACATCAAGGACCATGTTGTCCACCCTCCTGTGGCTCCACCTGCAGAGGGGTTCATAGGGGGGGTCAGGTGCTATGAGTATTGGGCAGCACGCCCCCATGACCCAGATGGATTAAGCGGGAGAAGATGGATGGATGGATGGATGGATGTGTGAATGAAGCAAAACACAACTCCAAGTGTGTTTTAGATGAGGTAACAACATTACAACGTGGCTTAAAGCTCAGAAGAGGCAGTGTTATGTCTGTGTGCATTTTGTCCCTGCTCTAATCTAAGGATTTCTTTTCTTTCTTTCTTTCCTTAGGAGTAAATAGATTGAATATGTGTAGTAAGTATGTACCTGTGTAACATTTCTACAGTCAGGCTCAATTACGTTTATGTTTCATTCACATTTTTGCTAATTCCGCTGTAGATGCAACCTAAGTACTAGTGTTAGGAACATTGTGCATATTTTTTTAAGAATGAGCCTATTTTACTCCATCTTCTGCAGTTTGCACAGAGAGAACGTTGTCTAGACCACGTAACAGAAAACCATTAATGCGACACTCTCCAGTAAACTGCCTCATCAACTGTGCGCGGCTTGATCTTCCCACAGTGCGCCAGCTTTTTAGCCCTATTAGTTTTAGTTTGTGTTTCGGGCGCGCTCAGTCTCGTCTCTGTAGCGCGGAGGAAATAGGACTCTAAAAGGTCACTAATGCACTGCAGCAGACGAAGGAGGGGAGAAGACGCTCCGTATTTGTTTGTTTTGGTGTCTGAGCTCTGGAGAGGAGTGTAGCGGCGTGTTCAGAGCGGCCCACAGCTCCACGGGGCCAAACACACGCATTAACACATCCAGATGTTACTCCCACAAAAGACTTGAGCTCAGTTAGCCGGAGTCGAGCAGGAGGTCCTAAGGTGCGCGCGAGTGGGTAAAACAGACAGAAAACAACATGGATTTAAAAGTAAAGACGGAAAAGTGGTGTAAAATTAGTTAATTCTAAAACTGAAACGAAACGTGATTGCAGTGTGATGACGCAAAAGCATCGTTATAATAAATAAATGTTAAATACAGTGAAAGAATTCTCCCCCGCACAGTAGTGTATGTCCTTTTACTACATATTGTGGGGGTCTGTTTGTACATCTAGAGCAGAATGTTGATCAGTTACACAATCAGACACACAGTGCTTACATTAGTAAAAACACTGAGAAAGAAGTGTTAAGATCTAAGTCTGAAAACTCAAAATGTATTTAAACAACACACAGAATGAATGAATTTACTTTGGTGGTCAACATTCATGAAGAACTCTGCAAAAAGGGATTTTCTAGCAGAGTTAAACTGACTTGAATTAAGCAGATTCATCTTAAAAGATCAATTTTAAAGATTTTTTTACTTAATAAGATGAGTTTTTTTTATTTGTTTCGAGATATTCCATCCTGATTTATCTTATCTCGATATTACAACTTATTCTAAGCACTTTTTATATTAACTCAGTCCAGGTTAAGCCTCTTTAACTTCCTTCTCAAACCAATAAATACTTCAAACTCGTGTTTTCTGCTTAGAACAAGATTCATATTTCGTCTTGTTTTAAGAAAACTTGGTAAGTGGAAATTTCTTACTGCACTGGCAGAAAATTTCACTTAAAATATTTTTAGCTCAAAATTGGTCATTTTTTCTTATTTTTGCTGTGAAATAACATTTACAAATACATTTCCTCAAACCAAAAAAGTATGGGGCTGAAGCAACTTTCTTATGCAAACAATTCAAACATGACAATATTCTACCTCGTTCTTATTATTCCATCTTTTTACTCTTTACAACAATGTGTATGTGTTAATCATTTCACATTTTAACGTTTTTATACGCCCGTGATAAAACGGGACGTATTATGGTATGGCGCTGTCCGTCCGTCCGTCTATCCGTCTGTGGACACTTCAAAGCTTTGTAGTGTCTTTAAGTTCTGTTGCTGCAATCTGATTGGTGGAATTCCGATTCTAGAATGTGATGATGTCATACTCATACTCCTACTGCAAGAGCCAGATTTCCCTATTGATTATCCGTCCGTCTGTCTGTCCGTCTGTCTGTCCGTCTGTCTGTGGACAATTTCTTGTCCGCGCTCTAACTCGACAACCGTCTCACCTCGGAATGTCAAACTTCCAAACTGCACCAACAATTCATCTTTAACTAGGTTTGACAAGTTCTAACTTAATTCTATATACAATAATTCAAAGTACGGGCGTATTTTGCCCCGCTGGAGGAGCTCTTGTTTAAACTGTGTTAGAACTAATCAACTTAAACCCATCATCAAGCTCATTCCTAACGTCCTAACTTCACATCTTTGTCCTTTGGTTCTGACTTTACTCGACTCAAACTGCAGCAAACCTCTCTGCTGTACGAACTATTTCATAATTTAAATAAAGATCGTTTTCCTGCAGGAAGATCATTATTCACAGCACGATACAGAATTTCCATCATTTTAAACTTAACTATGTCTGAAAATTTCAATATATTAGATTTGACGTAAAGTTCATTGGTTGAATCCGGCTTTATTAACGCTTCGTACGACTCCTTTTTTGTAATTTAATGAATGGATCTAAATATGTTTTGCACGTGTTTCCCCAGATTTCAGAGCAGTGAGACGGATACGTGATGAATATAATAAATGCCTGTTTTCTACACACTGCAAAAAAGCGTGGCCAAACTTTAAGACACTTCAGTCTATCAGAAAATGACTTAAAAGTAGTGAAAGTATCTGCTGCATGGACAGATCGTTTGACTTGACAAGTTATCTTAAAATAAAATACCTCTGGAGTAGAATTAAGCCGACTCAGAACCAGTAAGTAGAGAATAAATCTGAAAATAAGACGAATAACCTGATATAAGTCCTAAAATCTTGGCCAGATCAGAGAAATTTGCCGTGTACAAGCGTTTGTGGAGCTGTTCAGGTGCTTGATTTTCAACAAAAGACGAACTAGACGAGAGAGTTACGAAATGAAACTGTCATTTTATCTGAGTTGGACTTGTTTAACCCTATAACATCATATTTGATACATGAGTTTTTCAGCCCTCCACATGAGCAGTGTGATATTTGTTTCCCTGATGTGTACAATCAGATACATGCAGTGCATCACAAAAAGAGTAAAAATAACTCAAATCAGTGTTTATTTGAGCAGAATAAAATAAAACATAAAAGTGTAACTAAAACACAAACAACAACAAAAAAAACAACAAAAACGAGTCTGTCAAATGTCTGTTTTATGTGTATTTTATATATTTTATATATGGGACTACGGATGGAAATTAGCACCTGTGCTAAATCCGGCGTATTTACATCAATATGTGTGATTTCATACAAATTGTATGTTCATGAATATGCACCGTCCCATCCAAATAAACAAATAAAAAAAACAAAACAAACAAAACAACAACAAAAAAGTTCTGTTTTCCAGCCAGTTCCAGTGGTGGATTTCCTATTACTGCATCATGGTAGCACTTTTTATGTTTAGAATGACACATTTGTGGATTTATTTGTATTTTATTATGTTTTTGTTTGTTCAGGAAAAAAAAAATAATTGAGCATTGTGACCTGGTGATGAAACTCATATATGGAAACTGATATTTAAAACTGTTTTTGTTTGTTCAGAGGAACCAGTAAAGGCTTGAAATGAATAGAAAAAATAGAAAGAATTGGGATTTTCTGTCACTTATTTAATGGTTTGGGCTTTACAGGGTTAAGAGCACAAATCATCTGACCTGCTGTAGTTCCAGTTATGTCCGATCTTTAGGCTCAGATTGTGTTAAAATAAAGGTCAGGTTAAAGTCTGATTTGAGTAAGAGAGCTTCAGACAAAGCAGAGCCTACAGTTAGCATCACACCCCCCGGGGAATGCTGATGACGGCTGCAAAGAATCACGAGTCCGTTTTAATTTGAAATAGTTTAATTTTAGAGATACGCAACTTTTTGAACAGATATTTCCACCGTGCAGTCGTCGTGATGATCTGACTGCATATTTTCAGTTTGTTTGTGTGTTCTGTCTGTTCATTTTCAATAAAAGGAAAAAGGAAAGTTAGTTGCTAAGAGATTACACACAGAGATGGCGTAGTCCTTGTTTTTTGGATCACAGATGAGGAGACTTCATTTGAGCCGCTCGAGAGAACCGTCCCTGTAACTATACGGGACTGGAGTCTGCACAGTTCATCCTGCCACCTGTCACACTCCTCTTCATCAAACAACTTCACTTCATCCTTCACACTCGGAGGGGAAAAAAATCACTTTATCTTTTGGCAATAAGCGTCCGCTGCCTCCGTGGTGGGTTTGTTTTGCTCCTCTTACTGCAGCAGAGGGGATTGGATAATATGATACAAATGTTCATTTAAACTATGCCTCAAAACACACACAAATATTATGGATGAGTCTGATTAGAAGTTATAGCTACAATTCTCTCAAAAGTTGAATTTTCCTCTGGATCAATGAAATATGCTTCTGTTTTATGCCTGAGTGGAGGGTCGGCTGTGCTTGGACGGTTCTGTCAGACCCCAGGGCGGCTGTGGCTGTGGCTAATATCTCACCATGAAAACTGTGCATACAGCAGTACATAAACTGTATTAATAACTGATGTGTCAGGTCTGAGTGACTGAATATTGTCCAATTCTACATGTTTTTCTTTAGTTTTTCTTATGTCATGACTCATGTCTGTGTGTCATGGGAATGTGACTGAGCCCAGCTCCGAGACAATGAAATAAACGAAACCTGAGCTAAACCTAAACGTAACTGTAAGTCCAGCTGAGAGCGTTCGAGCTCTGTGCATGACTATCACGTTACTACTGTATTAATTGAACATTTTCATCAATCAAACTTCATTTGTGTGTAACTGAACCAAAGTTCTTTTCACTAAATTCTCCCAAAACAAGGCACAAACCTACAAGAAGAAACAAAACTATTATGGCTTAAAGGTGCTGTGTGCAACATTTTCTTCTGCTTATCCGGGGCCAGTTTGCGGGGGCAGCAAACTAAGCAGGGACTCCCAGACTTCCCTCACCCAAGACACTTCCTCCAGGAGTTCCTGGTTCGATGAAGCCAACAGGACGACATCATCCTCAAAAAGCAGAGATGTGATCCTATGGTCCCCAAACCGGACCCCCTCCGGCCCCTGACTGAGCCTAGAAATTCTGTCCATAAATACAAAGAACAAACCCGGTGACAAAGGGCGGCCCTGGAGTCCAACATGCACCGGGAACAGGTCTGACTTACTGCCGGCAACGCGAACGCAGCTCCTGCTCCGGTCATACAGGGATCGGCCCTTAGCAAAGGGCCCCGGACCCCATACTCCCGGAGCCCCCCATCCCACAGGACACCATGAGGGACTCAGTCAGATGCCTTCTGACTGCTCCTCCTGGATCCGAGGTTCGACTATCGGTCGGACTCTCCTCTCCGGTCCCTGGCATAGACTTTACCGGGGAGGCTGAGGAGTGTGATTCCCTGTAGTGGAACACACCCTCCGGTCCCACACCCTCCGGTCGCCCTTCTTATACAGAGGGACCAGAGGTGTCAGTCCAGAGGCTCTGTCCCCGACCGCCCACAATGTTTTAGAGACGTGTCAGCCATGACAGCCCCACCACATCCAGGGACTTACTCAGGACGGATCTTATCCACCGCCGGAGCCACCGAGGAGCTTTCCAACCACCTCAGTGACAACAGCTGAGCATCTGATGCTTTTCTCCAAAATTGCTTTGTTTGTAATGTTTCACAGTGGTACTAAACCTTTCTCTCCTCATGGAGACCAAACCAGACCAAGATGCAGGTCAGATCAGAATTTTTTCTAGGTATTTTGGAGTTATAAAACCACTTGTTATTTAATAAATCTATATTAAAGCAGTTTAATGTCATACTGTGGAACATTCCAGGCAGAGCAATAATATTTGGGCACTTCCAGCAGGTGTGTGTGAACATATATACAGCTAAGATGAAGGTCTGTACAATGAATCCTTGAATTAACTTGAATGTAAAAGGTCGACCAAAAGTTTATTGTTGTTCAGGTATGAAACATATTCTTGGCCTCTCCCTCCGACTTTGTGGTTTTTCTGTTTGTTGGTTTTATGTGGCGCACTTTAAAGTTTTTGTTTGTTCAATCTACATAAAAATCCTTGACCCCAGAAGAGAGGCTTTCCTAAAACGCTCTCAGCGCGATTTGTGTTCAGGTTCAGATGAGTATGTTCCATTCAAAATAAGGGTCGGCCAAGGTTTGGAAAATGCCCTCGATAACAAGAGCACTTTTAAGAGAATTTACATACGAGAAAATAATTCTTACAAACATATGAATAAATCACATTTTGTCTTCACAGCAGCAGCAGAACCATGAGCCTCCTCACCCCCTCTTCTTCAGTGCCACAAAGAGAACAATGTTTTCCCCCAACAAAACAAGACTCTAAAAGGTCACTTCTGGTTGTATTGATTTACTGAGTAGATAGTTTCGTACAACTTCCGTATTTTAGTACCTAGAATAAGGGGGTCCAGTCTTTTCTCATCAAAGGCCACACATCTCCAGCTGAGGGCCATAGAGGTCAATACAGTGAGTAATAAATATATGTGCATTTGTAACAGCTCAGAATGAGCCACTAGACCTTCATCTACATGTATATCCTCAAAAGGACACACGAAATATTTGATATTTGCTTTATCAAGGTGGATTTCAATAATTTGCGTTAAAAATACTACTTAACCCTTTTAACCCTATAATAACAGCTATATTTTGTCTGTTTTTTCTTATTTTTTACATACTTGCTCACTATGAACCAGATATTATGTGTTCTTAATAAAGATCAAATTGAATAGTCTATTTTTGTCAATAACTGTGTCAAAGAATGCCCTATGTGTGAATAATTTACACCCTTTTCCAGGAGAAGTAGAACCGTGAAGTATTTACCATTCTTATGTACACAAGGCCTATCAAAAAATAAGAAAAAAATACCAATTTTGAGGTAAAAATGTGAAAGTGAAATTTTCTGCCAGTGCAGTAAGAAATTTTCACTTACCAAGTTTTCTTAAAACAAGACGAAATACGAATCTTGTTCTAAGCAGAAAACACGAGTTTCAAGTATTTATGGCGAGATTTTTCACCTTATTGGTTTGAGAAGGAAGTTAAAGAGGCTTAACCTGGACTGAGTTAATATAAAAAGTGATTAGAATAAGTTGTAATATTGAGATAAGATAAATCAGGATGAATATCTTGAAACAAGTAAAAAAAATCTCATCTTATGAAGTAAAAAAATCTTAAAATTGGTCTTTTAAGATGAATCTGCTTAATTCAAGTCAGTTTAACTATGCTAGAAAATCCTTTTTTGTAGTGCAATTAAATACCTAAAACTGTGTGTTATGAGGTGAAAAGGCCAAAAAGGAATTGAATTTTCTTCAACTTTCAAGGCCAGTTTCGAGCTCAATTTCAAGCCCCGTTTCACAGCTTTCAGGGGCGGTTTGATTAAAATTGCATGAAGTAGTGAGGAGCTATGGTCATTTGAAACAGTGGGGTCACCGGTGATCCCTGCGGTCACAAAAGGGTTAAGGAAACATGGACCAATTCACCTGCAGCATGAGGGCCAAGAAAAACTGGTCTGAGGGCTGGATCTGGTCCCCGGGCCACACTTTTGGACGTGAGTTATAATTTTCCCGCATCATGAGCTTCATTTGACTGGAGCCAAGAGCTGCGGGTGACGTCACACTGCTCAGTCCACTTCTTTACAGTTTATGGCGCTAGTAAGTCATAGTGAAGTGCACTTTCACAAAAAAACCTGTGTGTACTCTTGTCATTAGCCTATGAAACAACATGGCGGGACGCTGACAGCCGAAGCGCAGACGGGAGTAGCGCCTGGTGTCACATCCCATTCCCGCTCGCCATCAGGACAGTCCACATCTCGACACTCGTCCAATCGGAGCCATCTCCAGTCTTCTCCGGCAGCCGCTCTCGTGCTAATCTGGCCTGACACCTCTCGCCGCTCAGACAGGGAATCACTCCAACCCGAAAACAATCCCTGCTACTCCCAAATCAGAATCCGACGCTCCTGCCTGTCCGCCCGTCACGTCCCCGGCTGTTATGGCGCTCTGTAGCCTATACTCTTTAGTCTCTTGTCTCCATTTGTCTTTGTCAAAGCACGTTCGGGTCCTCTCTCCTCCCGCTCAATCTCTGCCGCTCTGCATCCGCTCCTCAGCTCCTCTGTGGGTAGATCGGAGCGAGGCTGATGGAATCTACGGGAAGACAAAGTGATGGCTGCGTGAGGGATAGCTTGTGTTTCCTTAAGCATTACTTGTAGAATATAGAGGGGCAATCTGGAGGGGCTTTTAACCGTGTAGGGGATGTGCATCAAGTCGGCAAACGCGCCGTGGGCCAATTTACCATCGTCTGCTGAACCTGTTTTTGCTCATATAAGTTCTAGGTGGAGGTTTCTGTACTGTGTAACTATTCTATTCTGTTCTGGTGAGATCGTCACGTTTTTATACAGCGCTTTTCCACCTTCAAGGCTCTCAAAGTGCTTTACATCAAGGAACCACTGTACTGTACTTATTTTCATGGAGATAAGTCTACACCACAGGGCCGTGTTATGTGGAGAGGTGTGTTTTTTTAATCATCAACTCGCGTATTCATGTGTCGGCCGTACATAAATGTATTTACCATAGAGCTGTCTATTCCAGTGGAGTACAGTCCTGTCTGGCTGTGTTTCCACTGTAGGGAGTATTATAGATAACAAAGACTGAGCTGGCAGTGAGCGCCTTTAGTATATATGGAATTTCTCTAACCATAGTCAAAGCAGGAAGAGGGACACAATGTCCATACACATGTTTAGCAGCTGGAATCGGACCACTGCCTTTTACCACTGCTCCACCACCATAACTCTATTAGTATAAAGCTTATTTCACCAGCAAGGACCACGCCAAAAACACACGCGCACAGCGAAAAGTGTTTATTGTATTGAGACGAGGCGGGTCGGCTGGGTTGAAACTCAGGGTGGGGGTACAGTCTCAATCTTCACATGGCCCAGCAGGACGGGACATCCCCCCTCGTAGGCGTCTTGTGTCTGGAAGTGAACAGATCGGGGTCGGGAGGGTGGGGTCGAGTTATTCGGGACGAACTGGGTCGCTGGGTTAGGCGGCTATAAATAGACTTCTGGGAAATTGAGGCGTGGCAGAAGTGAGCTGTGATTTGCTGGAGAGGAGTCGACGGCGGTTGAGGCGTGGTCCTGCTCCCGAACTTAAGCTAATCATATTAACTACATTTGTTATTGTACTGCAGTCTTTTTGAAATCATAACATTACATTTTATTTTAGGACAATAACTTATATCAGACAAGTCGCTCAAAAAAATCCCATTTATTTAAATGTATTCAACAATTCCAAAAGATAAGATTGACAAACAAGTCATTGATTTCATTTACAGGCTGTTTGTTCTTCTCATCCATTGTTTTGAAACTATATCAGAGACTCTGCCCACCCATTTATAGAGCACACAATCTCATTGGCTGCTGAGTAAAATATCTATCTGTCATTGGCTGTAGCACAGAAGGACTCTGGGGGGAGTAAGAAAAGATGGCACAGCACATGCTAAAGGACACACGCATACAGAACACAAACGTGCAGCCACTCATCAGCCCATTCGATCTGCAGCAAGCTGTCAGGACGCCGTGTTGAGTAAATATATCCCATAATGCCTGTGTATCTGTGGATGCAGCTAATGAACGGATGACATCAAGTGAATCTCAGTCACTCGAACAAGAAATCGCTCGTCCTTTACTCCATTGTTACGTGAGATCTTCTGACCAGTAGAATTTCCTTGAGCTCACGTGGGGGGTTGTGACGGGGGTAAATCTGTCTTTATTCTACTCCAGTCCGGGCAAAACATTATGACCACCTGATTATATGTGTTAGAGATAAACCTCTAATGCTAAAAAGAGGTGATGAATTGTAATTTATTCATTTATTGTTCATTTGAATCTGTGTAAACTGCTCCTTTCTAATACCAATTATACATATTCCTGGATTTCTTCGTTTTTTGATATTATTTCAGTAGATATAATATTTTGTTTTACATTGTTAACTGCTATGGCAACAGCGCTAATTTCTCATCATTCTGAAACCCGTGGATAGTAGCAATTCCAGACCAGGAATATCCCACAGCAGCTGTATTTATGGAGATATCACAATGTCAACTTCACCAATATCTGAATTTTTGAGTTAGAAAACAATACAAATTCTACATTTTCACTTGTTAAATACCATTTTGTAAAACAGGAAAAGAATTATGAACTTCACCTGCCAGTTGTTATAATCCTACGCCTGATCAGAGCACACATATTAAGCTTCTTTCTGTAAAAAAACAAAAAAAGAAAAGGAAAGAAAAAGAAAAATGGGAGTACAGTGCTGAAAAGACTCTCCATTCAAACCGATAGGAAAAACACACCCACTGCAGCTAACAGTGAAATTCCCGTCTCTCACACACAACATTTGACATAATATTTACTTTCACGAATAGGGGACGAATATATTCTCTTTTTAAAATCGCAACTCTGATAATATTATCGAAAATAATAATGACAATCTATGAAGAAGGAGGCGCACAGACTCGAGACAACAATACCGTCATAGTCCATTTTCAGTGAGGATGTCCACTTTCCGCTTGTGCAGGTTTTAAGTAGCTTTTGTTGACAATTCTGTGCAATGAGGCAAAGGAGACGTCACGGACTTACCCCCCAAAAATAACAAAAATCAATCTGAAAATCATCGCCAGCGTCCAAACAGCAGTCTCCCCGTCTTCCCATCCGTAGCCTCCACAATTAGTTTGATGGAAATGAAGCGGTGACAATGGGGGACGATAGGGGGAAGAGTTCGGGGGGGGGGGGATGTGTCTGAATTGTCTGAAACGCCTCACAGTCCTGTCCGAGCGTGGGGCGTGTCCCGGTGCGTCGCTCTCAGTCTGCGTACAGGATGAAGCCGGAGAAGGTGCTGTATTTGTTGTTGTTTCCCCCGTGGGCTTTGCCTCCGTCCAGTTTGATGTAGACCTCGTCCCCGGCGTCCAGGTGCAGGATCACGCTGTTGGACGCGTAGTCGTAGTTCTGGTCGGCGTCCTGAGCGATGGCGCTGGCTCGGACCTGAAGAGAAGAGAGAGAGACGGCGGGGTTAGTGGGAGGGACGCGTCAGGATTTACGACAAGGGCGAGAAAGAGTGATCTGGTAAGGCCTATGCACACAGCCTATGCACACAAGGCATTCTGAGTAGTGATGGCGAGATGAAGCCCCATGAAGCACTGAAGCTTCCATCCAATGGCTCGATTCCTGAGCCGACGCTTCAAGGTGCTTCATTTGCTCCACTGCGCCGTCAAGTGGCCATAAACTGTATAACAGGCAGAGCGAAAATCGTACAATAAACCTGATCATCGAGGTTCTGAAGGAAAGATTAATATTGAACAAATGAAGGATTAAATATTTGAATGTTTGTGATATCAACATACATTGTGAATTTATTATTATTTTATTAACACGTGGTCTGTTTTCATGATGCAATGTAAAAGTAAAGAAAAAGTAGGAACAAAAACTGGAGATAGGGATGTAATGTAATAACCCAGGCATGTCCAAACTATGGCCCGGGGGCCAAATGTGGCCCTCAGACAAATTGTTTTGGCCCTCAGGCTTCCAGGTGAATTGGCCCATACTATTGCAAGTAGTACTTTTTACGGCATGTTTTTGAAATCTACCTTGATCAAGCAAATATAGTGTGTTCTTTTGAGGGTCTAAGCCTGAACAAAGGTCTGGAGGGTCATTCAAACCTGTTATAAATGCACAGATTTGAATTACTCACTGTTTTGACCACCAGTCTATGACCCTCGATCGGCCCTCACACTAGTCTGTGTTTTAATATGTGGCCCTCGATAAAAAAAGTTTGGACACCCCTGTAATAACCCCAAACTACAGAATGTGAGGGGGAATCATTGCGTTTCACTGGTCCTTATGTTTCGAATCGAGCGCTAAATCTGCGAATCATTTCTTGAAGCAGTCACGTGGTGCGGCCGGTTCACGAGGCTTCAAACGTCACCGCACACGTCACCGACACGAGCCTCGATACTTCACCACCGCCGTCCTGGACTCGGCACACGCTTCGAAGCCTCGAGGACACATCACTAATTCTAAGGTATTTTCTGTATCCACCAAGTGAATTGGTGGTGAAGTGTGGAAGAGGCACTGCCCACGCAAAGCATGTGTGGTGAACTGAGCAGGAAATTCTGAAAATAATCCCATGTTCCACAACAGGGCTTTAAACTTGTCTCCCTGGAGACAAACTGACACGACCAGGTCAAGTTACTTCTGTAGAAAACTAATTTTGACAGTTTGTGTTTGCACTGTTGTTCTTTGGGTCATTACCCACAGACCACAGAGGAGGAGAATGTGGAGCTTTGTCTGTTTCGCCTCAGCCTCTTCTCCACAACAGTCGGATACTGCATCACTGCAGATGCTGCACCTCCACTCGGCAAGTAACATACACCTGACTGTAATGTAGTTTATTTGAATGGTTATTGGCCATTCATGTCTCAGTTCATGTATTCATTCTATGTATGAACACAGCGGCAACAAAAAATACTGTCTAATACATTACTAAATACTGAATACTAATAAAATACAATTCTAAATACAATCAGTCAATGAAATACTGTCCCACTTTAACTGTGGCTTTTAACTGTAAGTTTTAATTGTATTTAATCTGTTTATGTTGTTGTAAGGCGACCTTGAGTGTCCATAAAGGCGCCTAACGAATAAAATGTATTCTTAAGAAACGGTTGCAGAGTTAGTTACATTTCAACTGATGAACTCACAAAAAAAGACACAACAGACAAACAACACTGAAGAAAACACAATTCAAATAAGCTTAAACACAAAGTAACTTAATGCAACTAGTGACAGTGATTTCTTTACTTGACTGACACACAGCTGGACAATTAGACCTTGACAAGCCAAGAATAAGGTTACACAACAGTGTACACATTAAAAATCCATTAACACAAACACAGACTACAGAGCGGAACACAATATGACAAATTAAACGTCATTATGCTGGCAGAGCTAATGAAGAGAGCAGAAATTGTGCCAAAAATATATATCAATTTTTGGTTTTATGCCAGAGTAACAACAGAAAGAAATGTGCTTAAAGATCCCGTCTGTCTGGGGCCATTATGTTGTCTAGTTTTTACAGAAATGAATGATTTGTGGTGGACAACAGCTCAAGCAGCAAGAAGTGAATCAGCGTTTACATTATAGCACAGGATAAAAGGTAAACTAAGCATTTTCCCACCACAAACTAACCTTTATCTCCATGGAAATAAGGAGGCGACGCCCATTTACAGGTCATATCTGTAGAGAGGCGAGTCACATCAAAGTATATACATGTTTTTCAAGGTACTTTTTAGCAGATTTTGGCAAATAAACTGAAACTGAAACTGATTGTTTTTATGTCAGACTAACAACAGTAAGAAATGTGCTTAAAGATCCAGTCTGTACGGGCCATTATGTTGTCTAGTTTTTACAGAAATGAATGATTTGTGGTGGACAACAGCTCAAACCTTCGCTTCAATTGGTATTAGACCAACAGGAGCACGCAGGGTCTTTGGAACCCCAGGCCCTTCTGTCAGATGGATTTATGGTTTCAATCAAAACTTCAGCCGCTCAAATTCTGCCCTAACAAAAGGTCCTTAACAACAGAAAAGTCAGCAGCAGCAGCAGCAGCAGCAGCAGCAGCAGCAGCAGCAGCAGCGATCCAGGGTTCACCGAGGGAGGACTGAGAAATGTTATGGGAAAATACTGCAGAAGAAGGTTTCAGAATCATTTAAATATTCTGGAATTTGTGAGTTAAATTGTGCTATTAAAAATTTGTAAAAGGAAGTAGAAAAGACTTTTCTGATTTTCACTGTGGAGACGTTACACTGCAAAAAAGCCCTATCAAAAAATAACTAAAAAATACCAATTTTGAGGTAAAAATGCCCTGTTTTAAGTGAAATTCTCTGCCAGTGCAGTAAGAAATTGTCACTTACCAAGTTTTCTTAAAACAAGATGAAATATGAATCTTGTTCTAAGCAGAAAACACGAGTTTCAAGTATTTATGGACAGATTTTTCACCTTATTGGTTTGAGAAGGAAGTTAAAGAGGCTTAACCTGGACTGAGTTAATATAAAAAGTGCTTAGAATAAGTTGTAATATCGAGATAAGATAAATCAGGATGGAATATCTTGAAACAAGAAAAAAAATCTCATCTTATTAAGTTATTAAATCTTAAAATTGATCTTTTAAGATGAATCTGCTTCATTCAAGTCAGTTTAACTATGCTAGAAAATCCTTTTTTGTAGTGTATTGCTTTGTCAGAAATGTTTCACAGTATGGCTTTAAACCTTTCTATCATCATGGAGACCAAACCGAGCCAAATTACGGGTCAGATCTGTGGAGAGGCAGAGCTCACAATCAGAATGCTTGTTTTTCTAGGTATTTTAGATCAATAAAACCGCCTGTAATCGGATAAATGTAAAGTAGATCTGTTTAATGCCACACTGAGGAACATTCAAAGCAGAGCAATGACATAAGTTACATAGTGCAGCTTTAAAGACACACTGTGTAGCTTTTCCTCTTTGTGTCAATAGAGATTTGCCTTTGCCTGGAATGTTTCGCAGTGTAGCATTAAACTTCAGTCTGTGCAGAAACTCACATAAAGACTGCACGTTTTTCACAGTATTTTTTGAACAATGATGCAATATAAATATGTTTAATGCCACATTTTGGAACATTTCAGCAAAGCAAAAACACCTCCACAGAGACATGCAGGCGGAAGTCCAGACCCACCAGAAAAGTTACATACTGCACCTTTACGCAGCAGAAGTAATTGTGGTTTTACTTTTAGGTTTTATATGACAAGTTACTGAACTTTGTGGTTTAGTTTGTGAACTTCTGATGAAACTGAAAGAGACAAAAACAAGGGCTTGAGTTTAACACCAACAACCACTAACCAACTGGCCAAATGCAACGAGGTCTGTGCATCACTTTGACCAGTAAGATTTTTAGTTTACAGTTTTTGAGGTTTTCCTGGTACAAAGTCACTTGGCAAAATGAGACACAAGATGACCCCACACAACACGTTCACTAAGTACAATTATATCGGAATATTAAGAGACCCATGTGATGCTCTTTTCTGATCTATGTTATAATGTCTCCTCATCAAAAACATCCCTGCAGTTGTGCTTTGTTTCATTCACACTTTTTTTTTACTTAAAAACCCTGCAGATAGACCCTTTTTAGAGAAGAAGTAATTAAAAAAAAAAAGCTCCGTGCGCATTTTGGCAACAGAAGTGTCATTGTTCCCCATTCATTCTGATTCATTCAGACTGAGCACGGAAGAAGACGGAGTTAAAAACATTTCCAGCACCAAAATGTCAGGTTGTTATGTGTGTGCGGTCGTTCATCAATATTCCACAGCCGGACTAAAGTTTTAAAGTTTTACTCACTGATCGATCAAGGATCTGGCGGTCAGACACCGTTTGTTAAAGTCGGGTTTGTTGAGGAAATATTCTTGATCTTTTGACGATAATCCTTTTGCAGAGCTCACACTTCTGTTGCCAAAACTGTGCCTACTAGGGACGGGCAGGATTAAGTCGATTAATCGATAATTGATCATTAAGAATTTCGTAGATCAGGTTCATTTTAATGGACAAACTGATTGTCGGTGTCTGTGTAACGTCGCCTGAGGAGTCGAGGTCTGAGCACAAACTCTGGAGCCTCACAGTCCCACGTCTCGGCTCTGGCTCCTTGGAGATCCCTATATTCCTCAGAGTGCGTTTCCCTGCACATCAGTGTCCCGGGTATGATCGGGTTTTTGAGTGTCCCGGTTTCACATGTTTACGCAGCATCTGCAACGCGACATACGCACAGAACAGACTCAGCATCAGCAGAACATCCTCTGTCACAGAGAGAACACTCATATTCACTGAGTCACAGAGAGAACACTCATATTCACTGAGTCACAGAGAGAACACTCATATTCACTGAGTCACAGAGAGAACACTCATATTCACTGAGTCACAGAGAGAACACTCATATTCACTGAGTCACAGAGAGAACACTCATATTCACTGTCACAGGGAGAACACTCATATTCACTGAGTCACAGAGAGAACACTCATATTCACTGAGTCACAGAGAGAACACTCATATTCACTGAGTCGAGTCCTTTAGTCCCACAGAAGCTGAAGCAGCAGCACAAGGAAAGAGCTGCTTTTTTCAGCTCTTACAGTTTATGCAAATGAGTCATGTGGTTTTAAGTTTAGTTTGTGTAAGACGTAAACAAATGTTTAAATCTGCATTAAACTCATTCTGATCTCACACTGATGAGGCTCTGGAGTCAGGAGGTTTATATGTTGTAAAGTTGAGTTTATTTATGCAGATTAGTAACAGTAATAATAGTGATGATAATTTTAATATAAAATGTTAATGATTAATCGAAAATCAATCGTTAATTTTCCCGACGATCGATTAAGAAAATGTAATAAAATGTCCGTCCCTAGTGCCAACATCATCACTGTTTACTGACACTGACGGGGTTTATTTAGACTTTTCTCAACAGAAAACGGACCTGCCCGTCTCTTCTGAACTAAAGGCAAATGGAGCTGTTAACTTGAAAACCACCACTTCATGACATCACAAGGTGGAACAGAGCATTTTGAGCTTCGAAGATGTAAACAGACTAATGATAATAAATGATCATTCCTACACGTGTGAATGAAACAAAACCTAACAGCAGGTTTGTTTATATTTAGTTTAGATTATAATATGGCTTAAAGCTCACACGAGTCAGTTTTGTGTAATATCGGACCTTAAAAGGCTAAAATAAAAAGATCTAGAGTGACAGAGTGACCAGTGAGTAAAAAGACTTCCCATCAAGCCCTGCTGCTACAAATAATAATAGAAAATAGCCGTATCAACAATCTCACATCCTTGTCCTTTCCGCATTCATAAAACTCCAGTATTCCTCCTGTGTGACGTTAGCGGACTGAGCGGATCGCACCAGTGACATCCAGAAAGGTCGTCTTGGCGGTGGCTACAGCTGAGGCTCTCGGACCAATTAGACGGAGCCGTGTGCAGCGGTCACGACCTCTGACCCCGCCGCCATCTTTGGACAGTGACATTCTGCAGCGGGTCCGGCTTCACTGCGGCACTTACAGAAGAGGCCGTGTAACGTCTGGGGATAATTTAGTGGTACGACGTGGACGATGATTCATGCAGCCAAAGTGTCATGGCCGAACACAGCAACTTTTCTCTCACCCAATTCAAACTGAGACAAAAGATCATCAGAATTTGGATGAAAAATGCTGGTATTTTTTTTCCAGCGATACTCAAAAACAAGCTGTGAATCTGTTTTTACATTTTGGCATCTTCATTTTTTCATAACATAAGATAAAACACTGCACATTACGATGCTAAACATTTCTTCCAGTGAAGGATCCACCACATGCCAGATATATACGTTTAAGCTGTACTGTAGGACGCCACCTGCTTGTCTCCTTATAATATCTCCATGGAGACAAGCAGGTGGTGGTTACGTAGTGCGTCTTTAACCCCCGGAGATCTGAGGTCAATTTTAGTACTTTTGTCCTCGCCTGGATTTTTTTCTTTATTTTGCTTTTAAAGCTGCCCTTTTTTGCCCTATAATGAAGTGTTCTACCTCCTTTTGTTCAGTCCAACCTGTTATTTCACAATCTGCTGCTGTAGTTGTGTCATGAGGCTGTGATAAAAGCTACAGGACCAGAAATAGAAAAGGATAGAACAGAAAATAAAATTCACACTCTTTTATACAAAACACACAGCAAACATGTAGAAACAACTTTTTGGACATAAAAATGCTTAATTTAGGGCCTTAGCTACAAAAATGCAAAATCTCAAGTCTGTAAGTAAATTAAAAATCTCCTTATTGCCCTAAAAACAAAAAAAAGTGCAGTGGCTCCATGACTTTCCTGGTCCAGTCCTGGAAACAGCTCCTGTCAGGTCCAGGGCCAGAGCCACAGCACTTCTGCATTTCCAGGTGTTTATTACATTTGGATTTGTTCATTTGGACTGAAATAAACCTTTAAATAAAAATAGAAAGAGATGCACAATTACACACTCCAAGATGTGTCATTTTCCATGTGTGTGAGAATTAACTCCACTTAGAGCGACTTTTTCCCTCGTTATAAACACACACAGTCAGAGGAGTCGACCATCTTGACTCACTTCACTCTTTGGCAAAGTTTGGCTCGATCAAAATGGACGGAGCGCATGAGTTTGGGGAAAACAAAGTTCCTATTGGACACTCGTTTTGCTCCCGTCATCACACAGCGTGAGTGTGACGTAGGATAAAGCCGCAGAAATGTACGGAAACCTCTATGTCTGCACTTTCAGAGGGGAAAAGGAAGTTTCTGTCTTTAAGGTTAGAAAGTTCTGCGCGGTTATAGAAAATATATTCCTCTGTATCATATACGACACCGTAGGTCTTCGAGGGTTAAATTTGAATTAATAATTGAATGTGTTTGTGTAAATAAAATTGGCTCTTCCACCATATTTGGATCAAAATAACGTAAGTTGTATGTAGTTTTTTTCCTGTGTAAATCAAATATTCCTCTTGTCCTAAGGGTCCTAACAAGACTCACAGTATTGAACCCGACTTTAATGAAATGGAATCGACCAAAAACAAGAAGATCATTATTTTTTTTCAGCATTCGCAATGAAAATAGGAAAACAGTGGACAATATATATCGTTTAAAAGCCACTGGTTAAAGAAGCCAATTAGTCACTTAGTCTGGTCAGCAGGGTCGGATCAGAATCAATGGTGAGTGTTTTGTGTGGCTCATTATCGGGTCTCTAAAGTCCACTCAGACAAAGGCTTTGGACCAGTTCTGTACAATAAATGCTCAATAATGCAGTTTTGTGCCAAGTGTGCACATGACAGGCGTAACTGCCAATAAGGAAAGTTTAGTTAAAAACGCTCGCCCTGTTTTTAGGTTTCTGTGGATGTTTAGAATCAGATCAGTGGAATTCTCCCATAATTCATTTTACTTTGGATCTGTTTAAAGTTTAAAAATCTCCATCTTTTACAAACGACTGCTGTTCTAATGATCCAACTTAATTTATATTGGGAAAAAAAGAAATTATGAATACGTTGAATGACTTTTCTAAAAGCTTTGACATTCATGATAATTGTTTTCCATCTATATTCATCAATGCAGATTTTTGCACTGAAAAATACAATTTTATTCTGTGGAAATACTGTCAAATGTTCATAAAACCATGTATGGAGTAGATAAGTTTCATACAAACTATATTTGTATGTGTAAGTATGAGGAGCTCCTTCTCTTGGCCAAGTAAGAGTCAGGTTTGTGGAGATGCAAGCACTTAAGCACACAATAAGGATGTTTTTAGTACAATAAAACCCACGTAAATACATTTATTTTTGCACTACAAAAAGGATTTTCTCGCATAGTTAAACTGACTTGAATTAAGCAGATTCATCTTAAAACTGTGAAAAACGTACAGTCTTTATGTGAGTTTCTGCACAGACTGAAGTTTAATGCTACACTGCGAAACATTCCAGGCAAAGGCAAATCTCTATTGACACAAAGAGGAAAAGCTACACAGTGTGTCTTTAAAGCTGCGCTATGTAACTTATGTCATTGCTCTGCTTTGAATGTTCCTCAGTGTGGCATTAAACAGATCTACTTTACATTTATCCAATTACAGGCGGTTTTATTGATCTAAAATACCTAGAAAAACAAGCATTCTGATTGTGAGCTCTGCCTCGCCACAGATCTGACCCGTAATTTGGCTCGGTTTGGTCTCCATGATGATAGAAAGGTTTAAAGCCATACTGTGAAACATTTCTGACAAAGCAATACACTACAAAAAAGGATTTTCTAGCATAGTTAAACTGACTTGAATTAAGCAGATTCATCTTAAAAGATCAATTTTAAGATTTTTTTACTTAATAAGATGAGATTTTTTACTTGTTTCAAGATATTCCATCCTGATTTATCTTATCTCGATATTACAACTTATTCTAAGCACTTTTTATATTAACTCAGTCCAGGTTAAGCCTCTTTAACTTCCTTCTCAAACCAATAAGGGGAAAATTCTTCCCATAAATACTTGAAACTCGTGTTTTCTGCTTAGAACAAGATTCATATTTCATCTTGTTTTAAAAAAAACTTGGTAAGTGAAAATTTCTTACTGCACTGGCAGAAAATTTCACTTAAAATAGGGCATTTTTACCTCAAAATTGGTGCAGTGTGGCTATTTTTTGGGCTAAAACATTACATACCGGGTTTTAAAAAGACCCCATTCATCAACAGGTAGATTTTTGCTATTACATGCAGAATTCTGTCAGAGAGTAATTCATATAGATCTATTTGGATGTTTGTAATCTTAATAATGTAGCTACAATAACGGTAACATCGTCTTGATTTCTGCACACCAAAACCACTATTTTGGGCGACACACATAAGTCCGCCGTGCACACAGTAGTAAATAAGACGCAGGTCCGTTAAAAGCACTCGATAGAAACCGGCGACGTCTCTGGAGACGAGCTGCGCGGTGCAGCCTGGGACACGGGGGGTCACTGATCTCTCATTCGTCTGAACAGCAAAAAGCATTTAAGCGTCTATCCCAGGTGCCATTTGGGTGCCACTTTAGCCGACCCCGCGTGCAGGAGTATGTGGCTAATACCGCATTAAGAACATGTCTAAACAACAGCCTCTTTCAAAGCGTCTGAGCCCGAGAACTACTTCAGCTGACCTCCTCCAGAATCACCGCCTTTTATCCCACGCGCTATTCACAAGCCCAGCCAAATGGACCCACATTACCACCGCGGCACTAAGTTGTTTAGTTTAATGCACTGCCTCATTCCTTAGAGAGAAAATAATAATATATGAACTCAGTGGATTGAATAATGTGACTACGCTTTTGCAAATGTTACTTTTAGCGCTCGAGCTGCTGCAGGAGAGAAACAGAAAATGGAGACGCTGCGTATACACGACGACGCTGACACCGTTAAAGGGCCGATGTGACGCCGTTTTCTCTTCTGTGTTGTAATGTTTTCCTTATAAAAATATGTCTTGAGTTGCGTTTTGTGTCGTTCACACGTTTAACGCACAGACCCTGCGTATTTCTGCTTAACACCTCGTGGTATCATGTGGGAATACACTGTTTTTAAACTCCACACACCTTCGCTCGAATCATTTGGATGATTTCAGACCTGGAATTGATCGTCTCTACTGAACTGAAGGGAAAAGAAGCTGTTCACTTGAAAAAACTACTGCTTCATGACATCACAAGGTGGAACGGAGCATTTTCAGCTTTGGAGATGTTGTCAGACTAATAATGAACGATGATTCAAACGTGTGAATGAAACGAAACACAACAGCAGACGTGTTTATTTGATGAGGTCACAATATTCCACTGCGGCGTAAAGCTCAAAAGAGTCACATTTCTCATATGTAAAACCTTAATTACAGTGAAATTTTTAGTAAACAAAAATGCCATGCAAATTTTGTTAATTAAACTGTTCTAGTTTTTTATTTTTATTAAGAAAAATAGTCTATGACGTTGTTTCATGGGACACTGGTCTGGTTTAAGGCTCTGATATTGAAAAGTGGGATCTGGTCTCTTTATTTATGTTTAGGATTTTATAATATTGGTATTTTTAGTTGATGGAAATGTGTGTATCGTATTTTTTGGACCATAAGGGGCACTTAAAATCCTTTATTTTTTCTTTATTTTTCTCAAAAATCGTCCGTGCGCCTGATAACACGGTGCGCTTTACATGTGGATGAATTCTGGCTGTGCTCACTGACCTCGAACTGATTTAATGTGGCACACGGTGCTCAAAAAAATGCCAAAATGTCTTAGTACTTTTGTAAGATACGAAGCCGCACTGCTCGATGGCTCAGAAACTGTCAGGGTTTGGTGTTTGTTATGTGTTCCCCTCCCTTCTGTGTCTGTCTGCTCCTCTCGGGGGGCGTGGCTGGGCTAATGCTGCAGTGTGGATCACCTGCTCGGTGGTTCACCTGCAGCTAATTGTCTAATCAGCCCCACTATTTAGTTCTGTCCTCATCCTTTGTTCTTGGTCAGTTCATTCCTTCTCTATCCCTTGTCCACGTCCATCTCCTGCTTGTCCATGTCGTCCTGCCTGACCTTGTTGTCCAGTCTGTCTACCCGTGAGTCTACCCGTGAGTCTACCCGTGAGTCTACCTGTGAGTCTACCCGTGAGTCTACCCGTGAGTCTACCTGTGAGTCTACCCGTGAGTCTACCCATGAGTCTACCCGTGAGTCTACCCGTGAGTCTACCCGTGAGTCTACCCGTGAGTCTACCCCAGTGTCTTCCCTCCGTCTATGTCTCCAGCCTGTTTCCATCACCACATCCTTCATTCCCAGCAATAAACCTGTTAAACATCTACCTGCGCCTATGTCTCTGCTTTGGGGTCCTCAACCACACTCAAACCATGACAGAAACACTCGCGCACAGGACGGAAATGCAGCGTGTTTGAAGCTGAGGCGCAGTGATACGTCCTGTGCTTCAACATCATATCACGGTGTTTGTATAAGGACCCGAAATGGCCCCTGTGGTGGAAAACTTTTACTTTGTTTTCTGTCGGGATCTATTTAAACTAAAGAATGTATTTTATGGGTTTAGATAAGTGTTAATTAACAACTGCTAAAGCGTTTCTGTTTTCCTGCCTCATGTGATGGTGTAAATCTGCTGCTCCTGAGTCACTGCTCTGTTTTTATCCAGTGTTAAAACAATGAGCTGTTGCTTTGTTTATTCTCATCATTTAGAACAGTGAGATCCTTGGGGGTGAATCTGCTCGATGGCTCAGCTGAACCTGACGTTTAGTCTGTTTGGAGGTTGTTCAGATACTGCAGTTTGTTCTACCTCATGTTGATGTTATGATGTCGCCTGTTTTTGTTTTACCGTGGAGCAGATCAGGGAGAGACGGACTTCACGTGAGGGACAGAAGGTTTCGTTTTCTTTTTCTCTGTATTTGTGGCACAGTTGCTTTAATAAATCCAGACTCTTTGATTTAAGACAACTCTTCTCCAGTTTATTCTTCTCAGATTTAAAAATCCACCACAGCCCCTGTTCAGAGACGTGCGACTTACGTGCCCGACCGAAGCAAACTAAAGCCCGAATTACAGCGCGTCGACTCAACGCGTCGACTCTGCGTCACCTGCGCTGGACGACAGAAGGGGCAAAACAGGGAGGCAACGCCGGGCGAGTTACCGGGCGAGTTACCGGGCGAGTTACCGGGCGAGTTACCGGGCGAGTTACCGGGCGAGTTACCGGGCGAGTTACCGGGCGAGTTACCGGGCGAGTTACGCCTCGATCTGCCAGTGGATCGTGGATGAACGGGCGAAGGAATCAGTCTCACTTCAATCATCAGTCAGTCAAACTTTATTTATAGAGCGCTTTTCATACAAAAAATGCAACAGAAATCGCTTTACAATGATTAAAAAAAGAACAATCCCACATTTCCGCTCCACCCTCCACAAAGATAAACTTAACAGACGAGTCTAGAGATTATAATCTGTGACAATCCCACATGAAGCTGAACTAAACAAGTGAGTCTAACTGTGACAGAACAGAACTCTCTTTATTTACCACTAACTACTAACATAAACTATGAGATTACGACAGTGACAAACTATCTTTATAACTCTTTCTGTACTGTCTTTATAACTCTCTACACTAACTATAATAACTATAACTAACGACTACAGAGAAAGAAGGAAAACAGAGGAAGAACAACAAAAGGAACACATATAAACATTATGACAGAACATTATATTATGACAGGACATTACAGCGAGAGGAGGAGACGGTCAGAATCAGAATCACTTTTATTCATCTCCGAGGGGAAATTGTCTTTGTTACAGATGCAACGGACCAAGAACATGTAGTTAGAATCAAGTTTTCAAAAATAAGATCAGATAAATACAATAAGATAAAAGATAAAAATAGTTCTCTCTGACGAAGGACGAAGCTGTGAGGGTTTTTGGGAGGGGCTCAGGCTCTCGCTGCTGCACTTAATGCGCCTTAAGTGTGGGAAAATACCCGGTCATTGATCCAGCGCCTTATAATCCGGCGCCTTATGGTCCGAGAAATACGCCACACTACAAGTCACCACAAGTTTTCTTTACTACTTCCTACGTACACATGGAAAACATCAAATATACAAAGTTCTGTCAGTGTATTTGTGATTATTGCTGCTTTTCCAACTGTTTTTTATTTAGTTATTTTGTCAACGAATTGAATTCTGACGCAAAATCAGAATATCGAGTGATACTCCTGCTGTGATTTATGGTCCATTATTTTTTTGTCCAGTACTTAAACCTCAAACCTTTTACTGTGGTTCTTTAGCACATCTGATGACTTACAAACACATGCTCTGATATAATTAATATAGGGAGAATCTTAACATATACATATATATTTATTCATGTCAGTATCGCTCATCCTAACACAAAATACAAACTTGTGGTGAAGATTTTCCCCGATCTGTCTCATTCCCACACCTCTGAGAAGCTCCAGGCAGCTTCTATCAATACTTATTGCTTATTTTATGTCTATATCAACAGCAAATGATCTTTTTACGTACAAATAACCAACCACAGTCATATTTATTCATTCAGATTCCCGCATTTCACAACACAATGAGTTCATACGCAGAGCAAAGGGTTAAGAAAGATCCGAGAAATAATGTTTCGCACAAGCGGAAGTGTTAAAGGTCCCGTGTTACGCAAAAATGACTCTTGTGAGTTTTAAGCCATGTTATAATAATCCTCAAAAACAGACCTGAAGTTGTGTTTTGTTTCATTCACATATGTTTGAATAATCCTGCATTATTAGTCTGTCTACAGCTCATACTCAAAGTACCACCTTGTGACATCAAGAAGTTGTAGTTTTCAGTTTAACATTTACCTTTGGAATGGAGATATTTACCCATATTCAACTATTATGTGCAAACTGTGATAAATGTTCCGTTTATGCTCAAATCTCTCTCTTATTTATTTTATTTATTATTATTATTATTATTAATTAGCAAAGATTGTGTTAGAAATGACAATTCAGGGGGTTATTTCAGCAAACAGCACAAACAATGAGTGTTTACAAAAATATAAACTTGAAAATACGGTTCCTTAATAAAGTATTTATAAGGCATTAATAAGCACTTGTCATGTGTTATTATCACTGTTAATAAGCCGTTAACAACAAAACAAGTGTGAGCATTAATAAGCTGTTTATTTTACTGTTATCAGCAAACCCAGTGCCTCAGGGTTGTATTCATAGACTGGATATAAATGGACGTCGCTAACGAGCTCGAGCCGTGAGCCAAATAAGAAGTTCACACGCAGGTTCTTCCCACTGACTTACGCTGGACACTGTGGCCCCTGTGTAAATGCTGCAGTCTCCTCAATTTGGTCTTAAATGTTTGGATTAACCAGCTCTACATGACCCTGGTTCTTTTCTGCTATTTTGTTTGTGACAAAAATCCTGGCTCCAAATTGGGCTTTTAACTGTGCACGCCTGATGAGCTTCATTTGACTGGAGCTGAGCACCTCTGGTGACGTCACACTCGCTTAGTCCACGTCTTTATACCGTCTATTGTTGTAAAGCTCTTCATAAACATGCTTCATTTGATTACAACAGAAGACAGATTCAGAAATACATTTACAAACCTTTATCACTATGAAGTTTCTGAAAAGATGCTGCAGTTCCTCAATCTAAACACAGAACATGTGGAAGGTGAACCCGAGACGGGTTTTGCGCCAAGATTTTTACTTCCACATTACTTCCTGAACACTGGCCTCTCACCGCAGAACGTGTGACGTCATAAACGTGCAGTTCTGACCAATCAGAGCGCGAGCTGCTAGAGCGGAGCTAGCGCAGGCTCAGAGCGGAGCTAGCGCAGGCTCAGAGCGGAGCTAGCGCAGGCTCAGAGCGGGGCTAGCAGAGCCAGGCTAGCGCAGGCTCAGAGCGGGGCTACCAGAGCGGGGCTAGCAGAGCGGGGCTAGCAGAGCGGGGCTAGCAGAGCGGGGCTAGCAGAGCGGGGCTAGCAGAGCGGGGCTAGCAGAGCGGGGCGAGGCTAACTCTAAAAGCCGACATTGAGGCGCTTTGACGATTTAAAAAAATTAGCTGTCAGTGCTCTGTCAGACGAACACGGGCAGTTTGATTGCATAAAAAAAGGCATCACTCTCTATTTGACAATTCTTACTGAGCTGGAGCTCCCAGGAGCTGTAATATCAGTGGAGCACTGCCCACTCCCAGAGCATCAGAAATAAAACATGAACTCAATAAACATTTTAATAGTTTGTTAATACCCCAAACTTGAGGTACAGCACATAATAATGATTATGGAAACAGATTTTGCAGCTTTATTCGCCTTTCTTAAAAGTCAAACCTAAAGGTGAGACTTTAGCTCTATTCACTCTATTCTATTTACCTGTGAACCTTTGGAGATTTGCAGTAATTGCCGAGGATGTCTGAGATCTTAATCCCGTGCAAATGTGCCATGTGTGTAATATAAATATTAGTAATTAGTTAATTAGTAAGTAAAAATTCTGCTGCAAATTACCTACTATATTTCACCAAACACAGATGTGCGGTGATAACACTCGTCTTGTTCCAATCTGCATCTTCAGTGTTGGTTGTTGTAATTGTGCCTTTTCTATCTCTTTTTTTTCTTTCTGTGTTCTTTTTCTCTTTTATTCTCAGTCAATAGTAATTTACAGACTTTGGACTCGGTAACACGGAGGTGGGGCGGTAATTTGCAAATTACCAGACGTCCCCAGGTTGTACTTAGCCTGTGCGAAAAGGTCTTTTGTCGGCTTCTTCCCCATTACAAATGAGCTCTCTGTAGTTTGCCCAAGACAAACAGCTTTTCTTTTATGAGTTTTTTTTAAATAAAACTTTTAGAGGGCGCAGAGAGTGGATTTTACATGGAGGCAATGGATTTCTACAGTAATATATGTTGATTTGACTGGGCCATCGAGACTAATACAAACAAATTAATTTACTGGTTCTGTCGTAGTACTGGAGACCAGTCTTGGTCTTGGGACCAGCCTCCAGACTGTTTTTATTTACTCTTGATCTCACCTTGGACTCAAGCACATTTGGACTCGGTCTTGTCTCAGTCTTGAAGACTCTTGGACTCGGTCTTGTCTCGGTCTTGAAGACTCTTGGACTCAGTCTTGTCTCGGTCTTGAAGACTCTTGGACTCGGTCTTGTCTCGGTCTTGAAGACTCTTGGACTCAGTCTTGTCTCGGTCTTGAAGGCTCTTGGACTCGGTCTTGAAGACTCTTGGACTCGGTCTTGTCTCGGTCTTGAAGACTCTTGGACTCGGTCTGGCCTCGGTCTTGAAGACTCTTGGACTCGGTCTTGAAGACTCTTGGACTCGGTCTTGTCTCGGTCTTGAAGACTCTTGGACTCGGTCTTGTCTCGGTCTTGAAGACTCTTGGACTCGGTCTTGAAGACTCTTGGACTCGGTCTTGTCTCGGTCTTGAAGACTCTTGGACTCGGTCTTGTCTCGGTCTTGAAGACTCTTGGACTCGGTCTTGAAGACTCTTGGACTCTTGGCCTTGGACTCGAGGTTTGACACGGATCATATTTGGTTGCAGATGCTTTTGTCGCCATGATTCTTGTCCCTGTGTGCAGGACCACACGGGGCTTCTCACTGAGACTGAATGTGTTTGGAGTTTAACAAACTATTCTGTATCACCACATGACATCACAAGGTGTTTTCTGTTTGAGAAAAGAACTCAGCCTAAATATGCAGGTTTGGTGTTAAACATGTGTGAATGAAACTAAACAAAACTCCAGGTTTTGGTTTTTGACTCCCCCAATATTATTTTTGAGTTATTTGATCAGGTCTCAGTTAAATCTTGTAATAATTTACATTTAAAAATGCTGTTCTCTTTGGAACCCCCTTTTGCATCACAAAGCTCTACATTTTAAAGATTCTCTGTGGATCTTTTTGGGTGAAAGTTCTGCTACATTGCAAAAAAGATTGAGATATAAACACTTAAATCTATCAGAAAATGACTTAAAAGTAGTGAAAATATCTTGCTGCATGGACAGATCATTTTACTTGACAAATTATTTTAAAATAAACTACATCTAGACCAGAATTAAGCCGACTCAGAACTAGTAAGTGGATAGATAACAGTAAATATGAGTATAAGTAGAGGAATAACCTGATATAAACTTTAAAATCTTGGCCAGATGAGGGAAATTTGCAGTGAACATGTTTGTCTCCAAACTAAACTAAACTTTCCTCATTCAAACAAGCAGGTGACTCCAGCAGGCAAATGTACAGGCCATATCTGTGGAGTGGAGAGCCCATCAGAGTATGAATGCACTGCAAAAAACTAAATCTAGTCAAGCTAAATTACTTGGATTAAGAAAGTTTTACCATGATTTAAGTAAATTTCACTTGACCAGTAAAATGATCCGCCAGTGCGATAAGATTTTTGTGCTTAAAATATGAAAATACATCTTTCTACACTTAAAATAAGAAAAACAAGATTTTGCACTTAAAATAAGAAATAAAATCAAATGTTGCTTGAATTAAGAAAAAAAAACACATTTAATTTCACTTGTCAAGATGAATCTACTCAAATAAAGCCAAATGTTCTTAATTTAAGTCATTTTAACTTACCTAGAGATTTATTTTCCTACATTTCAAACAAACATGTGTTTATAAGCAGGACAAAAAGAAGGAAGGTGAAGATGTTAACCACTCTGCCACTGTGCCACTAATCTGATCCTATATTCTCTTTTTTCCTGTATTTATCTTTTCAGCGGACAGAGGGACACCACTAAGAATAGACCGGATCCCGTCTCCTACAGCACGAAGAACAGTTGACATATAAGAGGCAATAATCTGTGAAATATTGTACACTTTTCTTGTTTATCCTGATGATTAAATGTGGCTGAGCTCATATCGATGAGCAAACACTCCTCCTGCTCTAATCTGCAGACGCTACGAGTCCAGCGCATATTAATCTGAAGCACTGTACCCACGACCTGCAGAGTCAACACCAGATTATTACAGCCAGAGCACAAGAGAGAGGGGGAGAGGGGGAGGAGAGAGAGGGGGAGGAGGAGGGAGAGAGGAGAGAAGAGAGAGAGGAGAGAGGGGGAGGAGGAGGAGGAGGGAGAGAGAGGAGAGAGGGGGAGGAGGGAGAGGGAGAGAGGAGAGAGGGAGGAGGAGGAGAGAGGGAGGAGGAGGAGAGAGGGAGGAGGAGGAGAGAGGGAGGAGGAGGGAGAGAGGAGAGAGGAGGGAGAGAGAGGAGAGAGGGGAGGAGGAGGAGGGAGAGAGAGGAGGAGGGAGAGAGGAGAGAGAGGGAGGAGGAGGAGAGAGAGGAGGAGGGAGGGAGAGAGGAGGGAGAGAGAGGAGAGGGGGGAGGAGGAGGAGGAGGAGGGAGAGAGAGGAGAGAGGGAGGAGGAGGGAGAGAGAGGAGAGAGGGAGGAGGAGGAGGAGGGAGAGAGAGAGAGGGGGAGGAGGAGAGAGGAGGAGGAAAGAGAGAGGAGGAGGAGAGAGAGGAGAGAGAGGGGAGGAGGAGGGAGCGAGAGGGAGGAGGAGGAGGGAGAGAGAGAGGAGAGAGGGGGAGGAGGAGGAGAGAGAGAGGGGGAGGAGGGAGAGAGAGGGGGAGAGAGAGAGGAGGAGGGAGAGACAGAGGAGGAGGGATGGAGAGAGAGGGAGGAGGAGGAGGGAGAGAGAGGAGGGGAGAGAGACAGAGGAGGGGGGAGAGAGAGATGAGGAGGGAGGGATGAAGAGGAGGGAGAGAGAGGAGGGGAGAGGGAGGGATGAGGAGGAGAAAGAGAGAGGAGGTGAAAGAGGAGAGATGGAGAAAGGAGAGGTGAGACGGTTGAGGCGCGAGAAAGAGGGAGAGAGAGAAGAAGGGAGAAAAATAGTGAAAGAAAGATGGGCAAAGAGAGACAGAGCGGGGGGCAGGAGAGAGGAGAAGAAAGAGGGAGATGGAAGTAGTGAGGGAATGGAAAAGAGGGAGAGAGATGGAGGAGAAGAGAGAGGTGCAGGATTTGTCACTTTGGATTTTAATGAAACTTTATAAAAATATTGACTTTACGGGAGGCGACGGAGGAAAAGCAGCTGAAGCTCAGAGTCTGGGTTTACCTGGAGCTCAGGTCGAGTTTATGAGATTAATAAAAATGTGTCTAAATGTCATGAAAAGTAAATTTGCTCTAAAACAACACGGGCCTCAATAAATGTGAATTTCAAAAGCGAAATTTTAAAAAGCGACAACTGTGACTAAGCGTGGAGGAACTGTCCCCCAAACGCCGAGACGCACCGTCAATAAACACGATAAAACACGGAGCTCCAAATGTGCCGTTGCACCTTGTGATGTCATGAAGTGTTACTTTTCAAGTCAACAGCCACGATTCACTTTTAGTTCAGGACAGTAGAGATCAGAAAATCCAGGTTGAAATTATCCAAATGATTCTACACTGAAAAAAAAGAAAGAAAAAAAAACTAAATTTTTCAGGTAAAAATGTCCTATTTTAAGTGAAATTTTCTGCCAGTGCAGTAAGAAATTTTCACTTACCAAGTTTTCTTAAAACAAGACAAAATATATCTATTTCGCACAAGTTAATAGTTTTTTCATCATTAACTAAACATGAATTGTTTGCATGAAATCAGTGTATTAATGTTTTAATAATGTATTACCTAATATTGTACTAATATTTATTCATAGTAACTAAATGTGTCGTCGGCTCTGCTGATCTCAGTCTGAACCTCTCCTCACAGGATCACTGTGGGTTCAGTTGATTAAGTGTAAAATGTGAAATATTTGCTATTGTTAATCAGTTTTATAAGTAAAGTAGTTTTATTTGTAAATAGTTAATAATCACTGTTCCAACTTTATTATAAGTCGCCCCACACTGACACCTACATAATACTAATATATTAATTATGCTTAATTCTGCTTGCGTAAAAATGTGGATTAGGGGTAAAAATGTCCATATGCTGCACACATGATGTTCTTACTAAACAAAAGGGCCAGAGACGTATCACCAGTTCATTCTGATACCAGGGTGCTGTTAATGAAGGAATAAATTATATATAATTCACAAAATATGTCCTATTACACACACTGCAAAAAAGGCCTATCAAAAAAGAAGAAAAAAATAACAATTTTGAGGTAAAAATGTCCTATTTTAAGAGAAATTTTCTGCCAGTGCAGTAAGAAATTTCCACTTACCAAGTTTCCTTAAAACAAGACGAAATATGAATCTTGTTCTAAACAGAAAACACGAGTTTCAAGTATTTAAGGCAAGATTTTTCACCTTATTGATTTGACAAGGAAGTTAAAGAGGCTTAACCTGGACTGAGTTAATATAAAAAGTGCTTAGAATAAGTTGTAATATCGAGATAAGATAAATCAGGATGGAATATGTTGAAACAAGTAAAAAAACTTATCTTATTAAGTAAAACAATCTTAAAATTGGTCTTTTAAGATGAATCTGCTTAATTCAAGTCAGTTTAACTATGCTAGAAAATCCTTTTTTATAGTGTAGTGAAAATGTTTGGAGTTTAAAAACACAGCGGAGCACTTCCTGTATCACCACATGACATCACAAGGTGAATCAGTGTTTTCTGTTTGAGAGAAGAACTCGGCTTTAACATCCAGGGTTTGTGTGTTAAACGTGTGAATGAAACAAAACACAGCTCCAGGTCTGTTTTTTAAGGAGGAAACATTAGAACACGGATCAGAAAACAGAGTAAACGAACCATTTAAACGAATAAAAATGAGCTGCTTCTTACTTCTTTGCTCTCACAAGGCGCTGACAGTGAGTCTGAGGGGTGAATACGTTCTGTAAAGACCATATACACGGAAAGAACGGGGGAAATCGGTGTAATTTACATATTATATAATCGATACAGCCTTGTTCAATTAAGGAAAGGCAAAGCACCGTGGAAATGGTGCTGAACAACAGGACGAGGCCACGTCACCACCAGGGCTGACTCACGTTATCAACATTCACACCCACCCGGAAACTAATTACTTATGCAGCCACTTCCTATTACTTATTACAGTTACTAAGACACTGAGAGAACTGGGTCTGGATGAGGATACAGAATTTAATAATGACGTATGTTTGTATTTATGAACTAAAACATGAACCTGCCCGGGGACGACGGGGGGAAACTAGCACTGACGCTACAACCGGGTACAAGCGTCTGTCCTGCTGAGGTTAATGGAGATTATGCACTGTCCCTGTGTCGTTAAACAAATAAACTAAACTAAACTACTTAAGTAACTACAGGAAGTGATCTAAAACCGTCATTTGACTTGAGCTTGAATCAGAGACTGTATAAAAGAAGTGGACTAAGCGAATCTGGAGCCAGGATCTGTGTTATGAAGAGGATTGTTTTGACGAAAATAATTCTGGGTCATGCAGAACGGGTTCATGCGCACATTTTAAGACCAAAACGACGAGGCTCAGTGCAGCAGGTACAGACAGAGGGGCGAGAAGATCCCAATGTTAATGGGATCCAGGGTCAGAAGGAGCCGGGAAGAGCCTCCTGGAGCACTTCCTGTTTAGCACACGGGGGCTAATGCGTTAGCCTCCTGGAGCACTTCCTGTTTAGCACACGGGGGCTAATGCGTTAGCCTCCTGGAGCACTTCCTGTTTAGCACACGGGGGCTAATGCGTTAGCCTCCTGGAGCACTTCCTGTTTAGCACACGGGGGCTAATGCGTTAGCTTTATCCACTTATATCAGGGGTGTCAAACTCATTTTGGTCCGGGGGCCGTATGCAGCCTACTTTGATCCCAAAAGGGCCGGATCAGAAAACTCAGTTCTCTTTCAAGTTATTGTGTTTTTCTCCATGTCTCGTAGTGGTGTTTAAGATTATTTTCCTCGAGCAACGCCACTTGTTCCAAACACACTGAGCACAGATTTCCCATTCACCTCTGTCAACAAATAAGAATTAGACTATTTTTCTTGGGAAATCCTGAACTCAGCATCTGCTTTCCTCATTTTTTGACATTTTGCTGATGAGGGTCACGGTCGACAGTCAAAACGATCGTCCTTTAAGAGCGTTTGGAAAGAGGAAAGTCTTCATTTGTGCTGCTCTGGTGGGAGTCGCAACGTACAGAAACGCCGGAGACGCTGCTATGCTAAACGGTGCAGAAAATTAACAGAAAAATCTGAAAATTTTAAGTATTTTAATAGAAAAATCAGCCGAGGGCCAGATTAAGGGTCTTGGAGGGCCGGATCTGGCCCCCGGGCCGCATGTTTGACACATGTGACCTATATATACGGCCTGTGGTTTGGATACGCGCAGCTTGGCCGAGTTACTGATCCAACCCTGTTCACACAACAAACGCGTGTATTTCAAGCCAACGTATTATAACAGGAATAAAAACATGCGATAAATACAAGATAGATAAGTATAAGATTGTTAAATGCCGCACTGTGGAACATGCAAACATCAGTGCCTTTAAAGGGCCCATATTATTCTGATCTCTGTTCTAATGTTTCCTCATCACAAACAGACCTTGAGTTTCGTTTCGTTCCCACATGTTTCACAGACGCTGCAGATTTGGGCCGAGTTCTTCTCCCGAACAGGAAACACTCTGTTCCTCCTTCTGATGTCATACAGGAAGTGCTCCACTGTGTTTTTAAACTCCGTCCACCTTCATTAGAATCATTAGGATCATTTCGGTCCAGGAATCACCACACGAACATTAAAAGTAGCTGTTCACTTGAAAACCACCACTTGATGACATCACACGGTGGAACAGAGCATTTAATAAAGGGTTTGTAGTTACGTGTGTGAAACAAAACACAAGATATGTTTTTGATGAAGTGACATTATAACAGGGCTTAAAGTTCACAAGAGCCCCTTTGCACTACACAAAAGGATTTTCTAGCATCGTTAAACTGACTAGAATTAAGCAGATTCACCTTAAAAGACCAATTTTAAGATTTTTTTACTTAATAAGATGAGATCTTTTTTACTTGTTTCAAGATATTCCATCCTGATTTATCTTATCTCAATATTACAACTTATTCTAAGCACTTTTTATATTAACTCAGTCCAGGTTAAGCCTCTTTAACTTCCTCCTCAAACCAATAAGGGGAAAAATCTTGCCATAAATACTTGAAACTCGTGTTTTCTGCTTAGAACAAGATTCGTATTTCGTCTTGTTTTAAGAAAACTTGGTAAGTGGAAATTTCTTACTGCACTGGCAGAAAATTTCTCTTAAAATAGGGCATTTTTACCTCAAAATTGGTATTTTTTTCTTCTTTTTTGATAGCCCTTTTTTGCAGTGTGTGTAATAGGACATATTTTATGAATTATATATAATTTATTCCTTCATTAACAGCACCCTGGTATCAGAATGAGGTGATACGTCTCTGGCCCTTTTGTTTAGTAAGAACATCGTGTGTGCAGCATATGGACATTTTTACTCCTAATCCACATTTTTACGCAAGCAGAATTAAGCATAATTAATATATTACTTTATGTAGGTGTCAGTGTGGGGCGACTTATAATAAAGTTGGAACAGTGATTATGAACTATTTACACATAATACTACTTTACTTATAAAATTGATTAACGATATATTACATACAAATAAAATATTTCACTCTTAACCAACTTAACCCACAGTGATCCTGTGAGGAGAGGTTCAGACTGAGATCAGCAGAGCCAACCACACATTTAGTTACTATGAATAAATATTAGTACGATATTAGTTCATACATTATTTTCTATTTGTTACATTGATTTCACTGATTTCATGCAAACAATTCACGTTTAGTTAATGATGAAAAAACTATTAACTTGTGCGAAATCGATATTTTAGTAACAATTAACAAACATTAATGATCAGTTTGCTGTTTATTACGGGACCTTAATATAAAGTGTCAGCATTTATTCGGCTATAATCCAGCCACAAAAGGATCGTGAGCCAGTTTTCATTTTCTTCGCCATTTTCCGACGCAAAACCCTGAGGCGAATCATTTGTGGCGTCAAGTTAACCAAAGACGAGCAAAAAAAAAAAAAAACCTCCTCCGCTTGTTCTTCTGCTCTTGTCAAAACTGAATGTCGCTGTTATCAATAACGACGGTGAAACGCGTCAGATAAGTTTCGCACGACTTGCTGCGTTTATAAATCGTATTCACTACAGTAACCAGAGGCCCATCGTGCGGGATTTGGGGGGTTATGTGGCACGAAGCGGCAGGCAGTCGTCGTCTGGAGCGAGTGTGACAAGGGCACGTCTGGCGGCGTCTGTGACAGGGATTTGTTGACTGGATGTTGAGCCTTCGTTTTGGATCGACTCGTCTATTGGCCCTCCTTAAATCAAAGTGTGCAGGCGCTTAATTGTGTTTGCACAGCGCGCCCGTGGACTGCATGTGTAATGGCAGCTCGGGGCAAAGCGACAGCCAGATACTTTTCGACACGGCGGCGAGAAGTGCTCCGTTTTGTGACTTAAACGGCCCATGTTGCACTGTTTTCTGATCCGCTGTGTGTTATAATGTCGTTTCCTCATCACAGACGTGCCGGGTCGTGGTGCCGTAGTCGTGTTTTCTTTCATCCACATGAATTTAACACACAGATTCCCTCCCCTTCACCATGTTCCACCACAGCTCCGGTCCCCCCCCCCTCCTTTTGCTCCCCGTGCTAAGTCACTCCCCCTTCAGAGCTCTGTCACATTACAGTCGGTGTGTATTCCGCTCATGAAACTACTGCACATCGCGTCAGCTCGGTGAAGTTTTATTCCGCTTATGTTTCTTAATGGAAAATTGCGCGGGGAGCGTAGCCTTGTATTAGCTCGTACCGCTAACCGTATGGAGGGTTTGAATCCGTCCGGCAGAGATCACTAGATTACTCAAGCATGCATGGATGACCTCTCCCCTCCCCTCTAAAACCTCAAGCCTGTTTTTGATGAGGGACAACATTATAACACGGTAAAAGCTCAAAAAAGGGCCACACACCTGCTTGTTTCTGCGGATATGTCATTGTTCCACAGTAAGACAATAAACAGCTCTACCTCCATTTCCTTCCAGTGTTATTATTTTTTTGGGTTTGTTTTTAGCTCAAAAATACCTAGAAAAACAGGCGTCCTGGTTATGACGGGTGGTTCTCCACAAATCTGACCTGTACACTGCAAAAAAGGATTTTCTAGCATAATTAAATTTACTGGATTAAAACAGATTCATCTTAAAAGATCAATTTTAAGATTTCTTTTACTTGTTTCCAGATATTCATCCTGATTTATCTTATCTCGATATTACAACTTATTCTAAGCACTTTTTATATTAACTCAGTCCAGGTTAAGCCTCTTTAACTTCCTTCTCAAACCAGTCCTTTTCTCTGGATCTGTTCCTCTGTCCTCAGAGTCGTGTCTCGGGGCTTTTAGGTGCAGATGTTCTGCATTTCTAAGATGTTGGGAAAGTGGAAAATGTGACATTTCAGTAAATGCAGTTTTAAATGTATTTGATTTCATGTTGTATTTGATCCAATGTGTGGATATTGTGAACGCTCAAAAGAAGGTTTAAGTGTTCTTAAAATCTATTTAAGAAATAATAGCCAAATATAAGACATGTTATATAATAGAAATAAGCAGTAATAAGCAATAATTACCTAAATATGCTCAAAATAAGGTGAAAAATCTTACCATAAATACTTGACACTAGTGTTTTCTGCTTAGAACAAGATTCGTATTTTGTCTTGTTTTAAGAAAACTTGGTAAGTGGAAATTTCTTACTGCACTGGCAGAAAATTTCACTTAAAATAGGACATTTTTTCTTCAAAATTTGTATTTTTTTTTCTTATTCTTTGATAGGGCTTTTTCGCACTGTAACTCGCTTGGGCTCCATGATACAAACATTTAAATCCTTACTGTGAAAAAGCAGTTAACAGACCCTCCATCAGAAAAGTTACACGTAACAGATGCAAATGAATTGAATTTCTATCATGGCAACAACAGAGGCTTTGAGGTCTTTCCTGAGTGTAATTCTGAAGCCTTTTTGTTGCACGGCATTACCATAACAGGAAACACAAACGGCACCTCTCATCACAACACGCATAGGTCTTCCTGCGTCGTACAGGTTGATTTCTCAGAGTAAAAGATGACACCAGAATGAAATGGTTACAGGAGATTTGCCATCTGCCGTGAAGAAAATGTCTTCTTGAATTAACAACACCAGCTGTTCCCTGTTCTCTGCCTCTCGCGCTGCCGTCGCTGCACGAACCCAACGCCAAAGGTGAAGTCAGGTGTCAGAGCTGATTGAGCGTCGGCGATACTTCCTAAGCAGTTCATCCCGAGAAGTCAGAGGCGGTTCAGGGCGACAAATAGGTCAAAATCAAAACCCCGGAAGACAGACCAGGTGAAGGCATCAACTTTGACCCGAAAACCGCAGCTAGTCCTTCCTCATCGCTTCCAGTTAATTACACGCTGTTTACCGCTGGAGCTCTGACAAAGAGGAGCCCAATCATAGCCGCGAGCGTCGTCTGCAAAAACACTTCTTCCAAGACGCTTTTACACCTTTTGTTCACCTGTATCTGCTTTTTTTCCCCCCTCTACCACTGCCACTTCCTTGTAGCCCCCAGGCGTCTTCTTCTTCTTCTTCTGCCGCACCAGAGTTTTGTTCTCAGTGTAAATGTTGGATGAACGCGTTTACACGTTTCGCTAATGTGATAATGTGACAGTGGGTTATTCAGCAGATATTATCGGTCACTTTTGGAGGCGCTAAAAACGTGGATTCCTGGTGCAGACACAGAGCCGTTTAAAGCTGTTTGAAAACACTGACTTGGTTTGTTCCTTTTCCAATCCAATCCACTTTATTTATATAGCACATTTCATAAACTGAAAGCGTTTTCAAAGTGCTGCACAAAACCATAATAAATATACCATAAAATAATAAAAACAATAAAAGATAAAAGCACTAAGAAAATAAAATTAATAAAAAATAAATACTCTAAGAACAATAAAATAATAAAAAAAAACCTAGAATACAATAAAAGACACAGAGGACCACACAACTCAAGCGGTGTTAAAAGCCAGAGAATAAAAGTGGGTCTTAAGATGAGACTTAAAACACTCCACTGTGGGAGCTGCTCGGACGTGGGGGGGGGCAGGGCGTTCCATAGTTTAGGACCAACCACAGAAAAAGCCCTGTCCCCTCTGGATTTAAGTCTCGTCTTAGGCACCACGAGCTGGAGCTGCCCTCAGACCTCAGAGCGCCGGAGTGGAGATTTGGATGAGGTCCGAGATGTAATCCGGGGCCAGTCCATTCAAAGCTTTAAAAACAAACAATAAAATTTTAAAATCAATTATCCACATAATCTTTGATTTTTAATAAGTTCTGACTCTCATACACCAGCAGTGAGTGTGTGATCCCCCCAAAACAGCTTAAAAACACAATAAAACACCCCAACAATGAGAGAGCCAAACGGCAAGCCAGACACTCCGGCGCCATCTTGGACAGTCATTTTACTGAACTTCTATCATTTTTACTTGTACATACATTTATATACTTACGCCTTATTTGACACCACTCTCTTCTTATTTCTGCTACTTATTTTGAATGTATTATAACCATTTATATCGTTGCTCTTTGTTATTATAATATATTGTGACGTGTGACCTACTGTGTCCAGATCATTTCCCTTCTGGATCAATAAAATATGTCTAAGTCTAAGTTTAAGAAGAAGAGCGACTGAAAGAATTGACATAAGCTTTGTTCAGTCAATGCAAAAACTTAACGTAATCATGCCAGTGCCAGGCCAGGATAAATGAACCGCTTTGCATAATTTATAGGGATGCAACAATTACCAAAATATGTGGATATCAGAATACGATGCCATACAATACTAACTTTATTCATGCAGAACATTTAATTTTAATTTTTTAAATTATTTATTTTATTTCATTCATTATAAAAGAAAAGGCTTTTTTTTGTTTTACATGACAGTACAATATCAGAAAAGGAGCAGAGAGAAGAACACATCTTATATTTTCTGCCCCTTTTTACAAAAAATATATTTACTTTTCACAATTGATTTCTGGTTTAGCGTCTTAATTTAACTAAAATTTGTCATAAATGTTTTCATCTAATGTTTAACTTTGCCACAGACACTATCTCACTTTACAGTTTCATAATGATTTAATACACTTGATTTAACCAGTTTTTTTTTAATATATTAAGCGATTTTGATTCTTTTATCTTATCATTTAGGTTGTTTTACAGCTGGACAAAGAACTGACAAAGACGATCAAAGTCACAACTATTAAACACGTAGAAAACAATAAGACACAAGTTATTCTAGTTATAACGAGAAGAAATCTGCATCTCTGTTAAAAGCCGGTGGAAAAAAAGATGCATTTTTAGGAGTGATTTAAAAACAGATCGACTCAGCCTGTCTAATTTAATGTGAAAGTCTCACTATATAATGGATTATGACTATGATTATGAATATTATGAAATGAAAACTCCTTTATCTGTATTGTCGTCTTGCACTGGGGATGGAACAACAAGAGAATCCCCAAAGTTCAAGATTAGATCTGAGTTTGAGCCCATGAGAACTGGAGAAGACCATTTTGAGATCGTTTCTAATAAAGAAATCAGTTTGGCCGTACAGTTTTTGGTGTATTTTATCGTATGTTTTGCTGTATTGTAGCACCGCTTTAAGGCCTCTCATTAGCTGTAACAGACCAGTGCTTAACCCTATTTTTATCCAACACATGGAAAAGATCAGTTTCTGCAGGTTTGCACAATCTTGCAGAAACTTAATCTTGCGAGATCTTGTGGCCTGAGCTCTTGTCCTTACAGCAGATACGGAGCTACTCGTTTATAGGGTTTTGTAAAACGTTTCAGTGACGCCAACATGGAGAATTTACTGTTACCAAACACTTTATTGTGTTATTTTCTGATCTTTGTTATAATGTTGCTTTATCCACACATAAACACCCTGCATATTTAGTCTGAGTTCTTTAAAAAAAAACAAAAAAAACACTCTGTTCCACCTTGTGATGTCATGTGGTAATACAGGAAGTGCTCCACTGCTTTTTAAACTCCACACACCTTCACTAGATTTTTTTATTTTATTATTTTTTGTTAATTTCAGACCTTGAATTGTCAGTCTCTTCTGAACTAAATAGTACAAAAGTTACCATGACACCACGAGGTCTGGAGATGTTCACAGACTAATAATAAATGGAAACTCAAACACAAAATGAAGCAGCATTCTGACATTGCAAAGCTTGAAAGAGTCAAATTCAGGTAAAATAGGAGTTTTAACCCCTGAAGACCTAAGGGCAGTTTTAGTACATTTCTCCTCGCCTGGATTTTTTGATTAATTTTGCTTTTAAAACTGCCCCTTTTACCCCCTAATGAAGTGTTCTACCTCCTTTTGTTCAGTCCAACCTGTTATTTCACAATCTGCTGCTGTAGTTGTGTCATGAGGCTGTGATAAAAGCTACAGGACCAGAAATAGAGATGAAAAAAACAGAAAATAAAATTCACACTCTTTTATACAAAACACACAGCAAACATGTAGAAACAACTTTTTGGACATAAAAAATGCTTAATTTAGGGCCTTAGGTACAAAAATGCAAAATCTCAAGTCTGTAAGTAAATTAAAAATCTCCTTATTGCCCTAAAAACAAAAAAAGTGCAGTGGCTCCATGACTTTCCTGGTCCAGTCCTGGAAACAGCTCCTGTCAGGTCCAGGGCCAGAGCCACAGCACTTCTGCATTTCCAGGGCGTTTATTACATTTGGATTTGTTCATTTGGACTGAAATAAACCTTTAAATAAAAATAGAAAGAGATGCACAATTACACACACCAAGATGTGTCATTTTCCATGTGTGTGAGAATTAACTCCACTTAGAGCGACTTTTTCACTCGTTATAAACACACACAGTCAGAGGAGTCGACCATCTTGACTCACTTCACTCTTTGGCAAAGTTTGGCTCGATCAAAATGGACGGAGCGCATGAGTTTGGGGAAAACAAAGTTCCTATTGGACACTCGTTTTGCTCACGTCATCACACAGCGTGAGTGTGACGTAGGATAAAGCCGCAGAAATCTACGGAAACCTCTGCGTCTCATTTCTACAACATTGCGCCCGTTCTTTGGTGACATTACAAATAAAAAATCGAAAGCAAACAAAACATTTTTCAAGTCTAAATGCGATCGCCATATGTTGTGTTGAGGAGGTATTAAACACATGGAGTTATGTCGACCAGACGGTGAGTCATTAGGAGCCATCGACTGGATGCTTTGGTCTGAAGGAGGAGCAGGATAATTGTGGATATCAGCTAAATGTCAGGAGCACAGGGAGAGAGCTGAGGAAGATAGAGAAGTTTGCATAAGGAGAAGCAGGGGCGCACTTGTCTGCTCCCATATGGCCCTCATTATAATGGAGAGAGGTCCACAGTCACTACAGAACATGCTGAACACCACAGGGCACTGCGGAGTGAAGCAGTCTGTCCCTCCCAGGTCTGTGTGTCTATCATCAGCTCATCCGCTCAGAATCAAATAAAGATGAACGTTTTGATTTCATTTCCGATCATTTTGAGTCTAGATTTAAAGGACACGTGTTACACTGTTTCCTGATCTGTGTTATGAAGCTGTTTCCTCGTCAAAAAACATACCTGGAGTCGTGTTTCGTCGTCTTCACGTTTAACAGACAAAAGAAAAACACTCCGTTCCACCTTGTGATGTCATGTGGTAATACAAAATGTCCTCCCCTGTGTTTTTAAAATCCATAGACTAGAAACATTTGGGTAAATAAGTTAAAACGTAGCTCTTAACTTGAAAATGACCGTTTCATGACATCACAAGGTGGAACAGAGCATTTGGAAATGTAGGCGGACTAAAAATGCAGGATTACTCGTGTGTGAATGAAACAAAACACAGCTCCAGGTCTGTTTTTGAAGAGGTAACAACATTATAACATGGCTTAAAGCTAAAGAAGAGTCAGTTTTGTGTAATAAAGGCCCTTTAATCGTGCATTATGTCACTGTGAAGAGAAGGCTTCACCACGTGCTTGTCTCTGCGGAGATTTTATTGCTTTTCCTTGAATATTCCTCAGCCTGGCATTAAACAAATCCATCTCCGGGGAGACAAGCAGGTGGCGGATCAGGTCAAGTTAAGGTCAAATCTGTAGAGGCGACATCTGTATTTGCATAAATATAACGCGACGCAATGAAGTATCAGATCACTTAACAGGAAAGTTGCACAGTGCACCTTTATTAAGATGTGATATTATAATATAAGCAGTCAAATTTAGTTGTGTGTTTGTCACAGTAGGATGGACTCATATTTCACTAATTGCGCTGAACATATTTATTTTACTATACTTAACCCTCGAAGACCTACGGTATCATATACGATACAGAGGAATATGTTTCTATAACCGCGCAGAACTTTCTAACGGTAAAAGACAGAAACTTCCTTTTCCCCTCTGAAAGTGCAGACATAGAGGTTTCCGTACATTTCTGCGGCTTTATCCTACGTCACACTCACGCTGTGTGATGACGTGAGCAAAACGAGTGTCCAATAGGAACTTTGTTTTCCCCAAACTCATGCGCTCCGTCCATTTTGATTGAGCCAAACTTTGCCAAAGAGTGAAGTGAGTCAAGATGGTCGACTCCTCTGACTGTGTGTGTTTATAACGAGGGAAAAAGTCGCTCTAAGTGGAGTTAATTCTCACACACATGGAAAATGACACATCTTGGTGTGTGTAATTGTGCATCTCTTTCTATTTTTATTTTTTAAAGGTTTATTTCAGTCCAAATGAACAAATACAAATGTAATAAACACCTGGAAATGCAGAAGTGCTGTGGCTCTGGCCCTGGACCTGACAGGAGCTGTTTCCAGGACTGGACCAGGAAAGTCATGGAGCCACTGCACTTTTTTTGTTTTTAGGGCAATAAGGAGATTTTTAATTTACTTACAGACTTGAGATTTTGCATTTTTGTAGCTAAGGCCCTAAATTAAGCATTTTTTATGTCCAAAAAGTTGTTTCTACATGTTTGCTGTGTGTTTTGTATAAAAAAGTGAGAATTTTATTTTATGTTTTATTTTTTCATCTCTATTTCTGGTCCTGTAGCTTTTATCACAGCCTCATGACACAACTACAGCAGCAGATTGTGAAATAACAGGTTGGACTGAACAAAAGGAGGTAGAACACTTCATTAGGGGGTAAAAGGGGCAGTTTTAAAAGCAAAATTAAGGAAAAAAATCCAAGCGAGGACAAATGTACTAAAATTGCCCTCAGGTCTTCGGGGGTTAACAAAATAGTACGAGAATTTTTAGATCACTACACTCACAAATGAATCATCTGTGGTGAAGAACAGGTCGATTCCGTGTTTGCCTTTTCTCCACCATAACTAATGTCATAAGAAATACATGATTTAGAATAGATCTAAATAATTTTACATCACATTAAATGCACATATCCCATCATATCATATCTCACATTTCGCTTAATATTATTCACATATTTTCCGCAGTCACTCGAGCTCATTTGAGAGATTGACACTCCTCGAGTCTGTCCCTCGTGAGCACGATGCCAGAACGCACCATGTGGAGAGCTCTCAGCGGGATCTGTGCTCAAGTAATAGACTCATTTCAGACGAGTGGTGGGCAGTTCGGACTTTTGAAACTTAACCAATAAATGATAGATTTTCTCAGGCGGCGAGCGGAGGACGACAGCCCGATGTCTTCTTGACATTTTCAATCTGCGCCGTATTTCCTAACAACACGGGCCAATCTTCATTTAATAGCCTTCGCACCTAATTAGGCCTCCTCTAATGTTCCAGTCGACCGAGTGTCAAATTCGATGTCCAATTACGTAGCAGATCAAGGCCAAAAGGTCCGCCTCCTCCTGCACCCCTCAGCCTGATTATAGAGGAGGTGTCAGGGCGGACATCAGAGCAAATGGCAGGTTCTGCAGACGGGGTTAGCGAGTAACACGCGGGGAACACGAGGAGGGGTCGATTTCATGTTAAAGGTGCACTGTGTCGCTTTTCTGGCGGAGGGTGCGCCGTCAGCTCGTCTCCGCGGTGACGTTATTGCTTTGATTCAGAACTAAATCTTCTCTTATCTGTACCCGTCTTTATTCAATTACGGGTGTTTTTATTTCTCAAAACTACTGCAAAAACATAACAGAACATAACATATGAATAAAGTGAGCGGGCCCACTTCACCACAGATCTGACCTGTAACCTGGCCTGGTGATGTGGTCTGCTTGTCTCCACGGAGAAAGTTAAAGGTGCATTGTGTAACTTTTCTGGTGGAGGGTCCGTCACCTGCTTCTTTCTATGGATTATATGGATTTCTATGTCATTGCTCTGCCTGGAATGTTCCACAGTGTGACATTAACCCACAAAGACCTACGGTATCATATATGACACAGAGGAATATGTTTTCTATAACCGTGCAGAACTTTCGAACGGTAAAAGACAGAAACTTCCTTTTCCCCTCTGAAAGTGCAGACATAGAGGTTTCCGTACATTTCTGCGGCTTTATCCTACGTCACACTCACGCTGTGTGATGACGTGAGCAAAACGAGTGTCCAATAGGAACTTTGTTTTCCCCAAACTCATGCGCTCCGTCCATTTTGATCGAGCCAAACTTTGCCAAAGAGTGAAGTGAGTCAAGATGGTCGACTCCTCTGACTGTGTGTGTTTATAACGAGGGAAAAAGTCGCTCTAAGTGGAGTTAATTCTCACACACATGGAAAATGACACATCTTGGTGTGTGTAATTGTGCATCTCTTTCTATTTTTATTTAAAGGTTTATTTCACTCAAAATGAACAAATCCAAATGTAATAAACACCTGGAAATGCAGAAGTGCTGTGGCTCTGGCCCTGGACCTGACAGGAGCTGTTTCCAGGACTGGACCAGGAAAGTCATGGAGCCACTGCACTTTTTTTGTTTTTAGGGCAATAAGGAGATTTTTAATTTACTTACAGACTTGATATTTTGCATTTTTGTAGCTGAGGCCCTAAATTAAGCATTTTTATGTCCAAAAAGTTGTTTCTACATGTTTGCTGTGTGTTTTGTATAAAAGAGTGTGAATTTTATTTTCTGTTTTTTTTTTTCCCATCTCTATTTCTGGTCCTGTAGCTTTTATCACAGCCTCATGACACAACTACAGCAGCAGATTGTGAAATAACAGGTTGGACTGAACAAAAGGAGGTAGAACACTTCATTAGAGGTAAAAGGGGCAGTTTTAAAAGCAAAATTATGAATAATATGAGAGAAATGTACTAAAATTGCCCTGAGGTCTTCAGGGGTTAAACAGCTCTTCTTTACTTTATCCAGTTACAGGTGGTTTTGTGAGTGAGGCGCCTCTTCACAGATCTGACTTTAGGTTTAATACTACGCTGGGAAACATACCAAACAAAGCAATAACATCTCCATGGAGAAAAGCATTTGACGGACCCTCCACCATTAAAGTTACGCAGCGCAGCTTTAAACTAAATGTCACACTGTAGAACATTCCAGGAAAAAAACTACGTCTATCTGGACTCAAGCAGGTTTCGGACCCTTTACCCAAAAAAGTGGCGCAGTGCATCTTTAAGGAGTCAGTGTGGTTTGGTGTTTTTTCCTCCTCAGAGCGAGTCTCCCCGGGACAGGACTCTCTCTGTGTCAGACGTACAAAGGAGCTTTATGCAGCGGTCACAGCACGATGAGGAACGGACGCCCGAACATTACTGGAATCTTAACATCAATCAAGGCCGTGTGGAGCCTTGGCTTTCGCTCGAAGTGATGCCACCAGATATTATCACTGGGACATTTCGAGCATTCTTACAATCGCAAATTTATATAAGAAATAAATACAATATTTTATGCATAATGTCACACTGTGGAACATTCCAGGCAGAGCAATGACATAGAAATCCATATAATCCATAGAAACAAGCAGGTGATGGACCCTCCACCAGAAAAGTTACACAATGCACCTTTAACTTTCTCCGTGGAGACAAGCAGACCACATCACCAGGCCGTGTGGAGCCTTGGCTTTCGTTCGAAGTGATGCCACCAGATATTATCACTGGGACATTTCGAGCATTCTTACAATCACTGGGACATTTCGAGCATTCTTACAATCGCAAATTTATATAAGAAATAAACAGAATAAATACGTGTTTGTCATGGTGTTTGTTCGGGGTTGTCCATAACGAACATATGTATTAGTCTGTATAAGGAATTTGAGAGTTCAGAAAATGTAATATTTTCACTTTTTCAATTTCATTTTTTGTTATGATTACTGAGAAGAGAAACATCATGATTTTCCTTTCGCAGTAATTACATTTTAGTTCATACTATTATTATTTTATCTGAATAGTCACAATTATTGGAAAAAAAGGACATCCAAAGTTTATTGATTTATAATTTCCTTAAGTTGACTTTATCTCGATGGACAAAAGACCTGTAAGACCCACAGCTAAAGCACCAGCCCTGTCTCGCAATGGTGTGAAATAAAGACCTGAACTCAAACTTAAAGCTCATTCTGTACACCTCAAAATTACACCCTCACACAAAATCTAAATGTATGACATTTGACACGGGCCTGTATTATTAAGGGTCTAAATCTCCATTTCACTGCGACTGATCATCAAGCTAAAAATATCATCCACGTGAATAAACCAGTGTTTGTCTTTAACACATCTGAAGGAAAAGTGCAGTTTGTGGATAATGAAATCAAACATGGCAGAGGCTGTTCCAGATGGCTCCTGTTTAATGTTCGGATTGACACCACATGCTCAGCACAAAGCGTGGGCTTAACCTGACTGTAGCATCAACATTACATTTGTGTGCATTAAGGAGAAGACGGCGGGAAAACTGGCAATAGTAAACAAATCGCTGTGTTATTGTGCAAGAAAATATTCTGAAATGTGTCATAGATCAGGCTGCTCGCAGTTTTGTTGTTGAAAATCCCTTTTGAAGATGCACTAACTCAATGCAGAACTGGTTTGAGAACCTACGCCTAAAAAGTCACATATTGCCCCTTTAAGCTGTAGTTTTAAAGCTGTGCTGTGTAACTTTATCTGGTGGAGGGTTCACTCATTACTTGTCTTCATGGAGATGTTATTCAGACTTTACAATGAACACTGCTAACTCTGCTGCCTGTGCAATACTGGGACCCTGTGCAATAATGTAAGATAGTAATTTATTGTATATATAGTTTTTAATATAGTTTTTAGATTGCAATTTATTGTATATATTGTCTTAAGATACCAATTTATATGATACATAGTTTCATAATCCTTATCTTTTTAGATCCTTATAGTGTTTGTCTATTTTTAACTTAACTGTACTTCTATTGCTGCTACTGTTTCTTGTTGTTCTCTTTACTGTGCGTTGCAACACTGAAATTTCCCCATTGTGGGACAAATAAAGGATATCTTATCTTATCTTATCTATTGCTTTGCCTGAAATGTGCCACAATGTCAGTTGATTTGGCCATTTTCATAAAAACATGAGACGCCACCAGCTAAGTTACACAGATCTATGAGGTGACCCCTCTCAAAAATATAATATTATAGATATATATAATAGTATTTCAACAGCAGTGTTTTTTTGTTTTTTTTTTCAACAAAAAACCATTTTAATTGAATGAAATCAAGATGGACACGTTTAATGCCGGTACTGTGGAATATTCCAGACAAAGCAATAACATCATCACAGAGACAAGCAGGTGGAGGACCCTCACAGTGCGTCTCTAAGTGTCTCTGAGGCCTTGTCCACACACAGCCGGGTGTCTGATTAAACAAAGTTATTTTTATACGATTTGGCCTCATCCACACAGAACCCACGGATTAAGTCCTTAAAACCTTAAAGCTTTTGGAAAACTCCGGCCAAAGTGAAGATTTTGGTAAACTCCACTTTTGGGTGTGGACATGAATAACGGTGATTTGTGTTTTTAAACGTCACTATTTGCGACATAAGAGCATAAACGTCATAGATGCGCCTTGTTTCTGTCAGACAGTGGAGCAGGACACAGAACCACACTTAAAGCAGCTCCACCTCTTTGTCCGTCACACAGACGAGCTCCTGGCTCCATGTTTCATGTTTCATGTTTTGCAGAAATGACGACGCCAAACGGAGCCTCTGATTGGACAGGCTGGAGCTTATTTTTTTTAGGAAAACACTGCCCCCTGCTGGTCTGGAGGCTCATAACCGCGGCAAGAGCGAAATTATGCGGGGTTTTGTGGATGGAATTATATTTAAAACGGTGAAGTGTGGACGCAAGACTTTTTATAAAACGAAGTGTAGCAGATATGAGTTTATAGAAATACCCGTGTGTGTGTGTGTCCAAACATCCAAATATCTATTATTATTATTATTATTATTATTATTATTATTATTATTATTATTATTATTATTATTATTATTATTATTATTATTATTATTATTATTATTACGGCCCCAGGCCTCCAGTTCTTTTGATTTGTGTCGTGTGCTTTAATTGTTTTGTCATTTGGATTCTTGCTGTGTGAGCCCTGGTCCCTGATTGGTGGGAACTTCAACCCTCGGCCACTCCCACCTCACCTCCAGCCTCCTCCCCCTATTTAAGAAGATTCTTCTCACCTGTTCGGGGCTGTGGCCTTTGTGGCCAGTTTGCCATTTTCTGTTTGTGTCTCTTTAGTGTGTTAGTCTAACTTTGTGTGTGAGACACTAGTTTAGTTTAGTTCTGTTTTGTGTCTTTTTATTTGTCACTCGATTCTGTTTGTAGGTTTATGTGACTTTTGTTTAGGGACTTTTGTGATTTTGTTATGTGTCCCTTAGTCCGTCACTTGTGTTTTTGTACAGACCTACGTGACCCGTTTTGGCACAAAACTCGTATTTCAGTCCCATCCTTGTGTTTCTTAGTTTAGGTTCTTTTATGTACATATTTTAGCCTGTTTTGTTTAATTTACCTTGTACATTCTTTTTAATTAAATTACCTTATTTATTCCATTTTACATCTTGGTTATTTTGTTACTTCCGCGGTCCCTAGCAGAGCTGGGTCGTAACAATTATTATTATTATTATTATTCCTAATGAATTCTTGCAGATTGGTAACACTTTTTAATACGGTTAAGCTGATTTGTTTGGCTGGACTGTGTAACTGTTATCACATTTTTACATTGCACATAATGAGGCAGGTAAATTGACGATATCTCAAATAAAATCTCACCTCTTAATTTATTTCTACAAATGTTATAGCCATCGCTTTCAAATGATACTATAATTTTTCAAAGCAATAGACATTTAACATCTTCCTTAAGCGAAACAAAAAATAAAGTATGCTGATTTTTTTTAAAAACATGTACAAATATGTGAGAAAAAAATACAGAGGCAACGCAACTCTAACCTGAAAACGTTAAATTTATTTGACCCTGTCGCATCAAAACGATTTATGTCCATTGATGCAAAGTCTAGAGGAGATTTGTAGGGCAGATCACAGCGGGGGGAGGCAGAGGGAGGGGGGGGCAGAGGGTGTGGTACCGGGGGAGGTTTGGGGCGAGGTGTGTGGAGGGGGGATACATGCGCCGTTGTGTGTGTGTGTGGACTGTAACCACGGCGATGGCGGCGGGAACAGCCACGAAGGACGCCACAGCTTATTACAGGAGGAGACAGAGTGATTATTCAGCACGGCCCTCTTGAGAGACTGACGCTCAAGTCGTTGCTTTTAATTAACTCCGAAACGGTTTTGCGGATTAATAACAATATTAAGAGGGGGAGCGGAGACGAAGAGCGCAAACACTTTCTGGATCTGGTTCAAGCTTTTTAATTACAGTGAAATAGACTCTTTGGCACAATAGCACAATAACTATGTCTTCACAGCGTCCCCCAGGCCTTCAGCGCATCTGATGAATACGTCTTCACTGTCACTGCTCTGAGGACAGGTGCATGATTTTAACCCCCTCAGGCTCAAATTAAGTTTTAGTGAAATCTGATTTTTGGTGGAAAATGATCATATGAAGTAGTAATATACAATGCTGACTTTTTTTGAGAGAGACATTCACATGCAGTCCGTTCTGGGACGTTGCAGATTTGTTGTGGTAACTTAACACTGAAGACTGAATATGATATGAACTTTATTTGTATTGCACTTTTCAAAACCGTGTTTCAAAAGTGCTTTACAGTGACAGAACAACAAGAAAAACTACTTGGTATAGATCACTTTTTCGTGTGGTACTCCAAGAAACTTTTTTTTTCCTTTGTATATTTTTTGTATAGTTTATTACTATATTACTATATTTTACTATAGTACTATAGTAAAATATAGTAGTATATAGTAATAGTAGTATAGTAGTACATATTACTATATACAGTCCCTGACAAAAGTCTTGTCCATCCATTTTGTAGAAACAAAAGTTTATAACCTGACTTTAAATGAATCGATTGGTTTTAGAAATGTCTCATATGAAAGCTAAAACCCTCCCAAATTATGCTCAATATACTAAAATAAATTTGCTTCACTGGAGAAAGATTGATCATTTAATGAACACAGAAAGGTCAGATTTTGGCAAGACAAAAGTCTTGTCTCCTTGTCATATGATGCACCCAGTCCTAGATTCCAGCCTCACCTGTGATCAGTTACTGATCAGTCACTTAGTGGGTGTGTATAAAAAGAACCCCAGCACACCAGACCCTCACATCAACTGCAACTTGACCTTTGACAACAGGCCTAAGATCCACCCTGAGACCAAAGCGTTAATTATCAAGAGGCTGAAGACCAGATCCACTGCTGAGGTGGCTGACACCTTCAATGTGTCTCAGCGTCAAGTACAAAGAATAAGAAAAAGATCTGAAAAGACTGGAGATGTTTTTGACAAGCCCAGGTCCAGCAGACCCCGCAAGACAACTGCTCAGGAGGACCGTTTGTTGATTCGAAAATCCAAGGCCCCTTTTCCACTGCAGCAGAGCTCCACCAGGCCTGGTCACCTCAAGTCCCTGTGTCAACCAGAACAGTTTGTAGACTTCTGTCTCGAAATGGCCTCCATGGTCGAATCAGTGCACAGAAACCAGCACTAAACAAAAGGCAATTAAAAAACCCATGTGGCATTTGCCAAGGCTCACAGCCTGCTAAAAGGATGGACACTGGAAAAGTGGCAGAAGGTGGATTTCTCAGATGAATCCTCGGTTGAATTACATCACAGCCGCCGCAAATATTGCAGGAGACCTACTGGAGCCCGCATGGATCCAAGATTCACCCAGAAAACAGTTAAGTTTGGTCTGGGGTTACATCCAGTATGGGGGTGTGTGAGGTGTGTGACATTTGCAGGGTGGAAGGCAAAATCAATAGCCTAAAATATCAAGAAGTATTAGCACCTCTTACATTCCCAACCATTAAAGGGGTCACATTTTGCAGCAGGATGGTGCTCCATCGCAAACTTCTATCTCTACATCAAAGTTCCTCAAGGCGAAGAAGATCAAGGTGCTCCAGGACTGGCCCAGTCACCAGACATGAACATCACTGAGCAGGTCTGGGGTAGAATGAAAGAGGAAGCATGGAAGGCAAAACCAAAGAATCTTGATGAACTCTGGAGGCTGTGAGACGCTTTCTTTGCTATTCCTGATGACTTCATCAACAAATTGTATGAATCATTGTTGAACCACATGGATGCAGTCCTTCAAGCTCATGGAAGTCATACAAGATATTAAATATGGAGCTCACAGCACCACTACTTCATTCAGTGACGTTATGCAACAGATTTTTGTATTTGAAGTAAATTATTTGTTCAATTTTCTGTCGGCGACAAAATCTGACCTTTCTGTGTTCATTAAATGATCAATCTTTCTTCAGTGAAGCAAATTTATTTTAGTATATTGAGCATAATTTGGGAGGGTTTTAGCTTTCATATGAGACATTTCTAAAACCAATCGATTAATTTAAAGTCGGGTTATAAACTTTTGTTTCTACAAAATGAATAAGCGACAAGACTTTTGTCAGGGACTGTATATTATATTATATATAATATATATGTGTTGCACACGTTGGAACAGCGCTGCATCAAGTCCTGCAGTGTTACTCCTGAGTAAAAAAGGCTCATAAAATATCAGTGTGGAGTAATTAGGTAATTGGCGATTAGCTGTTGCAAATCTGCAACACCTGCCTGGAGAGGGTTAAAGTGCTAAAGAGACACTGTGTAACTTTCCCTGTCTCCTGGGATAGATTTATGTTTGTGAAAAATCCAAAAAACTACAACTAGTACTAGTACAAACATTCAACATTTATTAAGTATTTAGCAGGTTTTCAGTGTTGTTCTCAAGAAGACTTTTTTGCACTTTGAACCATGTTAAAGCATTTCTCATTGTGTTTTGCTCCATTAATGTTTGTTCCGTTCATCCTGTTTATGTCATCTGATTTTATGCTTATGTAATCTATGTAAAAAAGAAAAAGAAAAGAAGAAGTATGTTTATAAGCTAATAAAGGCTAAAATAATGCAAGATACATCCACACACAAGTTTTAATTTTGTATCATTTATTAAAAGTGAGTTATATATAGAAACATACTGTTTATTTAATGTATTTGTTTTAATAACTTTAACCAGTGACTTTACATTTTTTTTGTTAACTGGGGCCCCATGAAGACCATTGCCCATGGGCCCTCACAGTGCTGCAAACAGCCCTGGACAGAGGAAAAATATTAAGAACGTCTCAAGTTTGGGTTTATCTCCCATTTAAATATGACTTTCAAAAGATTCTTCAGGATAAATATTGTTGTTTCTAAAAGATATTCAACAGTGCCAGATGATGAGTAAGTGTTATGGGAACGTAGAGCGACTTGAAATCTGAATAACTTAAAATAGACGCGTGTGTTTGTTTACCTGGCCGGCCGCTTTGTCGTCTAGCATGAAAAAGTGTTTAAAAAAAGTGTCAAGAATCCCAGGGACAAATTTTTGCTTTTTCCTCGTGAGCAAGGCAAGATTTTGATGTTATATTGTAGTATAAGAAACACATAGCAGTACAGAACTTGGATAGCACTGTGGAGTTTGAGAAAGAGCCAAAAGATGATAAAATGCTGGTATTGTCTTCTATTCCCCTGGCTTTGCACAATACACCCAGCTTGTATGGATTTTTACTGTCTTAATGAGTGGAGGAAAGCGCTGGTACGACTGCCTGGACTTCCCTGCACTTAATCAATGATGAAGCACACGGCGAACGCATTTATAACTATTCAGAGCCGTTAACTGCGCCGGACTCTTGGGTTTTCTATTCAAGCTGGACTAATAAACACATGCAGACAGAGGAGGGGGGGAAAAAACCCGGCTTGATGCTTTTGGCTTTTGCATATCGGCGAGACTCAAAAGACGCGGAATAAAGAGGTGAGGATCTACTTGATAAACATTACATGGGTCTCGGGAGAGGCGGAGTGAGCGAAAGAACTTAAGTACCCTGGCATCCTCCTCCAGGGATACGCAACAGAAGGAGTTTTATGGCAACATATGTTCTGTCTTACCCCATTATATATCAGTGCTTTTTACGCCCCTCCCGTAAACAATATTGGTGAGTGAGATGTTTTACAAAGTGGGGGAAAGGGGCCTGGGCTGGGGTGAACTTGGAAAGGGGAAAGAAATGAACCTCTGGTAGCGATAGTACAAACCGTGAAGCTCTGACACTGGTTTCTGTTCACTGTCAGCACTGTGGGGACATCATACTAAGACTTTTATCAGAGCTGGGAGATGGAGTTTGTGTGTTAATGCATAAAACTCGTAGAGTAGAGGAGAAAAAATAAGCTATGCAGTCTATACCTGTGGTGCAATGAAAATGGCAACGATAATGATGCAACTTTTGTTTGTGGAAAGTTCAGTATAAAAACATAAAATCCTGTAGCTCTATTACTCCCACTGCAAAAAAGGCCTATCAAAAAAATAAGAAAAACATACAAATTTTCAGGTCAAAATGCCCTATTTTAAGTGAAATTTTCTGCCAGTGCAGTAAAACATTTTCACTTACCAAGTTTTCTTAAAACAAGACGAAATACGAATCTTGTTCTAAGCAGAAAACACGAGTTTCAAGTATTTATGGCAAGATTTTTCCCCTTATTGGTTTGAGGAGGAAGTTAAAGAGGCTTAACCTGGACTGAGTTAATATAAAAAGTGCTTAGATAAGTTGTAATATTGAGATAAGATAAATCAGTAAAAAAAATCTCATCTTATTAAGTAAAAAATTCATATAATTGATCTTTTAAGATGAATCTGCTTAATTCAAGTCAGTTTAACTATGCTAGAAAATCCTTTTTTGTAGTGCAGTTAATATATATATTACAGAGCAAAGGTATAGAGGAAATGAGGATTATTAATGAAAATCTTATGTTGTATGTGTTGAATAGGAGGATAAGTACTAATGGTAACTGAGTAGTGAAAAAATGTATTATATATAAATGTAATAAATGTTTCCTAAATAGATATAGTGGTGATGCTACTCAGTAATGTGCAGTACAGCCCCTGTAGGAGTCTTGTATGTGTCATGTTTCCTACATGTAGCGTCACGTACGGCACACGGCACATGATACTGTTGCTATGGGAACAACTCATTTTTTTTATTAGACTCAAACTAAGTCCGTTACAGACAGAATATTTCTACAATTTTCCACATTTGTGCAGCGTCATGCCAAAAATACTGGGAAAAGTCGAGATATTGTGGGCGTCCTCTTCATATAGTCCCAGTTTGTAAGAGCCTCGTGAAAACCTGACTGATCTGCGTCACCTTTAATATGTAGTCGATTGTATATTATTATTATATTTATTTTAAAAAATCAGATACAAGATTTAAAAAAAATAAAAAATCCTTTACCAAATTTGCAAGCACACACTTTCTCAGGTTAATTTATGTGCTATTTGTTGCAAGGAAGAAAAAAAACAAGCCAACTTTTACACCATTTTGTTTTCCGAATGCATTGTCCCTTTTGTAATTATATTCAGCTGATCCAATCTCGGCAAAAAAAAACACGTTCCCCCCAAAACTGTGACTAAACATTTTGTGAAATCTGTTGCAGGCGACACTTAAGACATGTGATCTGGAAACGGCAAAGTACACTGGCACACATTACCGAGATGAACAGAGCCCTCTGGAGCGCGAAATGCAATTAGAGAACCATTAAAATGATGCATCAAAAAAAATCAGGCGGGAACAGAGCATGTCACAGTGGTGTAATGTGTTAGATTCAGTGTGAAACCAAGGGCAAGGGGCACAGGCGTCGCAAATCAGCACCGCTTTTTTTTTACACAAGTTAACTCAGCCCACACTCAGGTTCAGAAGTGTTTGCATGAATAAATATAAGTGCCAGACCATTTCTTTTAACAGGAAAACATTCAGAGCACTTAAAATATAATAGATTTAAAGGAATAACAAGCTGTATTAATTGAACTCGCATGTGTGCCTTCCTTTTTAGCTGTTCAGTAGCATAAGCTAACACTTAAATGTAATAATGTACAGCTATTTACAGTCTTAATAAAGCATGAATAAAGACTTGATTTATAATGAGTTTATTAAGAATGATTCAGGCTTTGTAGTGACTTAATCGAGGGGTTAGGAATATATAGGAGTTAGGATATTACTTAAATAGTTACTAAGTAGTAGTAGTTACTGAATCATTTTTAACTCATACAAATTTTCTTCATTATGAATTAAGTCTTTTTTTTGGGGGGGGGTGTTTTATTAAAAGAAAATAGGGTGTAGTTATAATAAAGTGTGACCATATCACTATTTTTGAAACATGCATCAGGGACGTCTTGGCTTTGTCCGGGCGAATATGTCAGAGAGCATCACGTTAAAGTGGACAGGAGCAGGAGAAATAAGGACACGTTGTCAGCGTGTCTGGAGGCGCTCGGTGAGCCACAGCTGTGCGCCCGGAGCTCAGCCGCACCGCAGACGTGAGAGGCTCTGTGGCTTTGGGAATGAAAAATGTATTTAACAAAATATTAACACCTGACTCATGAAGAGATGTGCAGATGTGAGGCAGCGACAAGGTGCAGACTGTGTAGGAGGATAATTTCATTCTCTCGAGCGAAAAGTACAAGAGCGCAGCGACTTAAAGACAGTTAAATGATTCACAGTGTCAAATAAAGAAGCCCGTCTTTGGGATAAACAGAGCTTTTATCGAGCACATACAAAGTTAATGTGGAGTCATTCTGAACTTGAGACTAAAGTGAATCTCAGGGAGAGACTGACCTGTCCGTTCTTGCAGAGGTCTGCCCACATGCTGGTGCCATCTCCCCCTCTCATTAGGACGTGGTAGATGAAGAAGTAAGTGCCTGGAATGGAGCAGATGAACTTGCCGGACACTCCGTCATAGTTGTTGCCCAGGTTTGTGACCACATCGTCAAACTTGAGGATCTCGTAGCCTTCGTGTGGGTTTTTAAGTCCAGCGTAAAAGGCCACCCGTGGGATGGTGTTGTAGGTGGCGGTGCTGATAGCTCCGTTACCCCCCAGCCCCAAGATCCCTGTCCGGCCCAGCTCTCCTCTGTCACCCGGCGGCCCGGCTGGTCCCGGTGGGCCGGGCTCCCCCGGAGGTCCTGGGGGTCCAGGTTTCCCCGGCCGCCCGGGCTTGCCCTGTGGACCCTGCAGCAGAGTGGAGGGAGGGAGCACGTTGCTGTTGTCACTGAGCGCCTCAGCCTCGGCCTGCAGCCCGGTGGAGGTGGTGGAGCTGGGGGGAGTGCCCTTGTTCATGAAGGGGTCACACACCATGCGGCAGGTGCCCAGCATCTCGTAGTGTCCTGGGTCATTGCTCACGGAGCTCACAAGCACTGGGATAAGCACCACCAGCACTAGGACCAGCATAACCCCCACAGCAGCCGCCACCAGGGTCTTCCTCCCGATGCTGAGTCGGGGAAGGGGCTGCGCTGCCAGCGTGGCTCTCCCGGGAGCGGAAATGGTGACGGGTTAAAGTGGGGACCCTGCCACCAGGAGGAGAGGGGACCCGCAGATCCCGACAAGAAGTTGAAAAGAGTGACGTTGAGTGAAAGTGACAAAGAAAACAACATGCACTTCTGACGGCTGGAGTCCTCCTGGTGAGTTCAGTGGAAAGTACAGTCAGCGCAGAGGAGGAGAAGTACAAGTGGAGGCATTCAAAGCGTCGGACTTGTGAGAAGAAGAAAGAAGAAGAAGGATGCAGCGGAGCCCAGAGGAGCAGAGCGAGAGACAGACGGGGAGAGAGAGAGCGGTGAGAAAGTAGCAGCCACCGGATCCTGCGCGTGTGGAGGTGTGTGCGTGTGTGCGAGTTTGTGCAGACGATTCTGAGGCTGGGCTTTTTATACAGCGATGGCAGCCGCTCAGAGCCCCCTCCCCTCCGCTCGCACATCCACACCCCCTCCGTCTACTCAGAGCAAGGACTATCATCACATTACAATGCTTTCTCTGCTGCTAACAACCAAACTACTATTAGGAGAATTATGCGTTGATTCCTCTGATGGACACTCGCGGTACTGCAGCAAATGATGCAAACTAAATCCTGCCCACACAGAAATGATGAGAAACAGGAAGTTTAATTATGTTTTCATTTCATTTAATTTTCAAATCATTCCTCTTTTTCATGCCCAGTTTTGACTTCCACATTCTCCAGACAAAAAAAAACAAACACAAAATGGTTCTGTGATCATTTCTTGGTGGTGATGTCTTAAGCCAGGAGGGCAAATACTGTATAATTTTGTTTTTTAAATCACTTCATATTAAAATTAATTCAAATGAATCCCTTGTGTGGCAGATACTGTTGTGCTCAAACATGATTTTTTTTTTCTATAGAGCACAGTTCGAGCAAACTTAAGCAACACATGCAAATTAGCTCAGTTACATAAAGCCATTTGGTACCAAATATGTCTCACTATATTGTTGATGATATTTTCAGGAAGACAATTCAATACATAACAATACAAACCTTCTGCCCACCCGGGTGCTGCTTTCAACCAGATACAGTAGTGCAGGTTTTAAGTAAGTATATATATTTTTGGACAGTGCCTTTTTTCAGACATACCAGAAATTTTTATGACTTGTGTGCAGGTTGAGAACAGGTAATCAAAAATAAATTAAATAAAAAAGTGTCTTGCTTTCAAACTGAAACTGTTATGTGACCTCATATTGTGAACTAGAACATTACATGTGCGAAGACATAGGATCACACCTAAATTATGGTGCCATCTGAAGCTTTAACAAACAGGAACGGTGCTAATTACTAAAGCAAAGTCCTCTGAAGCAATATGAACTTTACAGGAACGTCTGTGGTGTTTTAAGGTTAAAGATACCGCAGGGTCAATATTTCAATTTGGGGCCAGACATATTTTTATGTACCCACCCATTTGCTTTTTGCTTGTCGATATCACCATTTTGCTATCCAAATGCTCGTATTTTTACTGAGGCTGTTTTTTTATATTGATTTCAACTTTCTTTTTATCAAATTAAGGGTCCAGGTTGGGCAAAAAAAATCCATAAGCCTCTGTGATGTCACTTGTTTGACATTTTCATTTGTGCGAGTGATGAATGGTAAAGCCCAGAAAGAGCAGAGAAACTTTTCTATGGGAGACACACATGGGTCATTAGTATGAATGGGCATTAAGGTACTCGTCTAACAACGATCTTATATCTTCATTAAAACATGAACCGTGTATTAGACGCAGAGCTACAGACGAGGGGAAATAGGGACCATACACATTTCTACACGGCCTCAGATGAATTCTTGGATGAACAAATTTGATTGGCTGATTAGTTATAAATAAATGATAATGCCAGTTTCCTCCCACACCAGCTCACATGAGAGTTTCAAATGTTCAAACCGCTCCATTCGGATAATTACCGTCTGCCTACGTTTATTGCTTTCACTGATTGACTTTAGTTGATCGGGAAATCCCAGAAGACTCTGACTCCAGCGATGAGGTGTCAGTAAATAAGTGGGAAGATCTTTGTTATTATGAGATGCTACTTGATTCAAACAGAACAGAGTCTTGTACAAACTGTTATTGGTATGGACCATATTCCACATTATCAGCAAGGCTCAGTCACGACCACCTTTTAAATTTGGTTTGGTTTGGTCAAGTTTATTTCGAACATCAAAAATATATAAAAACATACATGTACGTGTACATGTGCACAATAGATATCAGAACAATTGTTCGAAAAGGAGTGGGTAGAAGTGCAACCTTATGTACACCCACCCCATTTCACTTTGCACAGTACACATATAACAATTTACAACATGGTCATATCAGTCCTTCACAAATTTAAAGAAAATCAAAACACTATTTCCACAATGAAAGAAAACAAAAATCAAATCTCCTCCTCAGCCTTATACACTGTAAAAACAGTGTGCTTATAAGCCCTCTTGAATTGGTAAACTGTGGTACAGCTTTTAAGGTCATCTTTTAAATTATTCCATAGTTTTACTCCACAGAATTTAAGGTTCACTGAAGTGACTCTGTAGGGAAAACTGTCCTCTGCATTTGGTCACCTGGCTCACTCACTGGTAACACTCTGAGTTGAGTTCTACACGTTATTCATACTTATCTGAAACGGCTTTTGCTGAAAGTGAAGCATCGTTACAACAATTTTAATCTGATTGGTCGAAGCGCCACAACAGTGTCTGGTGAATCTGCCCCGTCCACAAATCCACAAAGAGCTTTACCCTCTGCACATTTTTCACAAACAAAATAGTGTTGACGCTAAAATAAAAATAATCTTTGGTCGGTTTGGGTGCTTGGCCTTTGGCTTCCACACAAACCTCAGTGTTGCTCTGTGATCGGTCCAGCGCACTCCCAGGTGGATTCTGGTGAGTTTGTGAACGCACAGATATTGTGAGAATCCGTGTGGCTTGAGCAGGAGCAGTGACATCTCCAGAGCTCTTGGTCAGGACAACATTAGGATTTGACATATTTTACATTTTTTGGGGCTGACAAGGGAAACTGGAGTGCCCGGAGTGAGTGTTGGTGGTAGTTTACTTCCATCGGGTCTGGAGTGAATGAACGATGCTCTGTTAATAAAGCTCTGTGAAGCGTCTTCGGGGACATGTGTCTGTGAAAAGCGCTTTAGCCTGGAGTCAAACCTGGAACTCAAGAAAAAATCCAAGTGCATTTTAAACAACACATTTGTTCAGGTGCTTGATTTTCACCAAAAACGGTGAGAGTGACGAACAGAAAAACAGCTGGCTAATGCTAACTAGCTCATGACTGTAATTCTATGTGTGCGAGGCTTGTTTAATGGCACAAATCATCAGCGCTTCAGACAGAGCAGAGCCTACAGTTAGCATTACACGGTGAATATTGATGACACGTACAGACCGCATCGGGCGACTGAACCTCACACCTTCTCGTTGCGGTGCAGACGTTTCGTGCATCCAAACCTCAGAACAGAGCAGACTCATTCCTATAAGTTGTCAGGAGCACATTTTGTTACACAGCTTTTAGGACGACACGTTTATTTCTGTCAGTTGTTTCTAATGAACGCCTCTGTCTGGGTTTAAACTTGTGCTAATTAGTGGATTCAGATGGTGTCGCCCGGTTGTGTCACATGACGGGGCCTATTCTTGGCACCCCTCAAACTGGGGCTTTCGCTGACGGATCGCGACGGATCAATGGGCCGGACGCGCCGCCGATTTTTCACCATCACATCTTATTTCTCCCGCATTTCTGTCTCTTTGTCATCGTTAAAGTTCACTCGACAAACTTATGGCACCACCAGTTGGCTGTCTAATTCATCACCACGCTGTGTGTGCGCGGCAGACGTACGCGCACAGATAAGTGGCACACCAGGTGCTGTTCGGATGCATATTTGCGTGTTTAGTTTTTTTGTTGGAGTTTGCTTATACAGACAGGTACACAGACCCTAAATTGGATCTGGGGGTTTGCTTTGGGGGGGGTATTGTTTGTCCCTCACACCTGCAGGAGGCGGAAAGTGCCGTTCAGATCACTGTGCCCCGAATCTGTAAATCTGCGAACCGCGGCGATAATGCGCACTCTGCAAACAGGGACAGTGGATAAAGGTGAGACGGGGACGTGCGTGTTATGAGATGTACATTAGGGGCCAAGGTTCACCCATTCTGTTTGAAGACCAGGATAGGATTTGTAATGACTATAATGGCATAATGCATTAAGATGATAGAGCGAGTTTTTTCGCGTTTAAATAATGGTGCAGATTTATACAGAAAGCAAAAAAATGGAATTGGGCCGCGGGAAAGAAGGTCGTTTTTGAGACTTCAACCCTCAAAATATCGTGGCAGCGTTTAAAGGGATTTGGGGTTGTGTCTTTTTATGTAATTTTAGCGCCTGAAATCTGAAAGGGGTTGTAAAAAAGATTATGTTGCTTGTGCTGATAGAAAGCAGTCATAGCAGTGCACGTTTTACCTGCAGAAAGTGAAATATTGGGGGGAAAAAAATACCCTTGCGTTTTGTGACCCATCGTGTTAATGTCAGCGTGCAGTTCTAATGAAAACAATTTGCTTCTGGTGATAATTTACGGACTCAATAACTGCACTGCAGAAAAGCCCTATCAAAAAATAAGAAAAAAATATAAATTTTGGGGTAAAAATGCCAACAAGACAAAATATGAATCTTTGTTCTAAGCAGAAAACACGAGTTTCAAGTATTTATGGCAAGATTTTTCAGCTTATTTGTTTGAGAAGGAAGTTAAAGAGGCTTAACCTGGACTGAGTTAATATAAAAAGTGCTTAGAATAAGTTGTAATATCGAGATAAGATAAATCAGGATGGAATATTTTGAAACAAGTAAAAAAAATCTCACCTTTTAAGTAAAAAAAATCTTAAAATTGGCCTTTTAAGATGAATCTGCTTAATTCAACTCAGTTTAACTCTGCTAGAAAATCCTTTTTTGTAGTGTGTGCAGGGTTTCTACCTATGACGCAACAATCCTGTTAAAATTTGCATTAAAAACTGCATTTTCTCTTATTTTATTTGTTTTGTTTTTTTTCATTTCTCTTTTTTTACTTGTTCTATGATCTCCATTATATATGGAGATCATAGAATATTATGATATTCTATGATCTCCATATATTATATCTCAATACATATAATAAAGCTATTCAGGGAAATATGGATATTACACTTATATTTAGGCCCGAGCCCCTACAGGGCGTAGGGCCTATTGCTTCCGCAACGATGATGCCTGGGCGAAGCCCAGGCATCATCGTTGCTAACTGTCTTACGAAGTTCAGCGCGAAGCGCTGAACTTCGTCCCTCGATCGCTCTCACCGTGAACAGCAGTATCCTAGCAACCCATGCCGAAGGCATGGGACATGCATATTTGTTCTTGCTAACAAGTCATCGTCAACATTGAGTGAATGGGCGAAGCCCATTCACTCAATGTTGACAAAAGTAGCGCGAAGCGCTCCTCTCCCTAAAACACACTCCTGACATCAAGCTGTATCCAAGCCCCCATGCCGAAGGCATGGGCCATATTTACAGCTGCTAAAATGAATGGAAATCAATGGGGGTCAATGAGAGAGTCCGACGAGATGGTGAATGACGGGCGCGTAAGCGCCCGTCATTCACCAATGACCCCACGGCCACGTGGGGAAGCTCGAAAGCTTTCAAAAAATGTATAATATGTCTTTCCTATGTAAAAGGATATATTGTTTTTGCTAAAATTATTATTATTTTTATTTGTTTATTAGGCCCGAGCCCCTACAGGGCGTAGGGCCTATTGCTTCCGCAACGATGATGCCTGGGCGAAGCCCAGGCATCATCGTTGCTAACTGTCTTACGAAGTTCAGCGCGAAGCGCTGAACTTCGTCCCTCGATCGCTCTCACCGTGAACAGCAGTATCCTAGCAACCCATGCCGAAGGCATGGGACATCCATATTTGTTCTTGCTAACAAGTCATCGTCAACATTGAGTGAATGGGCGAAGCCCATTCACTCAATGTTGACAAAAGTAGCGCGAAGCGCCTCCTGTCCCCCAAAAACACTCCTGACATGAAGCTGTATCCAAGCCCCCATGCCGAAGGCATGGGCCATATTTACAGCTGCTAAAATGAATGGAAATCAATGGGGGGTCAATGGCGGACCCCGACGAGATGGTGAATGACGGGCGCGTAAGCGCCCGTCATTCACCAATGACCCCACGGTGACGTGGGGAAGCTCGAGAGCTTTCAAAAAATGTATAATATGTCTTTCCTATGTAAAAGGATATATTGTTTTTGCTAAAATTATTATTATTTTTTTTATTTGTTTATTTCTTTTTTCTTCTGCTCTTTGAGCTCTAATTTGACCCCCTGAACACGCTCAAAAACTCACCAAATTTTGCCCAAAATTCAGAAGTGGCGAAAAATTTTATAAAATATATGTTGCATGTATGGGTATAAAAAAGTGGCGCGACAGCGCCACCTGCAAAAGTCAAAATACATTGCGCCTATGGGAGACGTCCCGACGTAAAGTTTGTCGTACAGTCACGAAATTCGGTACAGACATTCTTCATGTGAAAACAGAAAAAAAATATTATTATGGCCACGCCCCCTGACAAACCAGAAGGCAGCCATCTTGGATTGAAATAAAAAAGTTGCCGAGTCAGCATTTTCGCTGACGTCGCATTTGATCGAACTCCTCTGAAGGCGCTTCACCCACAGGGGTCAAAATCGTCGTACATCAACTAGAGAAGTGGGGCATCAAACGATAGCTGAATTTTTAAAATAACTGTCACGGTTTACGTGCGGCGAAGCTGCAAAATTTGTTCAGATTTTTGGCAATTTTCTAACGTCAAAATTTGCTCCCGTTCGGCCATAAAAAGTCCGATTTGGCTCAAATTTTAATCACTTGTAAAACTTTTGTGCCAAAGCCGACTAATTGTGACACGAGCAAAAATGGTGTGATAGCGCCCCCTGCAGGACACAATAAAATTTTGCATGGACGGTCAAAATTTTACTTTTTCTAAAATGTACCAAATTTTGTACAAAATTACTTTGGGCCATCTCAATCAAAAAAGCCAATGTAAACCATATAATATTTTTAACCGTGTTGCCATGGTGATGCGCGGAAGCTCCAATGTTATCCTAATGGGAAAGATGAGATAAATTCCCATTCATGAAAAATATTTTACTTTCACAGAATATTCTCAAATTTGGCTCAATGACTCTTCATGTCATCCCGATCAAAAAAGTCAATGACAACCATATGGTATATTTCATTGGGTTGCCATGGCGATGCGCCAAAGCCTCCATGTTATCCTTATGGGAAAATTTCAACAATTTCTTACTTTTCAAAGTGATATAACGGCTTAATAGTTTCATTCAAGAACGTGAAATTTAGCACAGTGATTCTTCAGGTCAGTCCGAACAAAAAAGTCCGAGGGGCCAAAGTTGTATTTTGCACGGTGTTGCCATGGCGATGTCCCAAAGTGCCCATGTTTGTCTATGTTGGCACATCAGCATTTCAAGTGTCTGTGGACTTTGTGTTTAGTGACAAATTCAACCCAAAGCCACAAACACACAGAGACAAGAGGCTCATCAGCGCCACCCGGGGGAGCGTCAGCACCACCCGGGGGAGCGTCGGGTCGGCCGAGTGCGATGCGCGGCCCGCGAGGGCCGTTCGATGCCGCTTGCGGCTTTAATTAGGCCCGAGCCCCTACAGGGCGTAGGGCCTATTGCTTTCGCAACGATGATGCCTGGGCGAAGCCCAGGCATCATCGTTGCTAACTATCTTCTGAAGTTCAGCGCGACGCGCTGAACTTCGCCCTCGACGCTCTCACCGTGAACAGCAGTATCCTAGCAACCCATGCCGAAGGCATGGGACATGCATATTTGTTCTTGCTAACAAGTCATCGTCAACATTGAGTGAATGGGCGAAGCCCATTCACTCAATGTTGACAAAAAGTAGCTGGCGCCTCCTCTCCTTAAAACACACTCCTGACATCAAGCTGTATCCAAGCCCCCATGCCGAAGGCATGGGCCATCTTTACAGCTGCTAAAATGAATGGAAATCAATGGGGGGTCAATGGCGGACCCCGACGAGATGGTGAATGACGGGCGCGTAAGCGCCCGTCATTCACCAATGACCCCACGGTGACGTGGGGAAGCTCGAGAGCTTTCAAAAAATGTATAATATGCGTTTCCTATGTAAAAGGATATATTGTTTTTGCTAAAATTATTATTATTTTTTTTATTTATTTATTGTTTATTTATTAGGCCCGAGCCCCTACAGGGCGTAGGGCCTATTACTCATAGCGATGATGCCTGGGCGGCCCAGGCATCATCGCTGTTAACTGTCTTCTGAAGTTCAGCGCGGCGCTGAACTTCGCTACTCCTCGCTCTCTCCGTGAACAGCAGTATCCTAGCAACCCATGCCGAAGGCATGGGACATGCATAATTGTTCTTGCTAACAAGTCATCGTCAACATTGAGTGAATGGGCGAAGCCCATTCACTCAATGTTGACAAAAGTAGCGCGAAGCGCCTCCTGTCCCCAAAACACACTCCTGACATCAAGCTGTATCCAAGCCCCCATGCCGAAGGCATGGGCCATATTTACAGCTGCCAAAATGAATGGAAATCAATGGGGGGTCAATGGCGGACCCCGACGAGATGGTGAATGACGGGCGCGTAAGCGCCCGTCATTCACCAATGACCTCACGGTGACGTGGGGAAGCTCGAGAGCTTTCAAAAAATGTATAATATGTGTTTCCTATGTAAAAGGATATATTGTTTTTGCTAAAAAAAAAAAAAAATGTTTCCTTATTTGTTTATTTATTCTTCTTCTTTTTTTTCTGCTCTTTGAGCTCTAATTTGACCCCCTGAACACGCTCAAAAACTCACCAAATTTTGCCCAAAATTCAGAAGTGGCGAAAAATTTGATAAAATATATATTGCATGTATGGGTATAAAAAAGTGGCGCGACAGCGCCACCTGCAAAAGTCAAAATACATTGCGCCTATGGGAGACGTCCCGACGTAAAGTTTGTCGTACAGTCACGAAATTCAGTACAGACATTCTTCATGTGAAAAGAGAAAAAAAATATTATTATGGCCACGCCCCCTGACAAACCAGAAGGCGGCCATCTTGGATTGAAATAAAAAAGTTGCTGAGTCAGCATTTTCGCTCACGTCGCATTTGATCGAACTCCTCTGAAGGCGCTTCACCCACAGGGGTCAAAATCGGCGCACATCAACTAGAGAAGTGGGGCATCAAACGATAGCTGAATTTTTAAAATAACTGTCACGGTTTACGTCTTGTGGCTGCAAAATTTGTTCAGATTTTTGGCAATTTTCTAACGTCAAAATTTGCTCCCGTTCGGCCATAAAAAGTCAGATTTGGCTCAAATTTTAATCACTTGTAAAACTTTTGTGCCAAAGCCGAATAATTGTGACACGAGCAAAAATGGTGTGATAGCGCCCCCTGCAGGACAGAATAAAATTTTGCATGGACGGTCAAAATTTTAGTTTTTCTAAAATGTACCAAATTTTGTACAAAATTACTTTGGGCCATCTCAATCAAAAAAGCCAATGTAAACCATATGGTATTTTTAACCGTGTTGCCATGGTGATGCGCGGAAGCTCCAATGTTATCCTAATGGGAAATATCAGATAAATTCCCATTCATGAAAAATATTTTACTTTCACAGAATATTCTCAAATTTGGCACAATGTCTCTTCATGTCATCCTGATCAAAAAAGTCAATGACAACCATATTGTATATTTCACTGGGTTGCCTTGGCGATGCACCAAATCCTCCATGTTATCCTTATGGGAAAATTTCAACAATTTCTTACTTTTCAAAGTGATATAACGGCTTAATAGTTTAATTGAAGAATGTGAAATTTGGCACAGTGATTCTTCAGGTCAGTCCAAACAAAAAAGTCCGAGGGGCCAAAGTTGTATTTTGCACGGTGTTGCCATGGCGATGTCCCAAATTGCCCATATTCGTCAATGTTAACACATCAGGATCTCCAGTGTCTGTGGACTTTATGTGTTTAGTGAGAAGTTCAGCCCAAAGCCACAAACACACAGAGACAAGAGGCTCATCAGCGCCACCCGGGGGAGCGTCAGCGCCACCCGGGGGAGCGTCGGGTCGGCCGAGTGCGATGCGCGGCCCGCGAGGGCCGTTCGATGCCGCTTGCGGCTTTAATTCTTTTTTCTTCTGCTCTTTGAGCTCTAATTTGACCCCCTGAACACGCTCAAAAACTCACCAAATTTTGCCCAAAATTCAGAAGTGGCGAAAAATTTGATAAAATATATGTTGCATATGTGGGCATAAAAAAGTGGCGCGACAGCGCCACCTGCAAAAGTCAAAATACATTGCGCCTATGGGAGATGTCCCGACGTAAAGTTTGTCGTACAGTCACGAAATTTGGTACAGACATTCCTCATGTGAAAACAGAAAAAAAATATTATTATGGCCACGCCCCCTGACAAACCAGAAGGCAGCCATCTTGGATTGAAATACAAAACATGCTGAGTCAGCATTTTCGCTCACGTCGCATTTGAACGAACTCCTCTGAAGGCGCTTCACCCACAGGGGTGAAAATCGGCGTACATCAACTAGAGAAGTCGGGCATCAAACGATAGCTGAATTTTTAAAATAACTGTCACGGTTTACGTGCGGCGGAGCTGCAAAATTTGTTCAGATTTTTGGCAATTTTCTAACGTCAAAATTTGCTCCCGTTCGGCCATACAAAGTCCGATTCAACTCAAATTTTAATCACTTGTAAAACTTTTGTGCCAAAGCCGACTAATTGTGACACGAGCAAAAATGGTGTGATAGCGCCCCCTGCAGGACAGAATTAAATTTTGCATGGATGGTCAAAATTTTAGTTTTTAGAAAATGTACCAAATTTTGTACAAAATTACTTTGGGCCATCTCAATCAAAAAAGCCAATGTAAACCATATGGTATTTTTAACCGTGTTGCCATGGTGATGCACGAAAGCTCCAATGTTATCCTAATGGGAAATATCAGATAAATTCCCATTCATGAAAAATATTTTACTTTCACAGAATATTCTCAAATTTGGCACAATGACTCTTCATGTCATCACGATCAAAAAAGTCAATGACAACCATATGGTATATTTCACTGGGTTGCCATGGCGATACGCCAAATCCTCCATGTTATCCTTATGGGAAAATTTCAACAATTTCTTACTTTTCAAGGTGATATAGCGTCTTATTAGTTTCATTCAAGAACGTGAAATTTCGCACAGTGATTCTTCAGGTCAGTCCGAACAAAAATGTCCGGGGGGCCAAAGTTGTATTTTGCACGGTGTTGCCATGGCGATGTCCCAAATTTCCCATATTCGTCAATGTTAACACATCAGGATCTCCAGTGTGTGTGGACTTTATGTGTTTAGTGACAAGTTCAGCCCAAAGCCACAAACACACAGAGACAAGAGGCTCATCAGCGCCACCCGGGGGAGCGTCAGCGCCACCCGGGGGAGCGTCGGGTCGGCCGAGTGCGTCTGCGCGACCGCGAGGGCCGTTCGATGCCGCTGCGGCTTTAATTAGGCCCGAGCCCCTACAGGGCGTAGGGCCTATTGCTCATAGCGATGATGCCTGGGCGAAGCCCAGGCATCATCGCTGCTAACTGTCTTACGAGTTCAGCGCGGCGCTGAACTTCGCCCTCGACGCGCTCACCGTGAACAGCAGTATCCTAGCAACCCATGCCGAAGGCATGGGACATCCATATTTGTTCTTGCTAACAAGTCATCGTCAACATTGAGTGAATGGGCGAAGCCCATTCACTCAATGTTGACAAAAGTAGCGCGAAGCGCCTTCTGTCCCTAAAACACACTCCTGACATCAAGCTGTATCCAAGCCCCCATGCCGAAGGCATGGGCCATATTTATAGCTGCTAAAATGAATGGAAATCAATGGGGGTCAATGGCGGACTCCGACGAGATGGTGAATGACGGGCGCGTAAGCGCCCGTCATTCACCAATGACCCCACGGTGACGTGGGGAATCTCGAGAGCTTTCAAAAAATGTATAATATGTCTTTCCTATGTAAAAGGATATATTGTTTTTGCTAAAATTATTATTATTTTTATTTATTTATTCTTTTTTCTCCTGCTCTTTGAGCTCTAATTTGACCCCCTGAACACGCTCAAAAACTCACCAAATTTTGCCCAAAATTCAGAAGTGGCGAAAAATTTGATAAAATATATGTTGCATATGTGGGTATAAAAAAGTGTCGCGACAGCGCCACCTGCAAAAGTCAAAATACATTGCGCCTATGGGAGACGTCCCAACGTAAAGTTTGTCGTACAGTCACGAAATTCGGTACAGACATTCCTCATGTGAAAACAGAAAAAAAATATTATTATGGCCACGCCCCCTGACAAACCAGAAGGCAGCCATCTTGGATTGAAATAAAAAAGTTGCCGAGTCAGCATTTTCGCTCACGTCGCATTTGAACGAACTCCTCTGAAGGCGCTTCACCCACAGGGGTCAAAATCGGCGTACATCAACTAGAGAAGTGGGGCATCAAACGATAGCTGAATTTTTAAAATAACTGTCACGGTTTACGCGCGGCGAAGCTGCAAAATTTGTTCACATTTTTGGCAATTTTCTAACGTCAAAATTTGCTCCCGTTCGGCCATAAAAAGTCCGATTTGGCTCAAATTTTAATCACTTGTAAAACTTTTGTGCCAAAGCCGACTAATTGTGACACGAGCAAAAATGGTGTTATAGCGCCCCCTGCAGGACAGAATTAAATTTTGCATGGATGGTCAAAATTTTAGTTTTTAGAAAATGTACCAAATTTTGTACAAAATTACTTTGGGCCATCTCAATCAAAAAAGCCAATGTAAACCATATGGTATTTTTAACCGTGTTGCCATGGTGATGCACGAAAGCTCCAATGTTATCCTAATGGGAAATATCAGATAAATTCCCATTCATGAAAAATATTTTACTTTCACAGAATATTCTCAAATTTGGCACAATGACTCTTCATGTCATCCCGATCAAAAAAGTCAATGACAACCATATGGTATATTTCACTGGGTTGCCATGGCGATACGCCAAATCCTCCATGTTATCCTTATGGGAAAATTTCAACAATTTCTTACTTTTCAAGGTGATATAGCGTGTTATTAGTTTCATTCAAGAACGTGAAATTTCGCACAGTGATTCTTCAGGTCAGTCCGAACAAAAAAGTCCGGGGGGCCAAAGTTGTATTTTGCACGGTGTTGCCATGGCGATGTCCCAAAGTGCCCATGTTTGTCTATGTTGGCACATCAGCATTTCCAGTGTCTGTGGACTTTGTGTTTAGTAAGAAATTCAACCCAAAGCCACAAACACACAGAGACAAGAGGCTCATCAGCGCCACCCGGGGGAGCGTCGGGTCGGCCGAGTGCGATGCGCGGCCCGCGAGGGCCGTTCGATGCCGCTTGCGGCTTTAATTTTATTTGTTTGTTTATTTATTTTTCTTTTTTCTTCTGCTCTTTGAGCTCTAATTTGACCCCCTGAACACGCTCAAAAACTCACCAAATTTTGCCCAAAATTCAGAAGTGGCGAAAAATTTGATAAAATATATGTTGCATGTATGGGCATAAAAAAGTGGCGCGACAGCGCCACCTGCAAAAGTCAAAATACATTGCGCCTATGGGAGATGTCCCGACGCAAAGTTTGTCGTACAGTCACGAAATTCGGTACAGACATTCCTCATGTCAACACAGAAAAAAAATATTATTATAGCCATGCCCCCTGACAAACCAGAAGGCAGCCATCTTGGATTGAAATAAAAAAGTTGCAGAGTCAGCATTTTCGCTCACGTCGCATTTGAACGAACTCCTCTGAAGGCGCTTCACCCACAGGGGTCAAAATCGGCGTACATCAACTAGAGAAGTGGGGCATCAAACGATAGCTGAATTTTTAAAATAACTGTCACGGTTTACGCCGCTAAGCTGCAAAATTTGTTCAGATTTTTGGCAATTTTCTAACGTCAAAATTTGCTCCGTTCGCCATAAAAAGTCCGATTCGGCTCAAATTTTAATAACTTGTAAAACTTTTGTGCCAAAGCCGACTAATTGTGACACGAGCAAAAATGGTGTGATAGCGCCCCCTGCAGGACACAATAAAATTTTGCATGGACGGTCAAAATTTTAGTTTTTCTAAAATGTAACAAATTTTGTACAAAATTACTTTGGGCCATCTCAATCAAAAAAGCCAATGTAAACCATATTGTATTTTGAACCGTGTTGCCATGGTGATGCGCGAAAGCTCCAATGTTATCCTAATGAGAAATATCAGATAAATTCCCATTCATGAAAAATATTTTACTTTCACAGAATATTCTCATATTTGGCTCAATGACTCTTCATGTCATCCCAATCAAAAAAGTCAATGACAACCATGTGGTATATTTCATTGGGTTGCCATGGCGATGCGCCAAATCCTCCATGTTATCCTTATGGGAAAATTTCAACAATTTCTGACTTTTCAAAGTGATATAACGTCTTATTAGTATCATTCAAGAACGTGAAATTTGGCACAGTGATTCTTCAGGTCAGTCCGAACAAAAAAGTCCGAGGGGCCAAAGTTGTATTTTGCACGGTGTTGCCATGGCGATGTCCCAAATTGCCCATATTTGTCAATGTTAACACATCAGCATCTCCAGTGTGTGTGGACTTTGTGTTTAGTGACAAGTTCAGTCCAAAGCCACAAACACACAGAGACAAGAGGCTCATCAGCGCCACCCGGGGGAGCGTCGGGTCGGCCGAGTGCGATGCGCGGCCCGCGAGGGCCGTTCGATGCCGCTTGCGGCTTTAATTATTTATTTGTTTATTCTTTTTTCTTCTGCTCTTTGAGCACTAATTTGACCCCCTGAACACGCTCAAAAACTCACCAAATTTTGCCCAAAATTCAGAAGTGGCGAAAAATTTGATAAAATATATATTGCATGTATGGGTATAAAAAAGTGGCGCGACAGCGCCACCTGCAAAAGTCAAAATACATTGCGCCTATGGGAGACGTCCCGACGTAAAGTTTGTCGTACAGTCACGAAATTCGGTACAAACATTCCTCATGTCAAGACAGAAAAAAAATATTATTATGGCCACGCCCCCTGACAAACCAGAAGGCGGCTATCTTGGATTGAAATAAAAGTTCGAGTCAGCATTTTCGCTCACGTCGCATTTGAACGAACTCCTCTGAAGGCGCTTCACCCACAGGGGTCAAAATCGGCGTACATCAACTAGAGAAGTGGGGCATCAAACGATAGCTGAATTTTTAAAATAACTGTCACGGTTTACGTGCGTGAAGCTGCAAAATTTGTTCAGATTTTTGGCAATTTTCTAACGTCAAAATTTACTCCCGTTCGGCCATAAAAGTCCGATTTGGCTCAAATTTTAATCACTTGTAAAACTTTTGTGCCAAAGCCGACTAATTGTGACACGAGCAAAAATGGTGTGATAGCGCCCCTGCAGGACAGAATAAAATTTTGCATGGACGGTCAAAATTTTAGTTTTTCTAAAATGTACCAAATTTTGTACAAAATTACTTTGGGCCATCTCAATCAAAAAGCCAATGTAAACCATATGGTATTTTTAACCGTGTTGCCATGGTGATGAGCGGAAGCTCCAATGTTATCCTAATGTGAAATATCAGATAAATAACAATTCATGAAAAATATTTTAATTTAAAATAATATTCTCAAATTAGGCACAATGACTCTTCATGTAATCCCGATCAAAAAGTCAATGACAACCATATGGTACATTTCACTGGGTTGCCATGGCGATGCGCCAAAGCCTCCATGTTATCCTTATGGGAAAATTTCTACAATTTCTTACATTTCAAAGTCATAGAACGGCTTAATAGTTTTATTGAAGAACATGAAATTTGGCACAGTGATTCTTCAGGTCAGTCCAAACAAAAAAGTCCGAGGGGCCAAAGTTGTATTTTGCACGGTGTTGCCATGGCGATGTCCCAAAGTGCCCATATTCGTCAATGTTAACACATCAGGATCTCCAGTGTGTGTGGACTTTATGTGTTTAGTGACAAGTTCAGTCCAAAGCCACAAACACACAGAGACAAGAGGCTCATCAGCGCCACCCGGGGGAGCGTCAGCGCCACCCGGGGGAGCGTCGGGTCGGCCGAGTGCGATGCGCGGCCCGCGAGGGCCGTTCGATGCCGCTTGCGGCTTTAATTTTTATTCTTTTTTCTTCTGCTCTTTGAGCTCTAATTTGACCCCCTGAACACGCTCAAAAACTCACCAAATTTTGCCCAAAATTCAGAAGTGGCGAAAAATTTGATAAAATATATATTGCATGTATGGGTATAAAAAAGTGGCGCGACAGCGCCACCTGCAAAAGTCAAAATACATTGCGCCTATGGGAGATGTCCCGACGTAAAGTTTGTCGTACAGTCACGAAATTTGGTACAGACATTCCTCATGTCAAGACAGAAAAAAAATATTATTATGGCCACGCCCCTTGACAAACCAGAAGGCAGCCATCTTGGATTGAAATACAAAAGTTGCTGAGTCAGCATTTTCGCTCACGTCGCATTTGAACGAACTCCTCTGAAGGCGCTTCACCCACAGGGGTCAAAATCGGCGTACATCAACTAGAGAAGTGGGGCATCAAACGATAGCTGAATTTTTAAAATAACTGTCACGGTTTACGCGCGGCGAAGCTGCAAAATTTGTTCAGATTTTTGGCAATTTTCTAACGTCAAAATTTGCTCCCGTTCGGCCATACAAAGTCCGATTCAACTCAAATTTTAATCACTTGTAAAACTTTTGTGCCAAAGCCCACTAATTGTGACACGAGCGAAAATGGTGTGATAGCGCCCCCTACAGAACACCACAAAATTTTGCATGGAGGGCCAAATTTTAGTTTTTCGAAACTGTACCAAATTTGCCCCAAAATTACTTTAGGTCATCTCAATCAAAAAAGCCAATGTAAACCATATGGTATTTTTAACCGTGTTGCCATGGTGATGCGCGGAAGCTCCAATGTTATCCTAATGTGAAATATCAGATAAATTCCCATTCATGAAAAATATTTTACTTTCACAGAATATTCTCAAATTTGGCACAATGACTCTTCATGTCATCCCGATCAAAAAAGTCAATGACAACCATATGGTACATTTCACTGGGTTGCCATGGCAATGCGCCAAAGCCTCCATGTTATCCTTATGGGAAAATTTCTACAATTTCTTACTTTTCAAAGTCATAAAACGGCTTAATAGTTTTATTGAAGAACGTGAAATTTGGCACAGTGATTCTTCAGGTCAGTCCAAACAAAAAAGTCCGAGGGGCCAAAGTTGTATTTTGCACGGTGTTGCCATTGCGATGTCCCAAAGTGCCCACGTTTGTCTATGTTGGCACGTCAGCATTTCCAGTGTCTGTGGACTTTATGTGTTTGGTGGCAAGTTCAGCCCAAAGCCACAAACACACAGAGACAAGAGGCTCATCAGCGCCACCCGGGGGAGCGTCAGCGCCACCCGGGGGAGTGTCGGGTCGGCCGAGTGCGACGCGCGGCCCGCGAGGGCCGTTCGATGCCGCTTGCGGCTTTAATTTTATACTTATTATTGCCCTGCACTTCAAACACTTCATAAACCTTCAACTGTTTTTCACATTTGAATAAACATTTTTACATTTTTAGCACAATGAAAGTCGCTGATCCTCTTTAGGTTGTCATAGGCGACCATAAAAACGCAAGGAGACGGTATTATCCCAGACAGCTCTTTATATTTGCCACTAACACTTTATAATAGCTACTTTAAACCTTAATAAAGCATGAATGAAGATTTAATTAATAATGAACAAATTATTAATTAAAAATATTCAAGCTTAGTAACTATTTAATACCCTTAGTTAAGTATATTAAGTCTGAATCACTTGTTAAATGTTAAGTTTTAAGTTTTTTGCATTCTTTTAAAGCTAAATAAGGTGAAGTTATTGAAATGTGGTACTTAAAATACAAAAAGATAATGTATTTTCTCTTTAGAGGAGAAGAGAACATGTCAGACAGCAGTATCGAGTGCTTTTTTTATTATTATTATTGTTTTTTTTTTTAATAAAGCCTTGTGAAGTGTGTAGATGTGAAGATGAGGACAGGAAACCAGTGGTCGTTTGGCCCCGTCTCCAGAGGTCAGCTCCAGTAACCTCCTTTTAATCACTCGTTCTTCCTGTTACGCACAGGCCGCCCAGCAGAACAACTGTGTTTCCGAGTCTTTCAGAGGAGCACCGGGAAAATCCACAAACCGCGGGGCGACTTAGACAAGAAAAAGCCCATCTGAGGATTTCATTTTTTTCATATAAAGAGGAAAGTTTAGCAGGTCAGAGGAACAGTACAAGCCCACGAACGCACCGGCGAACAGCGCAGAGGGCTCATCTGTGGATGTGGCCGGCGAGTGTGATTGCTTCCCTTGTGTTGCCCCCGGCCGACGCTTATCAAAGAGCCCCTTTCATAAGTGCCAGGATCGAGCCACCGCTGCTCCTGCCTGCACCCACCGAGCTAGAGCCGAGCTGGGGGGGGGGAGGAGAGAGGCAGGGAAACAGCAAAATAAAGACACAGGAGGACAAGAGGAGAATACAAGATGATCAGCCTTTAGACCTGCTTTGGTGCTTTTCCTGTGCAGACTGTGCAAATACTCCCACCGCCTAATTCTGACATGGCCTTTACATTAGTGATTAGTATTCCTCAGGTTTGTCTCGCTGCTGGTTCAGACGAAACTCTCCAGTCAAACACAAGTTAACCTCACCAGCAAAATGACTCCTCACTATATTTGTGAGCTCACAGCCTCATGAGACGTCGCCTGGCTCCCACTGCAGGCTCAGCTGCAAATATCACTCTGGATGTTCTTCTTTCAGTGAGAGCAGTGCCAGAGTGTTAAAGTATTATGGAAACTAACTCCCGTGAGCTTTAAGCCGTGTTATATTTCTGTTACTTCATTAAAAACATACCTGCACTACACAAAAGGATCTTCTAGCATAGAAACTGACTTGAATTAAGCAGATTCATCTTAAAAGACCAATTTTATTCCATCCTGATTTATCTTATCTCGATATTACAACTTATTCTAAGCACTTTTTATATTAACTCAGTCCAGGTTAAGCCTCTTTAACTTCCTTCTCAAACCAATAAGGTGAAAAATCTTGCCATAAACACTTGAAACTCGTGTTTTCTGCTTAGAACAAGATTCGTATTTCGTCTTGTTTTAAGAAAACTTGGTAAGTGAAAATTTCTTACTGCACTGGCAGAAAATTTCACTTAAAATAGGGCATTTTTACCTCAAAATTATTATTTTTCTTATATTTTGATAGACCTTTTTTGCACTGTGGAGTTGTGTTTGCGTAACTCTTTATTATTGTGTCTACATCTCCAGAGCTAAAAATGCTCAGTTTCACCTCGTGATGTCATGAAGTGGTAGTTTTCAAGTTCTCAGCTCCTTTTACCTTAGATAGAGATGTGCAGGTTTTGTGAGTTAAACACGTGTGAATGAAACAAGACACAAGTCCAGGTCTGTTTGTGATGAGGACAAATTATAACAGAGGTCAGAGCAGTTTGGACCCTTTAACTCAACTTTAACATTTTCAGTTGTCTGTTACATTGCACAAATAATCGCAAATCAAAACAGTGATCATCGAGTTTGTAGCTTTGGAAAATACAGTGAAGAATTATCAATGAGTTCAACTAAACCAACAGGACTCACTTAAGCTGTGAAATGAATAAACAGTGAAGAATGACACATATCTGACATGACGCTGTGTGAAGTGCTCACTGTGGCCTTGTTTATACCCGATAAAGAAGGCAGAGAAAGGACATCCGAGTCTGGGGAAATGCTGTTTTTCACTTATACACAGACTGTGTGGAGGAAATTAATATGTATTTGCTTTAAGCCGCTCTGCACCACTGATTTGCTGACGCAGACGTTAAAGCTCCGAGAATCCAGGTGAGAGTCGGAGCAGTGAAGGACACGAGAGGAGAGGCACTGAAATGCCCCGTCTGCCTCTTCCCTAAAGCCCCACACGGCCCTTTTGCACCGCCATGTTTGCCCTGTTTACCAGAGGGTCACGGAGCAGGACTTCATAATCTGTTATTACATACAGATACAGTAACAGCTTCCATTAAAGCTGCACTGTGTAACATTTCTGTCCGTCAGCTGCTTGTCTCCATGGAAATATTACTGCTTTGTCTAGAATGTTCCACAGTACAGATTAAACCTACAGTATCTACTGTGAAGGAAACGAGCAGATTACAGCACTGCACTACATTACAGCTCAGATCTGTGGAGAGTCGCCCCTACACTCAAAAATAAGAAAAAATGCAAATTTTGAGGTAAAAATGCACTATTTTAAGTGAAATTTTCTGCCAGTGCAGTAAGAAATTTTCACTTGCAAAGTTTTCTTAAAACAAGACGAAATACAAATCTTGTTCTAAGCAGAAAACACGAGTTTCAAGTGTTTATGGTAAGATTTTTCCCCTTATTGGTTTGAGGAGGAAGTTAAAGAGGCTTAACCTGGACTGAGTTAATATAAAAAGTGCTTAGAATAAGTTGTAATATCGAGATAAGATAAATCAGGATGGAATATCTTGACACAAGTAAAAAAAAATCTCACATTTTAAGTAAAAATATCTTAAAATTGATCTTTTAAGATGAATCTGCTTAATTCAAGGCAGTTTAACTATGCTAGAAAATCCTTTTTTGGAGTGTGTTCACAGAGGAATTATTGTATTTTTGAGCAATAGAAACACACGTAATGAATAAATGTTCGATGTTTGTGTTTAATGTCATACCATGGAACATTCCAGGCAAAACAATATCATTTCCATGGAGACCAGTAGGTAGCGGACTCTCCACCACTGTATTCAGGTTATATAAAGTCATGTTTTAAACTATTTATTTATATATGTGTAGGGAAAGTAGTATTATGATCATTTCTTGATGTTTTTCTACTGAAGATAAAACTTCGTGACATCACAAGGTGGAACAGACGCAGACGGATGAATATTAAAGAGTGACTCAAACATGTGAATGAAAAAAAAACACAACTCCAGGTCTGTTTTTAAGGCCGTATCAACATTATAACACGTCTAAACGCTCACAGAAGCTCACACGGATCCTTTTGGTGTAATATGGGACCTTTAAGTGATGATTCTGAGACAATGTTAGATTTTCTGTAAGTAAAATACGCCGTTACACTCAGGAGGAGAGTGTGTAGCACCACCTAAACAATATTACACTGGACTGGCAAAGTCTGTTCAGTTTTATTATAGTTTAATAGTTTGTAAATCTCAGTCACCCGGTAGTGTTCATGTTACTTGAGGTGTAAATTACGTGACGAGGCAAAAATAGGATTCATTGCTAATTCGGTGCAGCTCCAGCTCACTGCTAACTCTGTGAACGCCTCGTGAAGTCAGTGTGAGGCTCGTGCGGCTCCGCTTCGCTCCGCTCGGTCCGGGGGTCAAACGGGAGAAGCACCTCTGACGTCCGCTGGGACCACAGTCGACTCACAGCGTGACCTCGAAATTCATCTTCCGCTCACAGACCTGAGGCTGAGTCTGGCTCCGGAGCTCAGGATGAGCTCATATTTAGTAAGATTAAACTGTGCTTAACACCAGACTGGGTTTAACTCGTAATGTTAACGGCTCTGCACCGTCCGTCTGTACTGTTCTGTGACACACGTGAAGGGAGTTTTTATCTTTTATCGTTTATCTTATTGTATTTATCTGATCTTATTTTTGAAAACTTGATTCTAACAGGCGGCACGGTGGCTGAGTGGCTAGCACTCATGCCTCACAGCAAGAAGGTTGCGGGTTCGATCCGGTCGGTCGCCCGGGCCTTTCTGTGTGGAGTTTGCATGTTCTCCCCGTGTCTGGATGGGCTTCCTCCGGGCACTCCGGTTTCCCCCATCAACCCAAAACATGCACTGTAGGTGTGGAAGTTGTGTGAGTGAGTGTTGGTGGTGGTCGGAGGGACCGTTGGCGCCGCTTGGCTTGGCAGCCGCGCCTCCGTCAGTCTGCCCCAGGGCAACTGTGGCTATAACAGTAGCTTACCACCACCAGTTATGGAGTGAATGAAGAATGCTCTGTAAAATGCTGTGTAAAGCACTTTGGGGACATGTGTCTGTGTAAAGCGCTATATAAATAAACCTTACCTTACCTTACCTAACTACATGTTCGTGGTCGGTTGCATCTGGAACGGAGAAAATTTTCCCCCGGGGATGAATAAAAGTGATTCTGATTCTGATTCTGAATTTAAACTCAAACAAAGACATATTATTTCATTAAAGCTGCACAGTGTAACTTTTTTCTGTCTTGTTTCCATGGCGATGTTTTGCTTGGAATGCATTATATCAACCTGACCTATCTCACATTTATTCAATTAAATGTTTTTATTGATAAAAAAAAAGATACTCTGGCCTCTCCACAGATCTCGCCCGTATCTTGGCCTTGTCTCCATGGCAAAGCAATAACATCTCCATGGAGACAGGCAGGTGGCAGAAAGGTTACATAGTGCACCTTTAAGTATAAACCTGTTCCTTATCTGTTTTACCCATAATCTCATCTCATTTGTAATTAATTCAAAACTTTGAACATTTTATCAGAATTGGAGTGTCTGTGTTTAACGGTCTTTTGGACATGTTAAAGGTGCATTGTGTAACTTTTCACTTGCTTGTCTCCATGGAGATGTTATTGCTAAGCCTGGATTGATCCATGGTATGACATTAAACACATCATTTACAGCATTTATTCATTACAGGTGTTTTTAGTGCTCAAAAATACAAGAATTCTCTCTGTGAATGAATCTCCACAGATCTGACCTGCACACTGCAAAAAAGGATTTTCCAGCAGAGTTAAACTGACTTGAATGAAGCAGATTCATCTTAAAAGATCAATTTTAAGATTTTTTTACTTAATAAAATGAGATATTTTTTACTTGTTTCAAGATATTCCATCCTGATTTATCTTATCTCGATATTACAACTTATTCTAAGCACTTTTTATATTAACTCAGTCCAGGTTAAGCCTCTTTAACTTCCTTCTCAAACCAGTTCTTTTCTCTGGATCTGTTCCTCTGTCCTCAGAGTCGTGTCTCGGGGCTTTTAGGTGCAGATGTTCGGCATTTCTAAGATGTTGGGAAAGTGAAAAATGTGACATTTCAGTAAATGCAGTTTTAAATGTATTTGATTTGTTGTATTTGATCCAATGTGTGGATATTGTGAACGCTCGAAAGAAGCGTTTTCTTAAAACTAAGTGTTCTTAATAAGGTGACAAATCTTGCCATAAATACTTTAAACTCGTGTTTTCTGCTTAGAACAAGATTCATATTTCGTCTTGTTTTAAGAAAATTTGGTAAGTGAAAATTTTTTACTGCACTGGCAGAAAATTTCACTTAAAATAGGACATTTTTACCTCGATTTTGAATCTCTACTATGGAGCACATACACAAAGCAACAGCATCATCATGAAGACCAGCAGGTGTCGGACCTTCTATCAGATAAGTTGCACCTTTAACCAGCTCCTAATGTCATTCACTTTTAAACACTTGTACATTTTAACCACACAAACTGAGCGCAGCGCTTCCCCGTCGCTGTACTGTATGTGTTATTGAGCTTTCAGTCTTCATATTGTGTTGCGTGAGGCGGCTTCTGTCCAGAGGGACAGGGGGGGCCGGGCTGCTTCTCTTCATGCTGTGGACAGTGAAGACGAGCGCCTGTCAAACCTCAGCTCTGCTCTGTGCTCTCTGTCCCCGAGGCTTTGTACTGCTCCACAGACCCACTGCAGAGAAGCACTGGGTCCCCGTGGAGCAGGGCCCAGAGTCAAATATACTAGACTCCAGCTACTGCTACTGTAAAGGCATTTGGTTTAATCAGAAATAGTGTGGTCAGTACTGTCTGTGTTGGATTGAAAATGACTGAATCTTACTATAGTTTAAGGGTCCTGTTCTGCACAAAATGGACTCTCATGAGCTTTAGGCCATGTTATAATGATGTGACCTCATCAAAAACACACCCAGAGCTGTGTTTTGTTTCATTCACACATGTAGTAATCCTTTATTGTTGGTTTGTCTATTTCTCCAAATGCTCTGTTCCACCTTGTGATGTCATTTAGTGGTTGTTTCCAAGTTAATGTCGACCTTTTACTTTCATTTAAGACTGGCAATCGCAGGGCTGAAATCATCCAAATGACTATACTGGAGTTGTACAGAGTTTAAAAATGCAGTGGAGCATTTCTTCAGGCTAAATGTGTTGGGTTTGTGTGTTAAACATGAGTGAATGAAACAAAACACAACTCCAGGTCTGTTTTTGATGATGAACCATTATAACATAGATGAGAAAATAGTGTAACATCGGCTCTTTATTCACTCCATTCAAATGTGCTGTAAATGTCTCTAATATTGTGAATAAATATGAACATATTGTTAAATGAACTTGTCCTTGTTTGTGTATATTTTGCTCAGCGTCTTTTGCTGCATTTTCAGGAGTTATTATGACTTCCTGTCACTTTACTTGAATGCTTTTATTCTGAGTGACTAATCATCTGATCTTTTGACTTCACGGCAGTAAACAGACTCCCTGCACAGTCACATTTCACTTATCCTGTGACTAATGAAACGTTAACCATCTGTTTTGTCCGTCTCTAAATATATCCGATCATCATTCCCAACAGACCAGCCTCGTCCACGTCTTCACTAAACAAATACAACTTATAAATAAACACATCTAAAGATTAAAAGTCCGATATTACACAAAATATTGATTTTTGTGAGCTAAGTCAGAACGTTGCCACCTGAACGTGCAGGATTTGTGTACTGAGCCTATAATATGGGCTCTTTAACTGAATGGAGAACATAACATAAGATCCAAGACTGCGGTTTTTCATTCTGTTTGGATGTAAAATTAGAGATTATTGTCAAATTATTAACCCCTGAAGACCTGAGGGTAATTTTAGTACATTTCTCCTCGCCTGGATTTTTTTCTTAATTTTGCTTTTAAAACTGCCCCTTTTACCCCGAATGAAGTGTTCTACCTCCTTTTGTTCAGTCCAACCTGTTATTTCACAATCTGCTGCTGTAGTTGTGTCATGAGGCTGTGATAAAAGCTACAGGACCAGAAATAGAGATGAAAAAACAAAACAGAAAATAAAATTCACACTCTTTTATACAAAACACACAGCAAACATGTAGAAACAACTTTTTGGACATAAAAAATGCTTAATTTAGGGTCTTAGCTACAAAAATGCAAAATCTCAAGTCTGTAAGTAAATTAAAAATCTCCTTATTGCCCTAAAAACAAAAAAAGTGCAGTGGCTCCATGACTTTCCTGGTCCAGTCCTGGAAACAGCTCCTGTCAGGTCCAGGGCCAGAGCCACAGCACTTCTGCATTTCCAGGTGTTTATTACATTTGGATTTGTTCATTTTGAGTGAAATAAACCTTTAAATAAAAATAGAAAGAGATGCACAATTACACACACCAAGATGTGTCATTTTCCATGTGTGTGAGAATTAACTCCACTTAGAGCGACTTTTTCCCTCGTTATAAACACACACAGTCAGAGGAGTCGACCATCTTGACTCACTTCACTCTTTGGCAAAGTTTGGCTCGATCAAAATGGACGGAGCGCATGAGTTTGGGGAAAACAAAGTTCCTATTGGACACTCGTTTTGCTCCCGTCATCACACAGCGTGAGTGTGACGTAGGATAAAGCCGCAGAAATGTACGGAAACCTCTATGTCTGCACTTTCAGAGGGGAAAAGGACGTTTCTGTCTTTTACCGTTAGAAAGTTCTGCACGGTTATAGAAAACATATTCCTCGGTATCGTATGATACCGTAGGACTTTAAGGGTTAAAAGTCCTGTCCTTGAGTTTGGTTTCCATGTATTCGATTAAAATTTGTCTCTCATTGCAGATATATTGAATAAGCGTCTCTTGAGGTTAAAATAAATCCGCTGTGTATTATTTGAATCTAATTAAAGCATTTGGTTGTTGTCCAAAATCTACACATACCTTCCTGTCTAAATGGCAAATGTTTGCAGCAAACCATTTAAATTTTACCCTTCTGCTCCCAAAAAGTTTTAATTAGGTACTCGAGATTCATAGATGCAAAAAAAAAAAAAAAGCATATAATATGAACTATTGTGTGTTCTTTTCTACCTAAAGTGTTGAGCTAAACCTCACAGAAGGTCACGCAGCAGCAGATGCCTAATGAAATAACTGCACATTGCACCAGGAGCCCACTGAGTCTGCAGAACGTCCAGCCAAGAACCAGAGCAAAGACCTGTGTAAACAGATATTAAATATGCAGACAAATGACTATAATTAAAGCTGCACTGTGTAACTTTTCTGGGGGAGAGTCTGTCATCTACCTGTTCCCGCTGAGAGGCTGCTGATAACTTTGCAGTGACGTCAAGCCGGGGGGGGGGTTGTGTATGTACGTGTCTGGCGAAATGTTAAGAAGCACAAGAAACAGTCAAAAAAAGTTTAAAGCAAAAAAAAAAAAACACAGACAATGAATTTAAACAAGAAATTTCAGGAGCCTGTGATCAATGGAACTGTCCGTGGTCCTGTTTAGGTGTTTGATTTTCAACAAAAATGTGAGAGTGATTAACAAAAAAATGAAAAAACTCTTTGACGTGTAAAGTTATTTGAGAGGGACTTGTTTAACAGTACATATCTTAATAAATAGTTTAACACTATCGTAATTCCGGCCAAGTGAGCTCTTTATGCTCAGACTGTGTTAAAACGAAGCTCAGGTTAAAGTTTACTAGACAGAGCAGAGCCTCCAGTTAGCATCACGCCTCCAGTTGATATTAAAATTGCAAAATATCAACTGCCTTTGCCGGGAATGTTTCATAGTATGGCATTAAACTGATCTATTCTGCTTTTATTCCATTACTGGTGCTTTATTGATTAAAAAATACATTAAAAAATCATGCATTGCTGTGGGTAGAGTCACCTCTCCACAGATCTGAGCTGTATTTAGGCGTCACTGTCTTGTCTCCATGGAGATTTGAAGGTTTAAAGTCATTCTGTTAAATCTCCCAGGCAAAGCATCTCCGTGGTTGCAGACTCCATAAAAGTTGCATAGTCCAGCTCAGGGGTCGGCGCCTTAAACACTCAGAGCCGTTTGGAGCGACTCCCACAGAAAAAAAAACACCCGGAGCCACAAAACCTTAAAATGAGGAGAACTCTGCATATGATTTTTTTTTTTACCTGTCTCTGTATCAAAGATTATAGTGTGTGGCATTTGTGAAATCAATGAAAATACAACAAAATAATCCACTGAGTCGTGTCCTTTAGTCCCACAGAAGCTGAAGCACTGAGCTGTTTATGCAGATGAGCCGTGAGGTTTTAGTTTTGTTTCTCTAAAACAGAAACAAATGTGCGCAAAGCTGCATTAACCACATTATTACTAAATGTCGATTTGAGTCCTGCTTGTAGGAAATAAAAATCCAAAATTAAATTATCCACCCACAGTGAACCAAAAACGTACTTCTGTGTCCATCATTTATCTTGTGTCTCGTGTCCACAGAGCAGTAAACGTCCTGTTTTCTTCAGAAACTTTTTTCTTCTTGGATTTGTCCATCATTTACGTACCAGGGGTCAAAAAGTCCTGCTGCTGCTGTGGGTGCGGTGAGTCCGGGCGGGACACGTGTCGAGTGTCGCACGTCGCGGCTTTGAGGCATATTTTGAGCAACTGAAATATTAAGGACTGCAGAAAGGATAATTAAAGCACCACTACCAGCCATTCAGGACGTGTACACCTCACACTGTTCCAAGAGAGCGGTGAACATTATCAAAGACCCCACTCACCCAGCACACAAACTGTTCTCCTACTACCGTCAGGAAAGCGCTATCGCAGCATGCGGTGCCGCACAAGCAGACTGGGAAACAGCTTCTTTCCACAAGCCGTCAGACTCCTCAACACACTGAGGAGGACAACATGAACAGCTGAACATTCAAGAACATTCAAGAACATGTCTTTTGCACCTTATATATTGGTTTTAAACTATTGCACAAACTCTTATTGTCCACTGATTGCACTCCCGTTGCTATGAGCGATTGGACTTCTGCCTTACCTCACACTGTGTGTGTGCACGTGTGTGTGCACGTGTGTGTGCACGTGTGTGTGCTAATCATACAGGTCTGTATCAGACTGCTACTCTTTTTATGCACATGTGTATGTCTGTCTCTGAATGAGTGTGTTGGAGTGAAAGCACTATGTATGTATAGTGTGTACGTGTAGTGTAGTGTGCATGTATAGTGTGTATGTGTAGTGTGTATGTGTAGTGTAGTGTGCATGTATAGTGTGTATGTGTAGTGTAGTGTGTATGTATAGTGTGTATGTGTAGTGTAGTGTGCATGTATAGTGTGTATGTGTAGTGTAGTGTGCATGTATAGTGTGTATGTGTAGTGTAGTGTGTATGTATAGTGTGTATGTGTAGTGTAGTGTGCATGTATAGTGTGTATGTGTAGTGTAGTGTGTATGTATAGTGTGTATGTGTAGTGTAGTGTGCATGTATAGTGTGTATGTGTAGTGTAGTGTGTATGTATAGTGTGTATGTGTAGTGTGCATGTATAGTGTGTATGTGTAGTGTAGTGTGCATGTATAGTGTGTATGTGTAGTGTAGTGTGTATGTATAGTGTGTATGTGTAGTGTGCATGTATAGTGTGTATGTGTAGTGTAGTGTGCATGTATAGTGTGTATGTGTAGTGTAGTGTGCATGTATAGTGTGTATGTGTAGTGTAGTGTGCATGTATAGTGTGTATGTGTAGTGTAGTGTGCATGTATAGTGTGTATGTGTAGTGTAGTGTGCATGTATAGTGTGTATGTGTAGTGTAGTGTGTATGTATAGTGTGTATGTGTAGTGTGCATGTATAGTGTGTATGTGTAGTGTAGTGTGCATGTATAGTGTGTATGTGTAGTGTAGTGTGCATGTATAGTGTGTATGTGTAGTGTAGTGTGTATGTATAGTGTGTATGTGTAGTGTAGTGTGCATGTATAGTGTGTATGTATAGTGTGTATGTGTAGTGTAGTGTGCATGTATAGTGTGTATGTGTAGTGTAGTGTGCATGTATAGTGTGTATGTGTAGTGTAGTGTGCATGTATAGTGTGTATGTGTATGTGTAGTGTGCATGTATAGTGTGTATGTGTAGTGTAGTGTGCATGTATAGTGTGTATGTGTATGTGTAGTGTGCATGTATAGTGTGTATGTGTAGTGTAGTGTGCATGTATAGTGTGTATGTGTAGTGTAGTGTGCATGTATAGTGTGTATGTGTAGTGTAGTGTGTATGTATAGTGTGTATGTGTAGTGTAGTGTGCATGTATAGTGTGTATGTGTAGTGTAGTGTGCATGTATAGTGTGTATGTGTAGTGTAGTGTGCATGTATAGTGTGTATGTGTAGTGTAGTGTGCATGTATAGTGTGTATGTGTAGTGTAGTGTGCATGTATAGTGTGTATGTGTAGTGTAGTGTGTATGTATAGTGTGTATGTGTAGTGTGCATGTATAGTGTGTATGTGTAGTGTAGTGTGCATGTATAGTGTGTATGTGTAGTGTAGTGTGCATGTATAGTGTGTATGTGTAGTGTAGTGTGCATGTATAGTGTGTATGTGTAGTGTAGTGTGCATGTATAGTGTGTATGTGTAGTGTAGTGTGCATGTATAGTGTGTATGTGTAGTGTAGTGTGTATGTATAGTGTGTATGTGTAGTGTAGTGTGTATGTATAGTGTGTATGTGTAGTGTAGTGTGCATGTATAGTGTGTATGTGTAGTGTAGTGTGTATGTATAGTGTGTATGTGTAGTGTAGTGTGCATGTATAGTGTGTATGTGTAGTGTAGTGTGTATGTATAGTGTGTATGTGTAGTGTGCATGTATAGTGTGTATGTGTAGTGTAGTGTGCATGTATAGTGTGTATGTGTAGTGTAGTGTGCATGTATAGTGTGTATGTGTAGTGTAGTGTGCATGTATAGTGTGTATGTGTAGTGTAGTGTGTATGTATAGTGTGTATGTGTAGTGTAGTGTGCATGTATAGTGTGTATGTGTAGTGTAGTGTGTATGTATAGTGTGTATGTGTAGTGTAGTGTGCATGTATAGTGTGTATGTGTAGTGTAGTGTGTATGTATAGTGTGTATGTGTAGTGTAGTGTGCATGTATAGTGTGTATGTGTAGTGTAGTGTGCATGTATAGTGTGTATGTGTAGTGTAGTGTGCATGTATAGTGTGTATGTGTAGTGTAGTGTGCATGTATAGTGTGTATGTGTAGTGTAGTGTGCATGTATAGTGTGTATGTGTAGTGTAGTGTGCATGTATAGTGTGTATGTGTAGTGTAGTGTGCATGTATAGTGTGCATGTGTAGTGTAGTGTGCATGTATAGTGTGTATGTGTAGTGTAGTGTGCATGTATAGTGTGTATGTGTAGTGTAGTGTGCATGTATAGTGTGCATGTGTAGTGTAGTGTGCATGTATAGTGTGTATGTGTAGTGTAGTGTGCATGTATAGTGTGTATGTGTAGTGTAGTGTGCATGTATAGTGTGTATGTGTAGTGTAGTGTGCATGTATAGTGTGTATGTGTAGTGTAGTGTGCATGTATAGTGTGCATGTGTAGTGTAGTGTGCATGTATAGTGTGTATGTGTAGTGTAGTGTGCATGTATAGTGTGTATGTGTAGTGTAGTGTGTATGTATAGTGTGTATGTGTAGTGTGTATGTATAGTGTGTATGTGTAGTGTAGTGTGCATGTATAGTGTGTATGTGTAGTGTAGTGTGTATGTATAGTGTGTATGTGTAGTGTAGTGTGTATGTATAGTGTGTATGTGTAGTGTAGTGTGCATGTATAGTGTGTATGTGTAGTGTAGTGTGTATGTATAGTGTGTATGTGTAGTGTAGTGTGCATGTATAGTGTGTATGTGTAGTGTAGTGTGCATGTATAGTGTGTATGTGTAGTGTAGTGTGTATGTATAGTGTGTATGTGTAGTGTAGTGTGCATGTATAGTGTGTATGTGTAGTGTAGTGTGAATGTATAGTGTGTATGTATAGTGTAGTGTAGTGTGCATGTATAGTGTGTATGTGTAGTGTAGTGTGTATGTATAGTGTGTATGTGTAGTGTAGTGTGCATGTATAGTGTGTATGTGTAGTGTAGTGTGTATGTATAGTGTGTATGTGTAGTGTAGTGTGTATGTATAGTGTGTATGTGTAGTGTAGTGTGCATGTATAGTGTGTATGTGTAGTGTAGTGTGCATGTATAGTGTGTATGTGTAGTGTAGTGTGCATGTATAGTGTGTATGTGTAGTGTAGTGTGCATGTATAGTGTGTATGTGTAGTGTAGTGTGTATGTATAGTGTGTATGTGTAGTGTAGTGTGCATGTATAGTGTGTATGTGTAGTGTAGTGTGCATGTATAGTGTGTATGTGTAGTGTAGTGTGCATGTATAGTGTGTATGTGTAGTGTAGTGTGCATGTATAGTGTGTATGTGTAGTGTAGTGTGCATGTATAGTGTGCATGTGTAGTGTAGTGTGCATGTATAGTGTGTATGTGTAGTGTAGTGTGCATGTATAGTGTGTATGTGTAGTGTAGTGTGTATGTATAGTGTGTATGTGTAGTGTGTATGTATAGTGTGTATGTGTAGTGTAGTGTGCATGTATAGTGTGTATGTGTAGTGTAGTGTGTATGTATAGTGTGTATGTGTAGTGTAGTGTGTATGTATAGTGTGTATGTGTAGTGTAGTGTGCATGTATAGTGTGTATGTGTAGTGTAGTGTGTATGTATAGTGTGTATGTGTAGTGTAGTGTGCATGTATAGTGTGTATGTGTAGTGTAGTGTGCATGTATAGTGTGTATGTGTAGTGTAGTGTGTATGTATAGTGTGTATGTGTAGTGTAGTGTGCATGTATAGTGTGTATGTGTAGTGTAGTGTGTATGTATAGTGTGTATGTGTAGTGTAGTGTGCATGTATAGTGTGTATCTAATTATACATTCTGCTCCTTTGAAAGCCTCGCACTATCTATTACGTGCACCAACTGGAAAAACCAAAAAGCTGTTATATTTATAACAATCTACCGACCTCCTGGTCCTTATGCCGAGTTTCTGACAGAGTTTTCTGACTTTATTTCAAGTTTAGTTTTGGAATGGGAAAGGATTGTTATAGTTGGAGATTTCAACATTCATGTTGATAACAGCAGTGAGTGCCTCAGCAGTGCTTTTGGTGCTCTCCTGGATGGGATCGGTTTTACCCAGAGTGTGAACAAGCCGACTCACTGTCACAATCACACTCTCGATCTCGTCCTAACTTATGGTATTGAGATTAGTGATTTACTTGTAATTCCTCAAAACCCTTTACTCTCTGACCATTTTTTAATAACCTTTCAATTCGTACTAAAAGACTATCCAGCTCTGCAGGAGAAAACTATAATGAAAAGAACAATATCAGAAAAATCGGTAGCCGAGTTCAAAGAAATAATCGAGCCAGTATTAAATGATATGCCATGTGACAATGAGAACAACTTTAATCCAATTATCATGGATCAGTTTGTTGATAGGACAATGCTCACCCTAAAATCTGCTCTCGATGTTGCAGCTCCGCTAAAACAGAAAAGCATTAAACCAAGACCTCCGGCTCCTTGGTATACTCCAGAATTGCGATCACTCAAACAACACGTAAGACGGACAGGGAAGCTCTGGCGCCGCTCGCGCTCCGAGCAGTCTCTGAAGGCATGGAAGCTCTGCCTGCTCTCTTATAAGGCCGCTCTGCGAAAAGCACAAACCAGATACTATTCAAACCTAATAGAAGTAAACAAAAGCAACCCCAGATTTCTGTTCAGCACTGTAGCCAGGCTGACAAACTCACACACTGCCCCTGAGTCTCTTCTCCCTTTGAAGTTCAGTTGTGATGACTTTCTTGAATTCTTCGATTACAAAATTATAACCATTAGAGACAAGATCAACGAAGCCACTCCAAAAATCAGCCCCGAGCAAATTCTGCAAATCCAGTCTGTAACACCAATATCCCACATAAATCCTCTAACAGCATTAGACAAATTTACTCCTGTCGATGAGGTGGAGATTACCTCAGTCATCATGTCGTCCAAACCATCAACTTGTTTGCTCGACCCTATTCCAGTCAAACTCCTCAAAGAAGCTCTCCACTTAATAATAGGTTCCATCCATAACATAATAAATATGTCATTAGAAAATGGCTTTGTTCCTCAGTCCTTTACATAGGCTGTAAGTCAACCGCTTTTGAAAAACCTAGCTTAAATCCTGATGAACTAGCCAACTACAGACCTATCTCGAATCTTCCATTTCTCTCAAAGATTCTGGAACGAAGTTGTGGTGAAACAGCTTTGTCACCATCTGCAGGGCAATAATTTATATGAAAAATTTCAGTCTGGTTTCAGAGCTCACCACAGCACAGAAACTGCTCTGCTTAAAGTGACAAATGATTTGCTACTAGCTGCTGATAACGGGCTGGCTTCAGTCCTGGTCCTACTGGACCTCAGTGCAGCGTTTGACACCATTGATCACAACATTCTACTGCAAAGGTTAGAATGTGACATAGGTGTCAGAGGGACCGCCCTCAAATGGTTTAAATCCTATCTATCAGATAGGTACCAGTTTGTTAGTGTAAACCAGTGCACCTCTCCCTGCTCTAAAGTAGCTTGTGGTGTTCCACAAGGATCTGTGCTTGGTCCAATCCTGTTTACTCTGTATATGTTGCCATTAGGTAACATTATCAGAAAAACATGGCATTAATTTCCACTGCTATGCTGATGACACTCAGCTGTACTTATCAATGAAACCTAATCAGACCGATCAAATCGATAAGCTCAGTGCCTGTGTGAAGGACATCAAAACCTGGATGACCCTGAATTACCTCCTCTTAAACCCTGAAAAACAGAGGTCATTGTTGTCGGTCCTAAAGGTCAGAGAGATTCTCTGTCAGACCAGATAATCTCACTTGACAATGTGAGTATAGCCTCTAGCTCTACTGTAAAAAACCTTGGAGTCGTATTTGACCAAAATCTCTCATTCACAGCTCATATAAACCAAGCTTGTAAAACTGCATATTTTCACCTGCGAAACATAACTAAAATCAGAAAAATTTTGCCTAAAAATGATGCTGAAAAACTTATCCATGCATTTGTTACATCCAGACTAGATTACTGTAATTCTCTGCTCACCGTCTGCACTAAAGGTACTTTAAGAAGCTTCCAGTTGGTCCAAAATGCAGCGGCCAGGGTCCTAACAGGAACTAAAAGACGTGATCACATCAGTCCTGTGTTAAAATCACTTCACTGGCTTCCTGTCGAGTTTAGAATTAAATTCAAAGTTCTCCTTCTGACATACAAAGCCTTAAACAATATGGCCCCATCATATCTTCAGGATGCCATTGTCCCCTATCAGCCAAATAGAGCACTTCGCTCTCAGAATGCAGGATTATTAGTGGTTCCTAGAGTGTCTAAAAGTACAGTGGGGGGGAGAGCCTTCAGTTACCAAGCTCCTGTGTTATGGAATCAACTCCCTGTTGATGTTAAACAGGCACCCACAGTCTCTTTATTTAAGACCAGGCTTAAAACCTTCCTCTTCGGAATAGCTTATGACCAGGTTACTTAGTTGATGTCACTAAGATAAGCTGCCGCAGGAGATAACAAGCTGGGGGAAGTGTGGCAACCTGAGCACTGTCCTCTGTTTCCTCCTTTTTTCTCACCAGCATCACTCACTATGTTCTCATCTGTAGTTTGTTCATTGCTATTCACATGTTGTCCCCTGTCCCACTCCCCCTGTGGAGTGGAACTCTTTCAGACGCCTGATGGCAGCTGGACCTCTCTCCTCCTCCTCGCCTGGCTCCTCCTCTTCGCCTGGCTCCTCCTCCTCGCCCGGCTCCTCCTCCTCGCCCCTCTTCTCCTCCTCCTCTGGCCCACGGGCCTGGACATCTATAGCCTGTCCGTCCATGGGAGTGGATCCCTCCTTCACTGTAGTTCTCCCCGAGGTTTCTTCTTTTTCCCAGGACCCTGGGTTTTTTGGAGTTTTTCCTTGCTGAGAAGGAGGGTCTAAGGACAGGGGATGACTGGACAATGTTTCATTTGCTGCTTTACATGAATGTTGTTTATTCCTGTTTTGATATGTCTGTGTGTATGTTTTACTCATCCATATCTTGGAACGCCCTTAGAGGAAACTGTTGTTGCGATTTTGGGCGCTACAAAATAAATTGAATTGAATTGAATTGAATTGTATGTGTAGTGTAGTGTGCATGTATAGTGTGTATGTGTAGTGTAGTGTGCATGTATAGTGTGTATGTGTAGTGTAGTGTGCATGTATAGTGTGTATGTGTAGTGTAGTGTGCATGTATAGTGTGTATGTGTAGTGTAGTGTGCATGTATAGTGTGTATGTGTAGTGTAGTGTGCATGTATAGTGTGTATGTGTAGTGTAGTGTGTATGTATAGTGTGTATGTGTAGTGTAGTGTGCATGTATAGTGTGTATGTGTAGTGTAGTGTGCATGTATAGTGTGTATGTGTAGTGTCGTGTGCATGTATAGTGTGTATGTGTAGTGTAGTGTGTATGTATAGTGTGTATGTGTAGTGTCGTGTGCATGTATAGTGTGTATGTGTAGTGTAGTGTGCATGTATAGTGTGTATGTGTAGTGTAGTGTGTATGTATAGTGTGTATGTGTAGTGTGCATGTATAGTGTGTATGTGTAGTGTAGTGTGCATGTATAGTGTGTATGTGTAGTGTAGTGTGTATGTATAGTGTGTATGTGTAGTGTGCATGTATAGTGTGTATGTGTAGTGTAGTGTGCATGTATAGTGTGTATGTGTAGTGTAGTGTGTATGTATAGTGTGTATGTGTAGTGTGTATGTATAGTGTGTATGTGTAGTGTAGTGTGTATGTATAGTGTGTATGTGTAGTGTGCATGTATAGTGTGTATGTGTAGTGTGTATGTATAGTGTGTATGTGTAGTGTCGTGTGCATGTATAGTGTGTATGTGTAGTGTAGTGTGCATGTATAGTGTGTATGTGTAGTGTAGTGTGTATGTATAGTGTGTATGTGTCTATTTTAGATGTTTTTATGTGTCTTTATATGTTTTTTAAACTGCACACTGGAGACTCGCTAAACGCAATTTCAAATTTCTATGTTCATAGACTTTTGACAATAAAGTGAACCTTGAACCTTGAACCTTGAACCTTGATTAAAGACATTTTATTTGAATGTTACAAGACCATTATCCACAAATTCAGAATTACATTTAAAAACTAACTCAAATAAAAACATAATGTAATTAAATCCTCATTATTTATTTTCCAAAGTCACAGGAGCCACAGCAGAAGGAGGAAAGAGCCGCGGGGGCCGAGCCCTGATCCAGCTTTAAAAACTGTATTTGTCTCATACAGTAAAATAGTTCTACTCACATCAGCTCTCTGTATAAAGCAGAACCGCCCGGCGCCCTGAGCATATCTGTCATGTAAATGCGACTTGTCATGTGCATTTATCCTCAGTCCTTCTCTCTGGGGGGGGTCCCACGGGTGCCCTGACCTCCACATGCCCACCCCGCAGACCGCCCGGCACGACAGGGATCACGCCACCGCCGCCATTATGCAACGTGTTTATGTATATGAAGTGTTGGTGGTGCGCAGGGAGGAGACGTGCGGGGAAAGTGTGATGAGCCCTGTGCAGTGGGGCCCTGTGCACATGTGACACTGGCCTTGATTTACTGGATATCACACGGCCACGAGATCGGTACAAAACATCATCAATATGAAAATCATTAATATGGATCTGGGAGCGGAGAGAGCACTTCCTGAGATAATGAGGAGCCTGTGATTAGTAATGCTGTTTCCCCACATTTGCCTACACATTCATTATTAATCGTCACCACGGAGACAGTTTACGTACACTATACAGAATATTTACGTTGCAGTTTATGGCAGATTTCCCATTTAAGTGGATTTTTCATTTTTTTTATGTTAATCAAAATCGAATGACATAAAAAATTTAAAGGAGTAACTTTTCTGATGGGGGTTTTCGCTTGTCTCAGTGGAAATGTTATTGCTTTGACTAGAATGTTCCACAGTATGGCATTAAACATCTTTTCTGGCCGGGTGGAGTATTCGTATGTCTCTATGTTTGGCGATAGTTAAGTTTAATGCCATACTGTGGGACATTCTTCATCATTAGTATTAGTTTATGCGGCCATAATACAGTACAATACAAACAAACAAAGAAACTGGGTTAAAACTCTATTTAATATGCAAAGTATGTCATTTATTTTGCAAATATGTGTAAAGTTTCATGGTTTTGTACATCAGCACCACATCACTTTCTTTAATTGTTGAAACTATGTCATGAATAATATTGTTAATATAAGTTTATTTTCTTGTCCCTCCTTTATGAGAAAAGTGCTTTCCTGTTGTTTATGTGTATGTCGTACGTTTATGATTATTGTCTCTCTCTCTGGGCACAAACTTGAAATAAAAACGAATCTAATCAAATCAAAAGTGATATATAGGATTTAACATCAGAAAACTATGGTTGCCATGGTTATTTTTCCATTACCAAAGTCTGTGTTTTATATAAATGAATCCTGCCTTAAGCACGTATTGATTATGATTATTGACTTATTACTTCCCTTTTAACTTTTGCACTTTTGCACATATACATATGTAGGCACATATATATGTATGTAGGCACATATATACGTATGTAGGCACATATACATATGTAGACACATATATGTATGTAGGCACATATATAGGCACATATACATATGTAGGCACATATACATATGTAGACACATATACGTATGTAGGCACATATATATGTATGTAGGCACATATACGTATGTAGGCACATATACATATGTAGACACATATATGTATGTAGGCACATATATAGGCACATATACATATGTAGGCACATATACATATGTAGACACATATACGTATGTAGGCACATATATAGGCACATATACATATGTAGGCACATATACATATGTAGACACATATACGTATGTAGGCACATATATATGTATGTAGACACATATACGTATGTAGGCACATATACATATGTAGACACATATATGTATGTAGGCACATATATAGGCACATATACATATGTAGGCACATATACATATGTAGACACATATACATATGTAGACACATATACGTATGTAGGCACATATATATGTATGTAGGCACATATACGTATGTAGGCACATATACATATGTAGACACATATATATGTATGTAGGCACATATACGTATGTAGGCACATATACATATGTAGACACATATATATGTATGTAGGCACATATACGTATGTAGGCACATATACATATGTAGACACATATATATGTATGTAGGCACATATACGTATGTAGGCACATATACATATGTAGACACATATACGTATGTAGGCACATATATATGTATGTAGGCACATATACGTATGTAGGCACATATACATATGTAGGCACATATATATGTATGTAGGCACATATACGTATGTAGGCACATATACATATGTAGACACATATATGTATGTAGGCACATATATAGGCACATATACGTATGTAGGCACATATACATATGTAGACACATATACGTATGTAGGCACATATATGTAGGCACATATATATGTATGTAGACACATACGTATGTAGACACACATATACATATGTAGGCGCATATACATATGTAGGCACATATACGTATGTAGGCACATATACGTATGTAGGCACATATATGTAGGCACATATACATATGTAGGCACATATATATATATGTAGGCACATATATGCAGGCACATATATGTATGTAGGCACATATATGTATGTAGGCACATATATATGTATGTAGGCACATATACGTATGTAGGCACATATATGTAGGCACATATACATATGTAGGCACATATATATATATGTAGGCACATATATGCAGGCACATATATGTATGTAGGCACATATATGTATGTAGGCACATATATATGTATGTAGGCACATATACGTATGTAGGCACATATGCATATGTAGGCACATATATGTAGGCACATATACGTATGTAGGCACATATACGTTGTCCCTTTTAAATAAATAAATAAAATAAATAAATGAATAAAGTTAATGTCATATTACGAAACATTCCAGCTGCACAAACGCTTATTGATTATTGTTCCTTATTTATTGCTTATTGATGACTAAAGCAGAATAACCTAAATAACAGTTCCTGCCTGAATGAGGATAATTCCGTCCCTGTGCAGGACGTCTGAATCAGAGGTCACACAGAGGTCACTCACACCCTGGATAGAGCCGTGTTATTTTATTGTTTTCAAGCCTTTCCCCACACGAGCAGAGCAAAGCGGTGAGGAAGACGACTCCCTCCGAGCCCACGTCCTTGACCTTGTTTGTATTTGTCGGCTTCACAGTATTTTCCCCCGAAATACTAAAAGAAAAAAGAGGAAAAAAAGTCTGGCAGGAACACGATTTCCCCGATGAAGTCTTCAGAGATGGGCGAGCGAGCCTGACCAGCTGACAACACACCTGGATCTGGAAAATGGTCCAAATCTCTCCGGCGAGATGGAGGGAGACGTGGAGGGACGGAGGTGAAGAAGGAGGGAGGGAAGTGCTGGAGGGAAGAGAGGGAGGAGGAGAGAGGGAGAGAGTGAGAGAAAGAGGGACAGAGAGGGGGGGAGAGGAAGGAGAGGGAGACAGAGGAGAGAGAGAAAAAGAGAGGGAGGTTAAAGAGAGGAAAAACAGAGTAGATAGAGAGATAAATAGATAGATGATAGATAGAGGAGGAGAGAAGGGGAGAGAGAGAACTGGAAGAAGGAAAGAGAGGGAGGAAGAGAGGAGAAAAAAGAGAAAAAAGGAGGGAGGGAGGTTAAAGAGAGGGAAAACAGAGAGTAGATAGACAAATAAATAGATAGATAGATAGATAGATAGAGCTGGAAGAAGGAAAGAGAGGGAGGAGGAGGGGGTAGAGAGAGGGAGCGAGAGACGAGAGAGAAAAAAGATGGAGGGAGGGGAAGAGAGGGAAAACAGAGAATAGATAGAGAGATAAAGAGGAAGAGAGAGCGAGAGAGAGAAAGATAGCTAGATAGAAGAGGAGAGAAGGGGAGAGAGAGGGGTGGAGAGGTGGGGAGAGAGGGAGTAAGAGAGAGAGAAAGGGGCAGAGAGAGAAAGAGGGATGGGGAAAAGATGGAGGGAAAGAGAGGGAAAACAGAGAATAGATAGATAAAGAGGAAGAGAGAGGGAGTGAAAGAAAGACAGCGGGAGAGAGAGAGGGAGAGAAAGGGATGAAGGGGGTGAGAGGGGTAAATAAAAGGGAGAGGGAGGATGAGCGAGAAGTAGAGCAACAGAGGGAGTGAGGGAGGAAGGGAAATAAGGAAGTAGAAAAGAAAGAGACAGCGAGTAGGAGAGAGGGAAGAGAGAGAAGATAAGACGGAGAGGGAAAACAGAGAGGTAGATACAGTAGAAAGAGAGAGAAGATAAGACGGAGAGGGAAAACAGAGAGGTAGATACAGTAGAAAGAGAGAGAAGGGAAGAGAGAGAAGATAAGACGGAGAGGGAAAACAGAGAGGTAGATACAGTAGAAAGAGAGAGAAGATAAGACGGAGAGGGAAAACAGAGAGGTAGATACAGTAGAAAGAGAGAGAAGGGAAGAGAGAGAAGATAAGACGGAGAGGGAAAACAGAGAGGTAGATACAGTAGAAAGAGAGAGAAGAAGACACATAAATAAAACAAAATATGGGAGAGAAGGAGAGAGAGAAGGAGAGAGAGAAGGGGGGGGGGATGGGTTGTGGGAGGCTGTGGGTGGGTGGGGGCAAAGGGGCGATGCCCAAAAAGCCGCCCTGCCCCCCGCTGCACCCGCCGTTCGCCCTGGCAGTTAATTTAAATTCTGCAAGGAGACAACCCATAAATCACTTCCATTCTGACTAATGGCTTCTGCACTGAGGGAAAACTCTCCGCGCTCCACCTGGAGACGAACTGCGCTGCAGAAATCAGGCCGGCAGCGCAGCTTTCCGAGCGCGGACCTGTTTTCCACATTCGTATGGACCCAAACGCTTCAGACAGACAGTTTTTGAAGGAGTCAGCAGCCCCGTTCACCCTCCGCTCGCGCTCAGGAGAGGCTGAAATCCCCCGGAGTTGGGCCCATAATTAGCCCCCGTAAAGGCCCCGGATGACGTCAGGAATGTGCCACAATTCACCTTGGACTGGATTCCCAAAAAACCGCTCGCCCCCTTCCCAGACTCACGAGGGAGAGGGGAGGGAGCTGGTAAATGAGGTTTCTCAGGTTAATATACAGAGTTTATTTATTTGAACTTTGGATTCATGGTTCTGATGTGTGGAAAAATTAAAGGAGCACTTTGAAAACGCGTCAGATCTCAATATGAAAATATATATACACGACACAAAAGGATTTTCTAGCATAGTTAAACTGACTTGAATTAAGCAGATTCATCTTAAAAGATCAGTTATAATTTTTACTTAATAAGATAAGATTTTTTTTTTTACTTTTTTTGATTTATCTTATCTCGATATTACAACTTATTCTAAGCACTTTTTATATTAACTCAGTCCAGTTTAAGCCTCTTTAACTTCCTTCTCAAACCAATAAGGGGAAAAATCTTGCCATAAATACTTGAAACTCGTGTTTTCTGCTTAAAACAAGATTCATATTTCATTTTGTTTTAAGAAAACTTGGTAAATGAAAATTTCTTACACTGCAAAAAAAAGCCCATAAAAAAAGAAGAAAAAAAAAATTACAAATTTTGAGGTAAAAATGCCCTATTTTTAGTGAAATTTTCTGCCAGTGCAGTAAGAAATTTTCACTTACCAAGTTTTCTTAAAACAAGTAAAAAAAAAAAAAGAATCTTGTTCTTTTATGGCAAGATTTTTCACCTTATTGGTTTGAGAAGGAAGTTAAAGAGGCTTAACCTGGACTGAGTTAATATAAAAAGTGCTTAGAATAAGGTGTAATATCGAGAAAAGATAAATCAGGATGGAATATGTTGAAACAAGTAAAAATAAATCTCATCCTATTACAAAAACAAAATCTAGTCAAGCTAAATTACTTGGATTAAGAAGGTTCTGCCATAATTTGAGTAAATTTCACTTGACAAGTAAAATTAGCTGCCAGTGCAGGAAGATTTTTGTACTTAAAATATGAAAATACATCTTGCTACACTTAAACAAGAGCTCCGCCAGCGGGGCAAAATACGCCCGTACTTTGAATCTGTGCATGTAGCTGTGGATGATGTACAGGAAACCACCAGAGGTGAAACACCTGGCATGGGTGTGCTCGTGGAAGGACCCGGTGAGACACAGGGCATAGATCGCTGTTTAAGAGAACATTTATGTGTTAGAACAATTTCTGTATTTGGTATCTGGGAGATAAAATCAAAGAACAAGTGTGAAAAAACCTGAAGTCACATAAAATTGATACCACTGACCTACAGCCTGGATCGATACAAAAATATACAATAAAATACACAAATACAGTATACCTTATATATATATCGGCGCATGCCCCACATGTTTTGCCTCTTCATGAAGACAAAGCTTCAAAGACTTCAAAGCTTTGAAGTGTCCACAGACGGACGGACGGACGGACAGCGCCATACCATAATACGTCCCGTCTTACAACGGGCGTATAAAAAAAACAACAACTTTTGCACTTAAAATAAGAAATAAAATGAAAACACTTATTCCATTGGTGGATAATTTCACTTGTCAAGATGAATCTACTCAAATAAAGTAAAAGTTCTTAATTTAAGTCATTTTAACTTACCTAGAGATTGTTTTTCCTGTGTACTGTGAAGCACTTCTTGTTTTACCACATGACATCACCAGGTAGAGTGTTTTTTTTTTTTGCTCGAGAGATGAAATCTGCAGCATATTAAACATGTGTGAACATAAAACACAACTCCAGGTATGTTTGTGGTGAGGAAACAGCATTTTAACACAGATAATAAACCAACATGATACGGGCCCTTTAATTGCTGATGGCCATGTCAATAATCTTAATAATTTGTCATTTTGAAGCCAGTGGACAGTGCGCATGTGTAGGGCCGATCCTGCCTCTAAACTGGGGTAACTTTGGGACTCCTTGCTGGGGGCGCGGGGCAGTTCATTTTGCATCATTCTGTATTTGGTGACTACACATTTCTGTCTCAGTGACGCCTCAGCTCTGCCTCGGGGCCTGTTTGTTTTTGCTTCGTCCTCTTGACCTGTCACTGCTCACTGCACTATGCAGATGTACGACAGCGAGAAAACATGCTTGGCTCAAAGAGAGATCTGTCAGGAAAACACGGGGAGAAATCATGCCTTGTGGCCCAAGTAATAATGCTGTCCACTGAATATACAAACACATGTAATCTGCATTTCAAATAAATCCAAACGTGACCTTCTGTTACCAGTATTGATGCTTAGTGACTTAGTGTAGTGACATCGTGCTGGGGGTGAAACAGTTTTAAAGGTGCATCGTACACTTCATCTTCAGCGCAGTGTGACATTAAACTGAACAATAAAACACTGATCATTAGACTGACTCTAAACAAGAAAAGTGACACATTGTACTTTAAGACTGTCTGAAAACCCAAGAAAACAAAATGAATTTAAACGTTTCATTTTCACCTGTGATTAATATGAACATCCATGGTCCCTTTAGGAGTTTGGTGTTCGACAGAAAGCTTAACTGTAATTTTATGTGTGAGAGACTTGTTTTCAGCACAAATCAGCTCACTTGTTTTAGTTCCAGCTAATTAATTCATTAATTAATTAATCATTGCATTTATATAGCACCTTTCATGACACCCAAAGTGCTTTACAGTTCATTCTTCATTCACTCCACACTTGGTGGTGGTAAAATACTGCAGCCACAGCTGCCCTGGGGCAGACTGAAGGAAATGAGGCTCCAACCTGCACCATCGGCCCCTCCGACCACCAACACTCACACACACACCGCTTTTATACTAGGCAATGTGGGTGACGTGCCTTGCCTAAGGACACAACAACAGGTTTTGCCACTGGCGCCCCCCTGTGGCACCTGGAATTCCCAGTGTCTCCCATCCCGGTCCTAACCAGGCCCGGCTGAGCGTCTGAGATCTGAGATCAGGATTTGACAAGTGGCCAAGTCAGTTCTTTCTGGTCTGTGACTGTGTTAAAATAAAGTTCAGATGAAGTCTCCTAAAGCTTCAGACAGAGCAGTGCCTACAGTTAGCATCACACCCCCAGGGAATGTTGGTGACACGCGTTACAGTAACATAACTACTTTTTATGGGTAAAAATAGTGTAAAGCGCTACTACTGAAAATTTAGTAACAAAACCTAGTTCCTTCTTCAGTTTGGTACAGTGTTACTTTTCTGTGTAGGTCCCTGTCCTGGCGGCACGAGGACAGTCCCTGTCAACAGTTGCACCGGGAGCATCGAGGTCTGGGTGGGAGGACCAAGCACACAGCTGGAGAGTCGTGCCACCTTCACCTTGAGCCTTTTCTGGCCGTCCCAGAGCCTTGGAAGAAGTGCGCTCGGTGGGGGGCACCCTAACCCTAACCCAAACCCAAGGAGACGTCCCTCGAGGGGCTCCTCCCACATCGAGCGGCCGTCCCTCGCCCACCGAGTGGAATCCTCCAGACTGTGCAGACCCCACCCGTTTACCTCTTAACAGGTTCACGTCCTCTTGAACTCTTTCTTCAAAGTTTTTTTCAACTTTCCCTTACAGTACTTTTGTTGCCCTTAAGGCAGTTGTTACTTATTGTTGCTTTAATAAATAATTAATTCATTTCATAGTTTCGAAAATGCATTTAAAAAAGAAAATCTCAGATGGGCTCCAGGTGGTTTGAAGGTATTTTTCAGGTAGCCTATATTTCATTGTATTTATGTTTGGATTATAAAACAAAATTGCGAAATTGTGTCACTTCCGGTTTTGCCGCTCCACTTCCGGTTTGCCGATTTCCGGTTTCCGTTGTTGTCAGGCTGCACGTGGAACCCGCCAGGCTGGTTCCATCTTACTCCACCTTGGAGCTCAAAACAGGCAATGCCGTAAGTTTGTTGATGCCTTCATAAGTTCATAAACATTTATATTTTTCTATTATTAAGTGAATGTATTTTGTTTTCCTGTACATTGTTTTCATGTTTGGCTCAGATTCTGAGAGCAATGTTGCTGTATGTTGCAGTTTTCACCATCAGAAGAGGAAAATCAAAGTACCAAAAACTTCTCCTGTGTATCTTCTTCAGTGGTTTAACTAAGTGTCATATCGAGGACATAACAGGACTTATCGACTGTCTAGCCTCAGATGGAGTTTACCACCAAAAAGTTACCAAAGTACTGAGTAAAATAAAAGTATCCGTAACATGTACATTGAGCCACATTGAGAAAAATGACAATACCATTTCATCTTGGCGAGGTTCAAACTGAAATGCAAAAAGCTGGAAACTGAAACTCGTGCGACAGAAGGCAAAACAAAGGTTGTGTCCAGATCTCCTCCACAATCTTTATATAGAGCGACTGCAGTATTATGAAAAAAATCCCACAATGCATCTTGATAAGTGGTGAACGCCGCTGGTCACAGGACAGGAGGAAATAGTTGATCATGTTTTAGAGGAGAAAGTGTGACAGGCCCATCTGACTGTCACATGGCCGAGATTATGAAAAATGTTATATAACCCTTTACATGTATATCGCTAACATTAGTTCTAAGATAAATGTACTTGTATCGTTTCAGCTTTATTCAAAAATTTAAATATTAACCTGAAATGAATGTATGTTGTAGTTTGCTGCTTCTGCCTGTGATGTTCATGTGTTATTAATGGTGAAAAGAAAGGTGCAATGTGTAACTTACCCACCATTTACTTGTCCCTTTACTTACCTTTTATTTTTATTTTTTTTCAGTCTCCATGGAAACAAGCAGGAGACACCACCAGGCCAATGTACAGGTGAGATCTGTGAAGAGGTGACCCCACCCACAGTAAGAATGCATGTTTCTGAGCAAAAAAAACAACAAAGATAATTGAGTAAATGCATCTTATGTAAGGTTAAGAACAGACAAAGCAATCGCATCGCCATGGTAGCAGATAGCCAACCTGAAAAGTTACGCAGTGCACCTTTAACCTTTGCTTTTATACTGATTTTTATTGTCTTTGTTTTTAAAGTCTCTTTTTTGCACTGTAGCACTTTGAGATTTGCTGTCAAATGTAAAGTGCATTATAAATAAAATGTATTATTATTATTATTATTATTATTTAACAATAAACTGACTTAATCACCAATTAAGATAAGATAAGATAAGATAAGATAGGACTTTATTGATCTCGCAGTGGAGAAATTCAACAGTCACAGTAGCTCCAGGACAGTTTAGTGCAAAAAAGGATAAAAAGTGTGCATGAAATCAAGATAAACAATAAGAATAAAAATAGAAATAAAAATAATAATATAAAGTGAACACGTATATGTACAAAATTTACAAAGAGAATTCAGCTACCGTTCAGTCATTTCATTCAGAATCTTAATGCTCTACTGGGCAACTTTTTAAAACATAAACCAATATAAAATTAAAAGGAGGTGGCTTGCATCTCCACACACCCGATATGCTTGTTTCCGTGGAAATGTTCCTTTGGCTATAATATTCCACAGTATGGCATAAGACATCTATCTGCACGGAAAATGTTTTGAGATTTTAACGTATTTCCGTAGAACTGTGCAGGTGATGCCTCCAGAAAGTTACACAGTGTTGTTTAAGTTTCACTGATACCGTACAGGGACCTTTATGTGGACATATTGTACATTAATCACTTCTGGTCAAAGATAAAAATAGCCTCTCTTCAAAACTGTTGGGCCAAAATTGTCATTTTCCTATAGTTGAAGGGAAGCGACCGTAGGTCCTCGGTAGGGCAGGTGGATGAAGTCTTACAAGTAAGAGGTGAGCGTGAAAAAACTGAAGAAACTAAACAAAAAAACAAAAGAAATACACACAAAAGATGCAATATTTCATCAGCAGCTCCCGAGGGACCAGAGGAGGATTTGGGTCGGCTTCATCTCTGCTCTGTGATCTGTTACTGTCGGCGTTTTATCCATACAGTCCGGATGAAATGGTCCGAGGCTTGTGCGGCGACCTGGAGCGCCCCTCCCCTCCCCGCGACACGCCTGACCTGCAGCTGAGATTGGGGCCCTCTGATCCTCCTCTGGGTCATACATGTGTTTCAAAAGCTTTCATAACATGTTTTTTCTCCACTCCTCTGCTGCTGTAGCCTTCAGAATAGCCCCAGAACAGTCTTTTAAAGGAGATTTAGTGCACGTTTGTCCTCATATAGGGCAGTGACACAGAATTCCCGAGGTGCATGTACTGTGGAGTCAGAGTAGGGCTGGGCGATATGGACCAAAAAATATATCTCGATATATTTTGCTATATCTCGATATACGATATATATCTCGATATCTTTACAGGAAAAAATACAGCCCCCACAAACTACTGCAAAAACAAAAAAACAAATTTTATCTGATTAATATTCATTTAGTTCTGCACTTAAACACTCTTGACACCCCTTTTTGGACCCTCACCCACAGTTTAAGAACCTCTTCTTTAAGAGGACTTCCACTGACACAAAACTGCTTCAAAGTGAATAAAGTGTGTAGGATTTTTAAACCTCTATTTTCAAATTCCAAACTGGAGTTACATTCTCTTGTTTTAAAGTGGTATTTAGTCTCTGCACATTTACCAAATCAAACGCACAGTGTGACAAACGGATTTATTTGGCATTTGGCACAGGCTGCAGAGAAGCCCCACACACTGCGCTCCCGCACTCCCGCACACCGGGATGAGTTTATTGGCAACAGCAGCGGCATTAATGAAAAATGACCGCACTCAGTATTCAGACCTTGAGTTCATGACAAGACCGAGTCCAAATGCGCTCGAGTCCGAGACAAGACCAAGACAAAAGTCAAAGCTCTCGCTTTGTCCAGCGGCACGCGGGTGTCTGTGAGGGGTGGGGCAGGTGTGGGTCCTGCTGCGGGGGCTCCTCGTTTAAGGGGGCGTGGGTGTGTTTTGAAGCGGAGTTTGTTCGTGATATCTGCACACACGTGGAGCTCGTACGCTGGGCTCGTGCGCGGTCAGAGGTGTCATGTGGTTGCGCTCGCGCTGGGAAACGTGCATTTAGAAAGTTTAACTCGTCACGTTGTGTCTGTGCGCAGCTCCTTATTGTAGCTGCAGAAACACTCGCACAGATGCGCCTGTTTGGTTTTCCACGTTCGCACGACGAAATATTTGCTCGCAAATGCGAGTGAAATGGGCGCACTGCAGAGCCCTGGTCCTAGTCCTGGTTTAGTCCGCGGCCGAGCCCCGGGCTTTGCGGCCGCGTTTAGTCCTGGTTTAGTTCTAGTCCTGGTTTAGTCCGTGGCCAGCTCCGGGCTCCGCGGAGGAGCTCAGGGGACAAAAGCAGAAACAAGCGAAGCGGCGAAACCAGAAGTAAACATAAGCATTATAGCGATATATCGATATGTCAGAATTCATATCGAGTTTCAAAAATATCTCGATATATTTTAAATATCGAGATATCGCCCACCCCTAAGTCAGAGTCTTCATATTTGCCTCCAGCTGCTGAGGGGAAGGGACTATAGGGTTAGAGTGAGAGGTTAGGGTTCAGTAATGTTCATGAATAAGAATTGCCCTTGCTCTTAAAGTGCCTGTGACAGCTTGTGCACGCATCTTACCAAAACACAGTTAAGATCATTATATTTAAGATGTTTTTTAGTCATTTTTTTGTTTTAAAATTTTACTTCATGGTTACGAGGTTATAAAATGTTGTGTAGGTTTATTAGACAACAAAACCATGTACGGTACATCAAAATGCTTGTTAGAAAGAAGTGAGACGTATCAATTTTGCAAAGTCAATGGTCCCATTTTTATTACTGAATTGTGTAAGACCAATTTTCAGATTCAGAAAGATTGAGATTCAGAAAACGTTATTGATCCCAGAGGGCGATTCATTTGCAGCATTCACAGAGCAGTTCTCACTTCTCACATGCACAAAAACACAGTGTGTCAGAGCATTACAGACACAAGTGGAACAATATAAGAACAATATAAGAACAATATAAGAACAATATAAGAACAATATACATATGACAGGGCAAAACCTCCCAAAACACGGCCCTCAGAATTTAGCAATTTAATAGCTGAAGGCACAAAAGAATTGGAGAACCGGTTTTATCTGTAAATATTGTTTTGTCTATTGTGTCTGTTTACTATGGTTACTTGAGTGTTTGCACATTTTTGTCTTGTTTGTGCACTTCTGTCCTGTTTGCACATTTCTGTCTGTTTGCACATTTTTGTTGTTTGCACATTTGAATTTGATCGCAAACTTGAATTTTTTTATTGGAATGTTTTTAATGTTTGCACTGAGGTGGGAGAGGACAGCAATTTCATCTGTGCTATATGTATTTTGTATGTATATGCACATGTGACAATAAAGGAAATTGAATTGAATTGAATTGAATAGTCTTCCGTACCGGAGCATAAAATCGACGTCCTGAAGGCATCGGGATAAAGTCAGGAGTCAGAGGATGGAGGGGCGGAGCCAGGAGACACAGTTTTGTGATGAATGAAAGTGTAAAATGATCAGTGCCTGTTACAGTTTATTACTAAGTCCTACAAAAATGCATAACATGTCTCCTTTAAAGGTCACATACTATCACTAGCTTTAAGGCATGTTATGATGTGTTACCCACTCAAAAACATACCTGCAGTTGTGTTGTGTTTTATTCATACGTTTGAGTTACTTTATTATTAGTCTGTCTACATGTCCAAAGCTCAAAATGCTCTGTTCCACTTTGTGATGTCATGAAGCCTTCGTTTTCAAGTGAACTGCGCCCTTTTACCTTTAGTTCAGTAGAGGTGGGAAATTCTGGGACTGAAATGATCCGTATTCTAGTGAAGGTGTATGGAGTTTAAAAACACAGTGGAGCAGTTCCTGTATTAGCGCACACGAGCGTTTTCTATCTGAGAGAAGAAGTCGATGTAATTATGCAGGTTTGTGTGTTAAACGTGTGTGAATGAAGCAAAACGCAGCTGCGGGTCTGTTTGTGATGAGGAAACATTAACATAGATCAGGAAATGGTCCTTTAAGGCTGAAACGGTACAAATTCAATGGGCTGTTTTTGCCGCTCAGATTGCAGAATTGTTTTTGCCTTGGCATTTCATGCGTTCATGCTTGTCCAATTAGTGTTCGGGCCTCGAATACCTGCCTAAACTGTGCTACACGTTGGATTCCATTATTTCCACACCTCCACCTTAACATTTCCTCTAGTGTAACTTTGAACAGTGTGTAAACAGCCACAGTAATGACTTGTCACGAAATTGTACAAAGTGAGGAAGCCGTATCAAGCTATAATGCAGCCATGTATTCACTACGAGACAACCAATTATATGCATGTTATATACTGTACCTTTTCCAGTTGGGAGAAAGAAAAAACCTATAAGAAAAAACTATTTTATTTGCAAACTTTTCTTTCAAATATATTTATTTAAAGGTCCTTTATTACACAAAAGTGACTCTTTGTGAGTTTTTAGCCACGTTATAATGTTGTTACCTCCTCAAAAACATTGATTCATTCACACTTGTTTGAGTAATCCTTTATTATTACTCTGTCTACGTCTTCAAAGTGCAAAATGCTTTGCTCCACCTTGTGATGTCATGTAGTGTTTTTTTGTTTTTTTAAGTTAACAGCCACTGTTTACCTTTTGTTCAGTAGAGATTGACAGTTCTGGGGTTCAACGATCAAAGGCTCAAAATTATTCTTGTAAAGATTTATGGACTTTCAAAACATAGTGGAGCACTTCCTGTTTTACCACATGACATCACAAGGTGGAACAGAGTGTTTGAGAGAAGAATGCAGCCTAAATATGCAGAGTTTGTGTGTTAAACATGTCCAGGTGCTGCAGAAACAGCATTATAACACAGATCAGTAAATACTGTAATATAAACCCTTTAAACAGAGCCATTTGTCCTCTTAACTCGACTGTCATGAGGTGAAGTAAAAGCAGTTTATCTGACCTGGTTTTCATTACGCATCATTACAGATTATTGAACAGTTGTAATATTTAAAGAGTGACACTAATCGGAGTTCAATAGTAATACTCGGCTTTAGCATTGACTTTATGGCAGTTGTTGTGGTGTTTTAGAGCTCGCCGGCTTCACGGAGCCTTCGCTCACTTACTCAAGTGCATTTATTGACATTTAAACATGTTTTGCTCTGTTTTTTCTGCATCGTATCTAAACAATAGGAGCAGGTGTGTGCAGCTTTTAGATGTTATTATATGTTAGTTATTTTGGACCCGTGCAGCTGGGACACATCAGTGACAGAAGTGGGCACTGGTTTATACCCATGTTGACTAATAACTATGATCAATCAGGCATTATTACAAGATTATTACAAGATTATTACAAGATTATTACAAGATTATTACAAGATTATTACAAGATTATTACAAGATTATTACCCTGATACGCACAGCCATGAGCGAGGCAGATGTTAACTATTTTGTCTAAACATATGTTATGAAATGTAAATTATTTGCTGTTCATTTCTTGTTAATGTTTTAATATTGTATTTTCTCTAAAAGCCTGTGGACAGGTGTTGAAAATTAGCACTTGTGCTATAACACTTGAAACAACGCATCTGGTTCGTCCAATGCAATTTGTTATGTCCACATCAAATAAAGAAAGAAAGAAAGAAAGAAAATTATGTAGCAGATCCCTCTGATTGAAGACTGACACTTAAACTGGTGATTTTTACATTTAATGGCAATAAATCCTCCAATCAGCCGTAAGACTAAAAGGAAAACAAGATACAGTCTGTAAATACAAATACACAAAAAACTCCAATGCAAGTGTAACTTATTTACATTCAGTTTGACACCACAAATCAACTAAAATGATATTTTAATACGCACAGTTCTCTAAAACACATATTTACATACCGGTATTTTAAATCAGTCACAGACCTTATGCCTCTTCAGAGCTGAACAAAGACAGAAAAATATGAAAACAAAAAACATTTGCCTTTACCGTCTTTTGCCGTTCTCGATGTTAAAGGCCAATTAACCATCCGTCCAATTAACCGAAAGTCGACCTTTCAAAATAAAACACGCTACACGTAAAAACGTAAGTTAACGTCAACAGTAAATAGAATGCAGTAAAAATAAATAAAGAAATAATAATAATAATCAAATCAGGTGTTTTAACAAAGACAAATGATACTCTGGGTTATGGATTTACTGATTCTGCAGAATAATAAGGAAACTTTGAGCTTTTAGCATCAAATTTTAAATAGTTTAAGTCACTGATTTATGTTGTTTGTTCTGTTCCGTACGAACAACAATAGAGTCACAGTTTAACCAAATTCACTTTACTTTCTGCTCGTTAAATTCTGCTCGTTCAGATTCTAGTAACATTAGATATTGTGATGGTTTGAGATATTTTGTCATTTTATTTCAAAAATCGTCACTCGGGGGAAAGCGGGAAGGGAACTTACTTAGCAACGAAACGCGCTGTCAATCAAACCCGTTGCTAACGCTAATGGGAATGAAGACGTCTGATTGGTCCGTTATTTATATTCATATCTTGATTTAGGAACAAGATAAAGAAATGAAAAATTCAGGATCCTGTGTCGCGGCTTCATACGAACATTTTATGACCAGAATGTCGAGGCTCAGAGCAGCAGGTACAGAGAGAGGAGCGATGAGAGTCAATGGGAGCACTTCCTGTTTGGCACGCGGCGGCTAACGGGTTAGCTTAGCCCACTCATACGGACTATGGTCCAAACTTAAGACCACCGCCAACCATAGACACTATGTTGTAGCACATGTCCCTCAAAGGCAGAAGGCAAAAAATTCCAAAAAATTCTAAATATATAACTTATTTTACCTGGTGCTTTGATTGTTGTTGCTTTTCCCCCTTTTCACGTGTAAATCAAATCGTCATGTTTGTTTTCGACTGGACGGACTGTGCATCTCTGATCGGTTAATCCGTCTGTCAATTACACTCTCTAAAATCGGGGAGGCAGGATACGGCTGCAGATCCCCTCGTCTTTGTAAAGTTTTGTCAAAGCGCGTAGTCGTGGCCGGTCAGGTAAGTAGATCTGCTGGTCCGTCTGCTCTCATTAGCCCTGTGAACGTGAGGTGTACTGCGTGAATCCATAATAACGGCCCACATGTGCTTCCTCTAATCTCTCTAACCCCACTGGATTAATCGCCATCCGAGAACTGAAATCGATCCCTTTAATCACTAAAAGATGTGACAAAAACGCTGTAACTCCTGGGGTTCTGGTGGGAAATTATCGGCCAATTGAAATTCATTGTTGTTAGATTAAAGAGGAGCCAGAAAAGAGAGAGAGGAAGACTGAGGAAATAGTGCTTTAATGAGGCAATTGCTCCGAGCTGTTATATCAAAACTGTTTATCCTTGGAATCTAGGGAAGTAAAGCCAAGCAAATCGATAACCACGGGACACATTAAGGGACAGAAATATGTAAAAAAATTTTAAAAAAAGCACTAAAATGAGCTGTTAAGTTGTGTAGGAAAGTAGTCCAGTCCACTACGACTTTTACTACTGCCATGAAACATTTTAGTGCTCCCACATTTTGGTTGGCACAGTTTATATTTAAATCTAAAAGTCTTAATTTAAATTTAAAAGTCTTTATTCATTTATTTACCTACCACATGATTAAATTTGTCATCTGAAGTTGACTTGTCTCACTAAACCCTGTATAAAAACGTAGTAACTTATAATTTCCAGATATAACGTGTCTGGATTCATGGGCGTGATTGGCAGGTGGATTAGCCAATCAGGGACAATTATGAAACAAATATGGCTGCTTAAGACGATAAAAGGAAGAAAATATGTTATAATACAAGACATTTAAAACTTTTTGCAGAATCAGTGAGCAAAGAACTAAACTCTGTTGATCTGAGAGGAGAGAAGTTTCCGTTTGTTGCTAAATGAAAAGTGACCAATGAGCTCTTTGGTTTCAGATTCTCCAAATAAACAAATCTGATTGTAAGACTCACCAGGCAAAATCATTTCATATTAACCCCTGAAGACCTAAGGGCAATTTTAGTACATTTCTCTTTCACCTGGATTTTTTTTCTTAATTTTGCTTTTAAAACTGCCCCTTTTACCCTATGATGAAGTGTTCTACCTCCTTTTGTTCAGTCCAACCTGTTATTTCACAATCTGCTGCTGTAGTTGTGTCATGAGGCTGTGATAAAAGCTACAGGACCAGAAATAGAGATGAAAAAAAAAACAACAGAAAATAAAATTCACACTCTTTTATACAAAACACACAGCAAACATGTAGAAACAACTTTTTGGACATAAAAAATGCTTAATTTAGGGTCTTAGCTACAAAAATGCAAAATATCAAGTCTGTAAGTAAATTAAAAATCTCCTTATTGCCCTAAAAACAAAAAAAGTGCAGTGGCTCCATGACTTTCCTGGTCCAGTCCTGGAAACAGCTCCTGTCAGGTCCAGGGCCAGAGCCACAGCACTTCTGCATTTCCAGGGTGTTTATTACATTTGGATTTGTTCATTTGGAGTGAAATAAATAGGGGTGTGTTCAAAAAATCGATACCGGGATACATCGTCGTGGGCCTCTTGGCGATACACGTATCGATACGGAGGCGTCAGTATCAATATTTTACATGCAACAAACATTATTTATCAAGCTTCAGCAAACTGCGTCTGATAAATGATCCTTGCAATGCGCATTTCGTATTGTCAGAGGCAGCATTCCTTCTGCACTACAGCCTTGTTAAGGCCATATCTTAAGTTTACTTTCATCAAAGGAGCTGCATGTCAGCATACAGCCTTGTTAAGCCATGTTTACACCCACCTGCCCGCCGGCGGGCGATTACACAACATTAAAAAGTCAAGCCAGATATTCACCGTACTTATTTTTCCATGCTATACATCGTTTGAAAGGTTAATTCCTCAGTAAAACAACCATATCATTCATTTTATGCCACACAGCCCAGAGAGCCATAACTTATAATTCCCGAAAATATTCTAAACATATTTGCGCATTTCTTAACTTTGAGCTGGTTCTGTCGGTCCGAAACCGGTCCAGTCCAGGAATAGCTGTGCTCAATTAGTCCGTAACAGTCCACAGAAAAAGAATATCCAGTTGCTTTTTTCATAAAATAATTCCATGTGGAGAAATAATCCAGAAAGTCCGAGTTTGTCTGAATGGATGAGCGACGCATCTCTCTACGACTCTCGCTCCTGGTCCTTAGCATAGCTAAACGCTTAGCTCCTGTTAGCGGTGTGGGGTATGTTTGTTTTCTCCACACTCTTAGCTACAAAACAAGCGTATCCAGGCTTCGGTCCGGCTACGGGGCGCCGCGCTACAGCTTGGGGAACAAAACGAGTGCGTCCAGTTAGCGGCGTATTACGCATGACCGAGGGACAGTTCCACGGCAAAAGCTCTTCAGTCATTGGTTCTTTCAGGAAATGATTGACAGATCTGAGTAGCCCATGAAAAGATGATTTCAGCGGTGGGCCCCATGTGGGGCAGAGGTGCTGTAGTGATAGGCTCCATGCGCTCTGTGTATGGAGACTCTCTCTCTCCTCCTTTTACGCACACTCACAGGTGGAGGCACAAGAGACATATGGAGCGAAATTTTTTGGCTTGTTTTAGTTATTTATCTTAAGAAAACATGCCTAAATTTCAGAAGATGGTTTATTTATTATACATTACATCTTATTACAGTTTGGAACATCTGGTACATATTTGAACACTTGTGCCGAGTGCGGCTGTTAACAGGTTAATCAAGGGCAGTTTCTGCCTTACAGCTTCTTCTGTTACACTGTAACTGATGCGCTTCACCAAAATAAAAATAACATTTGAGTAAACATCTGTCTTTTTTTTAAATTATAGGTTACGTAATGTAAAATATCGGGATACGTATCGCCTTGAAGACCATGTGTCGGGAAACCCCTGTATCGCGAATCGTATCGTATTGAGACCCCTGTATCGCGAATCGTATCGTATCGCAAGGTTGTTGGCAATACCCACCCCTAGAAATAAATCTTTAAATAAAAATAGAAAGAGATGCACAATTACACACACCAAGATGTGTAATTTTCCATGTGTGTGAGAATTAACTCCACTTAGAGCGACTTTTTCCCTCGTTATAAACACACACAGTCAGAGGAGTCGACCATCTTGACTCACTTCACTCTTTGGCAAAGTTTGGCTCGATCAAAATGGACGGAGCGCATGAGTTTGGGGAAAACAAAGTTCCTATTGGACACTCGTTTTGCTCCCGTCATCACACAGCGTGAGTGTGACGTAGGATAAAGCCGCAGAAATGTACGGAAACCTCTATGTCTGCACTTTCAGAGGGGAAAAGGAAGTTTCTGTCTTTAAGGTTAGAAAGTTCTGCGCGGTTATAGAAACATATTCGATGTCGTAGGTCTTCGAGGGTTAAGAAAATCCCTTAAATAGGATGAAATGGTACCTTTTCTTCATCATTATAAGATGGAGTAACCTTTTATTGTGAATATGGAATCTGTCCAGTTTTGGGAGGTGTTTATTTGTACACATAGAGGTTTTGATTTGACCAATTTGACCAAAGTTACTTCCCTCTTCTGGGCGGTGAGTGTGGCCTATTCTTTTGCACTGAGCAGTGAGTTGCACAGAGGAGCGGACGACTTTAAGCTCTGATGACGTTTCTGTGCTCGGGTAATGAGGAGGAATGAGGGTCGTGTGGCCGCGTTAACCCACTAATAAAAACGGGTTCCCTTTAAAGGTGTTAGAAAACCACAATTACCCCCATGACATTTTTACTGCATGATTTATGAACTGAATATTGCGTCTCCCCTGCTTAACCCTTATGGACGCACTGCAATGAAAAGACGTAAAGAGCCTGTATTGATCGAGTACAGTGGGTCTCAAACACTGGTGCGAGTACAGATGATGCGCGGGCGTCAGATAGTAGCACGTGAACTGTTCAGATTAAGGAGTTTAGCTGTTTTTTTGTTTTTTTTCCTTTATTTTTGTTGGTTAAGGGTTTGAGTTGCCCTGATTTTGGCCAAGGTTAGTCGCACATTTGTTCTGAGTTATGCCTGTTTTATTACATTTCTGGAAAGGATTCGCCCTCATTTGCTTCCATGACGTTGTTGCTTAGCTCTGGAAGTTTTCATAGAATAGCATTAAACTTATATTTTACATTTATTCAGCTATTGGTGTTTTTTTATTCCTCAAAAACAGAGTGAAAAACATGCGTACGCTTACTGTGTGTGGGGTCAGCAAATGTAATCACTGGGCTCGGTCTCCATGGAGATGGATACGTTTAATGCCATACTGTGGATCATCATAAAAATAAATAACATTTCAGCAGGGAGCGGACCCTCTACCACACATGTGTCAAACATGCGGCCCGGGGGCCAGATCTGGCCCTCCAAGACCTTTAATCTGGCCCTCGTCTGATTTTTCTATTAAAATACTTAAAATTTTCATATTTTTCTGTTAATTTTCTGCACCGTTTAGCATAGCAGCGTCTCCGGCGTTTCTGTACGTTGCGACTCCCACCAGAGCAGCACAAATGAAGACTTTCCTCTTTCCAAACGCTCTTAAAGGACGATCGTTTTGACTGTCGACCGTGACCCTCATCAGCAAAATGTCAAAAAATGAGAAAAGCAGATGCTGAGTTCAGGATTTCCCAAGAAAAATAGTCTAATTCTTATTTGTTGACAGAGGTGAATGGGAAATCTGTGCTCAGTGTGTTTGGAACAAGTGGCGTTGCTCGAGGAATATAATCTTAAACACCACTACGAGACACGGAGAAAAATACAATAACTTGAAGAGAGAACTGAGTTTTCTGATCCGGCCCTTTTGGGATCAAAGTAGGCTGCATACGGCCCCCGGACCAACATGAGTTTGACACCCCTGCTCTACCAGAAAAGGTTACGTAGTGCATCTTTATGTTGTATTCAGTCTTGCAAACACATCAAATCCAGAAACAAAGCGGGGCTGGAGCAGAATGAACAGTACGAAGGCTCCAGTGACACTATAACTGCAAGATAATCCCAGTAATACATTTATAAATAGACAGGAGCATTAAATGGCCTGAACGGCAAAAAGTAAATAAATAAATAAATACCAGAATGAAGCAATACTTAGCTACAGAAGTGACTTTTTTTTCATTTATCTTATTACAACAGACGTAGCAAAAATCTCCACACTCCCCACAAGGAATTGTTCACACAAAAAAATAATGAGCCCCAAAATATATTGTTCCAGCTTTCATATATTGAATTATAAGTCTATATATAGTATTTATCATCACAGGCCTAAAAAAATGATGTTCATTCATATGTGAAGCTGTACTTTTGAAAGGCCCTGTACAGTAAAACAATCATCTTTACATTTAAGCAGAGGCACAGAGACAGGAGATGGGAAAGTGTTGAAGGGTGATTTCGCTGCTCGGGCTCCAGCAGCCGAGCGTCTGGACAGCAGCTCCGTGTGAACAGGCTTTCAGCTCCAATCATCTTCTTCACTTCCACCTATAATTGGCCATATGTGTGAGCGCCGCCCTGCTGCTGCTCGGCTGCACGGGCCCGGGGACGATCACAGCTCACAAGGTGATTGTTGGACGGCTGTGGCTTTGACATGTCAGGTAGACTTTATCTTCGTCTGCTCCTCTCTTCAGCGTCCACACCTGCTCATTTAGGTCCCGCGGCGCCAGGACGCTCCCACTGATTAAAGTACTTTGTTTTCGGGGCGGCGTGCACCACCGAGGGGAAGTTAGACACTATATCCGAGTTCAATGTCAAAGCATTTTTATATTAGGTCCTGTTGCATTACTGTAGTGTTTTGCATTGTAGCTTCTAACCTCCACTCAGCTGTTCACATAAATGCATTCATCAGTGTTTATAGATAAAGAAGACAAGGCGGGTTCATAAGTGTCTTGCCCAAGGACACAACAGCAGAATGCACCAAGTGGGTGAATGTGGTTTCAAGTTTTAATTATCAAGCGAATTATAAAATAGTAAGTAAATCTTGTGAGTTTGATGTAAGAACTATGTGAAAATGCCAAATATCACAGTTTAGCTTATTTAAACTTATTTATAGTAACTGCACAGCAAAAATCTGAAAATAAGAAAAAAAAAACAAATTTTGAGGTAAAAATGCCCTGTTTTAACTGAAATTATCTGCCAGTGCAGTAAGAAATTTTCACTTACCAAGTTTTCTTAAAACAAGATGAAATATGAATCTTGTTCTAAGCAGAAAACACGAGTTTCAAGTATTTATGGTAAGATTTTTCACCTTATTGGTTTGAGAAGGAAGTTAAAGAGGCTTAACCTGGACTGAGTTAATATAAAAAGTGCTTAGAATAAGTTGTAATATCGAGATAAGATAAATCAGGATGGAATATCTTGAAACAAGTAAAAAAAAACTCACCTTTTAAGTAAGAAAAAATCTTAAAATTGGTCTTTTAAGATGAATCTGCTTCATTCAAGTCAGTTTAACTATGCCAGAAAATCCTTTTTTGTAGTGTGGACACAGGGTCCACGTCACATATATCAAAAATTAGTTTCCAAGGGGTGTTTTGTTCTTTCTGTAATTATAATATCTGATATATCAATAACAGAAGTAGTGAATGGGGGCATGTAATTCAAACGGGAAGTTCCTAAAGGTCCAATCCAACTAGTTATTTTTATATAGACGGTCCAGATCTGTTAGCTGATCTGTGTATCTGCGAGCTAATATAACTGTTATAACTACATAACTACAGTCCTATATAATATTTTACAGCCAGCACCACATGTATGATTTGTTCGTGGAAGTGATTCTGAGTTATAACGACATCAGCACTCGTCCACCTGAATTTCCCAGAGCACCAAAAAAAAATAAATAGTTTCTAGCAGTTCCGGGGGAGCTGTTTTTTGCCTCTAACTGAGAAGTTGTGGTCTCGCCTTAAACTCTTAAGTCCTTCACAACCGGAGCGGACATAATGAGATATTTATACAGTCTCCAGTGGGTATCTGTAGTCGCGGCGGTGGACTAAAAGTGTACAGTGGATCATGAGTAGGCCAGTCACTGAATATTCTGAATGTATAATGGCCCAAAGCAGCTCATGGCATGTGGCATTCAATAAGCATTCATTAACCTTTAGCGCGGCTGCTGCTCGTGCTTACCTGCATTAAGCACCTAGCATACAGGTAACGAGCTAACGATTATTGCCCCGTCATAAACATTAAGTTATTTACACTCTACTTATGCAGTGACCAAGTCTAATTTTAGTGCGGCGCAATTACAGCAAAGCCGCTCAGTCAAATTGGCCGTGAAGACCGACAGTGGCGCCGGGGAAGGCAGCAGAGGGGTAAAGGTCAAAATCTGGATGTGGAGTTTTGTGCCACTTTTTTGAGTTTAAATGAAGAACGTCACATGGGGCTGAGGGCACGGGGGGCACGGGGGAAGTACGGGTGGTGCAGGAGGGGGCGCAGAGTGAGAGGGGAGGGCAGTGTGAAATAAAACTGAGATGATAATGAGCAGATGCTAAGTGGAAAGTGGCGGCAGAATCCGTGTGATGAGGAGGTGCAGAGACGGTGCAGGAGAGAGGGAGCGCGGGGGACTAAAGGCTGAATACACAGAAGTCACGGGCATATACCAGGGTTTAGGCTGACGTACACTCATAATAAGAGTGTGTATCTGCTGCAGAACTTTGAATTTCCTTTATCTAATACATTTAAGACATTTATTCAGGAATTAATCCATATAAACTAGGCTACGGTTTGGAAGATGTTGATTGTAATCTACGGTAAACTCCTAAAAAACAGATTAAACGTGTGTTACAAATGTACAGAGGTGGTGAGAAGTAGTGAAACATTATATTCAATTAAACAAAATCATATTACTCAAGTGGACGTACGAATTAGGGGTCCAAACTCTCGCAATTATGAGTAAATAAGTATATGGAAAAATGACTACTCAAGCACCTTAAAGAGCAACTGTCTGATTTATAATTTGAAGTCAAAGTAATTTTAGGGACAAAAACATGAATAAAAATATATATATATATACAAAAAAATAAATAAATCACAAAAGCTGGTGTTTTAAAATGACACAAAAAGGAGAAATGCGACATCACATCTAAAGGAGCTGAGCACGAAACACAAATGTTCAGTAATTTCATATTTTCATGAGCCACTAGACGTAGAATGGGAAGTATAACCAGAGCTTTAACTCACGTAAGAGCACTGCTACTTTAATAATACATTTTAAGTATGTAAATGTGAGTATTACCCACCTCTGCAAATCTAAACTGGAAATTCATTTTATTTGTATTTTTTAATAGAATCAAGGAAGAGTAAATGTCTAATCCACAGACTGTGAACAGACAATAAATACACAGAAAATAACAACTTAAAACTCCTATATTATGCAAATTTAACACGTTTCACATATTATCAGTCTTACATTTAGTTTATAGGGATGTAACAATATCCAAGTCTCACAATACGATATCGTCAATGAACCTCACGGTACGATATTTATCGCGATATCGTGGGAAAGTTCACGATATTACGATATTCTACAGAATAACAAGACTCTAAAATGCTTTGACCAGTTCATTTGGTGCAACATTTCTTGTCATTAGGGATGGAACGAAATCTAAATCTCTTTGTCTTTGATATTTTCACCATAAACTTCTCACTGTACCAGATTTATTGTGATATTTTGCGTGAATCTGCTCCTTTTTCCTCTAGAAATGCTTAATTTCTTAGACTTAATCCAAAGAATGAAGATGTAAAAGTGCTTAGAACAGTTATTTCTTCATGTCGTCTGCACTGAAATGGCGCAAAGGATCATGGTCTATGTCGTTCCCTCTGTTTTTTAACCATTTCTGCATCAGAACCATTAATTTACGCAAAGAGAGACTTGGGATTCGATATATTGTGATGCTCCACGATATTATTGTGAGACCTTTGACGACACGATAGCACGATATTTTGTTTTTTGTTACATCCTTATTAGTTTACAGATTAGTTTACATTTCCAAAGCTCAAAATGCTCTGTTCCACCTTGTGATGTCATGAAGCAGTGGTAGTTTTCAAGTTAACAGCGACTTTTTACCTTTTGTTCAGTCGAGTTTGGCAATTACACACCCGAAATTATCCAAATGAACCTAGTGAAGGTTTTTGGAATTTAAAAAACACAGTGGAGCACTTCCTGTATTCCCACATGACAACGCAAGGGAGAAAAGGGAGTTTTCTGTGTGAGAGAAGAACCCCTGACCTAAATGCGCAGGGTTTGTGTGTTCAAAGTGTGTGAGTGAAACAAAACACAGCTCCAGGTGTGTTTGCGATGAGGAAACTTTAGAACATAGATTTTTTTAAAAACAGCGTAATACGGGCACTTTAAGTCATCCACACATCAATCCAGAGTCGTGTGTTTTCAGAGTACAAACTGAAACGGGAGCAGCAGCTGTGGACGTGGGCTGGTCTGATGCTTTGACACTGTTTATTTGTACCGTCAGTGGTCCATAATAATAGAGTTGCTCTGAAATTGTGATGTTTTTTGTGGCATCGCTTTTCTAATTGTCTGTTTAGTGCAACCCAAGATGTGACGATGTGCCTATTTTTCTACTAGTTTAACGCCGCTTATCCTTCTCTAATATGTACACACAATAAAGCGCGTGCATTTATACTGTGCGTCATTATATTGAATAGCAATATAAAGATCATATAGTTATCCTTTGACCCTTGTTCCTGGCACCGAACATGACACACAGATGTGAGCACTTGTGGAAATTGCCGGTTGCCAAAATCCCCTTTTTCAGTTGTGGCTTCCCACTCGCGCTCACAACATTTCAGACCCTGGTATAACACGCTCCCTGCCAGCTGCTTTCAACCCCAGTGGATTCAGTGTCATTTTTCTAATGAGCAATGTCCAAATATAATGTGCATTCTTATTATAGGACGGTAATTACATAGAGTTCCATTCTGTACAGCAGTGAGACCCGCTTTACTTTACTGTTATCTTCTTATCTTCTTATCACCGGTGCAACTCCATTCTCTTTGTAAATTTTGTACATATGTTTATTCACTTTATATTATTATTTTTATAATTATTTCTATTTTTTTATACGTCCGTTGTGTAAGGGGACGTATTATGGTATGGCGCTGTCCGTCCGTCCGTCCGTCCATCCGTCCGTGGACACTTCAAAGCTTTGAAGTCTTTGAAGCTTTGTCTTCATGAAAGATCTGAACTCTCTTCTCAAATGTTCTGCTGCTGAAAGCGAGAACAACCCACATTCTCTGCTTCTTTGAGCTTTGACACATTAAAGCTTTGTAGTGTCTTTAAGTTCTGTTGCTGCAATCTGATTGGTGGAATTCCGATTCTAGAATTCTATATACAATAATTCAAAGTACGGGCGTATTTTGCCCTGCTGGAGGAGCTCTTGTTTATTATTATTGTTTATCTTGATTGCATCACACTTTTTTTTTTTCACTTTTTTGCATTAAACTGTCCTGGAGCGACTGTGACTGTTGAATTTCTGCACTGCGAGATAAATAAAGTCCTGTCTTATCTTATCTTAATCACAGTGCTCAAACGGGTTAGAGAAAATGTCTATTCATGGCGAGACCCAGACACATGACCCCTCAAGTCTCTGTGTTAGTGTTGTGAGTATTACACCTCTGATGATGCAGACTGGGATGACAAAGACTCAGTGGCCTCAGCACCACATAAATGGAACAGAACCGTGGCCATAGCAGCTCATCAAAGCCTGATCCTGTCAGACCTCAGGAGCTCAGCAGGGCCGGACCTGGTCAATACTTGGATGGGAGACACTGGGACTGTCAGGAGCCACAGCCTGTCGCAAAAACGTTGTGTCCTTAAGCAAGGCACTTCCCCTACATTGGCTAGTATGAAAGTGGAGAGTGTGAGTGATGGTGGTTGGAGCTAAACCTGCTCGATGCCTCAGCTGAACCGGACCTGTAGTCTCTGTTTGGAGGTTGTTCAGATACTGCAGTTTGTTCTACCTCATGTTATGACGTTTGTCGACTGTAGAAGAGCCTGTTTTTGTTTTGCCGTGGATCAGATCAGGGAGAGACGAACCTCACGTGAGGGACAGAAGGTTTAATTTTCATTTTCTCTGTGATCGCGGCACAGTTGCTTTAATAAATCCAGACTCTTTGATTTAAGACAACTTTTCTCCAGTTTTATTCTTCTCAGATTTAAAAATCCACAACACCTTATACCTTTATTAACAAACCAAAACATACATTAACAGTTACCAGCACAGAAGGTATTGCAGAACAACTCAAGACAGCAAAAGTGCCTGAATAACCATTATTATTATTGATATCGTGGGAAAGTTCACGATATTACGATATTCTACAGAATAACAAGACTCTAAAATGCTTTGTCCAGTTCATTTGGTGCAACATTTCTTGTCATTAGGGATGGAACGAAATCCAAATCTCTTTGTCTTTGATATTTTCACCATAAACTTCTCACTGTACCAGATTTATTGTGATATTTTGTGTGAATCTGCTCCTTTTTCCTCTAGAAATGCTTAATTTCTTAGACTTAATCCAAAGAATGAAGATGTAAAAGTGCTTAGAACAGTTATTTCTTCATGTCGTCTGCACTGAAACGGAGCAAAGGATCATGGTCTATGTAGTTCCCTCTGTTTTTTAACCATTTCTGCATCATAACCATTAATTTACGCAAAGAGAGACTTGGGATTCGATATATTGTGATGCTCCACGATATTATTGTGAGACCTTTGACGACACGATAGCACGACATTTCGGTTATTGTTACATCCTTATTAGTTTACAGATTAGTTTACATTTCCAAAGCTCAAAATGCTCTGTTCCACCTTGTGATGTCATGAAGCAGTGGTAGTTTTCAAGTTAACAGCGACTTTTTACCTTTTGTTCAGTAGAGTTTGGCAATTACAGACCCGAACTTATCCAAATTAACCTAGTGAAGGTTTTTGGAATTTAAAAACACAGTGGAGCACTTCCTGTGTTCCCACATGACAACGCAAGGGAATAACCATTATTATTACTATTTTTCTAACACAAAACACTATTGAAAAGACTTTCGGTTGTTGCAACTCAATCAGTAATTTCAAGTTTTGGAAAATTTCAGATGGAGATTCTAGTCATAGTCTTGAATATAAATTTTAGATCTTCAATGTAAAATTTGTGTAATTCGTTAGTTGTTCTGGTCGATTCCGTTGCGAAAGTAAAACTAAATTCTGTCAACTGGATAAAAGTGTTTTGTTTCCTATATTTTTCTGAATACATCTCACTGCTTATCCCAGTAGCTTCTTAAGTGGAGCCGGCCGTACAGAAGTGTAAAGCGCGTTCGCTCGTGGCCAGTGTGGCTGTGGGTGAGATGAGGACAGTGTTTGATGCCCTTCTGAGAGAATGGGAGAGCAGGGACTGGCTCCGAGTCTGAGTCAGAAACACATGGGACCTCTGAGGACAGGCCACCATCTGCTGTCTGTCCATCAGTGCTTTCAACAGCCACCGTGACTCTTCATAAAACAGTCCGGATCCTCTGGTTTTTGTTATCTCACACAGACCTGTCACAGACTTTACTGTATCGACTGTTCATTAAATACGAGATCATATTCTTTAAAGGCTCAATAATTGCTCTAAGGGGAGTTTTCATTGTGTTTCATGAGATGTCAGTTTGTAGAGGATTGAATAATAAGCGTTAATTGTTCATGTAATGTTAATAATAAGTGTTACTTTTTCCCTATTCTTTAAAAGTGAACTATTTAACTCCATGTTATTGCTTTGCCTCCATCAGTCCACAGTATCACATCCTACATTTATTTAATTGCAGATGTTTTTACTGCTAAAATACTGCGCGAAAACATGCGTTCCTACAGTAAGCGGGGTCACCTCTCCACAGATCTTACCTGTACCTCACCCTGTGGCGTTATCAGCTCCTTAAATGCCACAGTGTGAGATATTTCAGGTAAAACAGTCCAAGCAGTACTGGAGACAGACATGCAAGTTATACAGCACAGTTTTAATGGCGGCACATGTTCTATTTACAGTATTATTAAGTTAGAAAAAGATTTATTGTGAGTATCTTTAGGATCAGTGTGCGAGTGGCACTGAGCGCTCTTCAATATTTTTCATTCCTTGCAACGTTTTCTGTCAATATATTCACACGCACAATTTAGTTTTGTGACAGGACTGACATCCACCACCTACCCGGTCCTCCCCTGTACCCCCACCTCCACCCCGCCCACGCCCCCCCTGCTCTGCCTATCCCTCCTCTATATATCACCGCCTGCTCTGAAGATAGACGTGAATCTGTCCTGGGATGAGGTACCGCGAGCTGCTAATAATGCTGAAGACTCTCCAGAGCTCGCCCTCCCGAAGCAGCTGCGCAATAAAGCCAGAACCGGGGAAAATACGTGGCTATTTAATGGAAACCGGAGATGCCTGGGCTATATTTATTACAGGTATAGCGCTCCTGCCTGGGCCTGCGCCGCCTCTTCGCAGGTTCGGCCCGTCAGCGAGCTGTGGAAGAGACTTGGCATCTGCTGTTCCTGGTATATGGTCCCGGCAGCCTCCCACGCTGCACAGCCAGGAGAACTTGTGCATCATGGTGAATGCTGTTAAAAGTGACACTGGGTTATGCAGCACAAAACAGGTGACATAAACCCAAAAAAAAAAACAGCAGTGTCCCCGCAGAAGGGCCAACGCCACTGGTCTTGTCACACAGAGGGAGCTGGTGCGGTTCATGGAAGATGCCAGAAATAAAACAAACATCTCAATCTATCATCTTTATGCAACACTACATAAAGAATCTTTATTTTATCTTTTGTCGACTTAGATTGCGTTTTATTTATTCTATTATTTTATTCAAAGCATATTTTGATATATTTGTTATACCCGTTTGTTTTATGGAGATATTTGAATCCTTATCGTGATGGCAGAATTCAGTGGTTTTATATGTATTATATTGTGGCAGTTCTTGTCCTGTTATGTTGCAACACTGTAATTTCTTTTTCCCCTTCTCGTGCCATAAAATCTTGTGAGATAAAATGACCTCGTGAGAAGTTTTCTCCCTGTATTGACATATGGACTGAACACAAAGGGAAACATGTTGGTGAGTTTGGACCAGGGGTGGGCAAACTTTTTGGTTCGAGGGCCACAAAGGTTCTAAAATTCGATGGAAGGGCCGGACCAGGAGCAGATGGATGGAGGGTTCTGGTCTCACTACATCAGCCCAGCAAAAGAGACGAAAATAAAATAATGCAGGATCCAACGATTTACATGTGGCAGATTCAGACGTCTCAATTCAACTTGTGCACCATATTTAGGGCCGATGATTTTCCGCTTCAAAAACTGACATTTTCCGTTGTAACACATTTGATGATTCTATTGATAGTGTTGGGAAGGTGACTTTTAAAATGTAATCCCCTACAGATTACAGATTACATATCTCAAAATGTAGTTTGTAGTGTAATCCATTAAATTACTTAAAGTGAGTAATGTAATCTGAATATTTTGGATTACTTGATATTGTTGTGCTTCTTAAAACTACATGAATGTAGCAACCACTTCCTGCAAATTCTTGTTTGGTTTTAGACCTGGTTTAGACCTGGTTTAGACCTGGTTTAGACCTGGTTTAGACCTGGTTTAGTCCTGGTTTAGTCCTGGTTTAGACCTGGTTTAGACCTGGTTTAGACCTGGTTTAGACCTGGTTTTAGACCTGGTTTTAGTCCTGGTTTAGACCTGGTTTAGACCTGGTTTAGACCTGGTTTAGACCTGGTTTTAGTCCTGGTTTAGTCCTGGTTTAGACCTGGTTTAGACCTGGTTTAGACCTGTTTTAGACCTGGTTTAGACCTGGTTTAGACCTGGTTTAGTCCTGGTTTAGACCTGGTTTAGACCTGGTTTAGACCTGGTTTAGACCTGGTTTTAGTCCTGGTTTAGTTTGATTACAGTCTATTCAAGTTTGGTGGGCCGGATTAAAAAGGTTAACGGGCCGCATGTGGCCCGCGGGCCGTAGTTTGCCCACCCCTGGTCTAGACCCTGTCACAGTGACATCACAGTGACGTCACTGTGACGTCACTGTGACGTCACAGCTCTTTCTGGACGCACAATGGGCAAAAGGATCAATATCGGCCGCTGTAAATGTGTGAAGTTTTGTAGACTTTAATGTTGTGGTGCAAAACTAAAAGGCTTACAGCATAATTACCCGCGGATATTCCTTCACAGAAAAAACTATTCTGATTGAATCCAACAGGACGAACAGAGGACAAAGACAGACTCACGTTTGCAGAACACGCTTCATATCAGGTAAAATAAATGATGTTTATATGTACTGATGTGTTGGTTTTATTCTGTACAAATCAGCAAGAGTCTGCACATTAAGACAAATACTGCTGAGCTTTAGCGCACGAGCGAAAGTTCAGTTAACTTCATAAACAACACGATGCCGTGTGTCTCATCCTCTGTTTTAAAATCATCCAAAATTATAGTTCGCCAATCTCAAAAAGAAAAATCTGTCTTGAAAAAAATCCCAAGACATCCAAAAGTCAATAATAATTCAAGTAAGAAGCGAACATGGGTCAATGAAGCTCCTAAAGAAGGAAGGATGTGCTCTGCTGTAGTTCTCCACGCCACACTTTTATTATTCAGTGAACTGATGTAAATGTTCTGTTTCTTTGCTAAATTCATCCCACTGTTTTATATGAAAAGGTTTGTCGGGTGCTGAAGCCCAGAGTTCGTCCCTCTGTGTTTTCTGTGAGCAGCAGGAGGATCAGGAGGATCTGGCAGGTCAAATGTTGGAGATGTAAGTTGTTTGCAGTTTCCCTTCAAATTCCTTTTTGTAGCAGATAAACTGTTATGTCAAATCTACAATTTATATCTTTGTGCTGTATTTCCTTACCCAACCTCTTGTACACAGCCTATATTCACTTTTTCTATATTTTAAAAGTTCATATATAAATCTGTATTTGTGTATTATTCGACAACAGTTTTAATACTTTTATTTCTGAACTACTGCGTCTTTCTTTTTATGATCGTGGTTTTTAAATGTATGGGTAGCGTACGTAACATTTTCTTCTCCTGGATTCTTATCTTCTTTTTTACCACACAGGTGAAGAGGAGCAAGTGATGCTTCATGGTCAAGAGGAGGAAGATGTCCACAAGCCCACGGCCACAGCAGCTTCTACACGACAGTCAGAAGAACCAGCAGCTTCATTACGACTTTGGAGGCTGATTATTCTGCACTCAGAGAAAAGAGCACCTGAAATACTGTTTCCTGACAGCCTGGCAGCTGTTCTGTGTGGCTTGACTAATCTTTGTACCAAAGTGTGTTAAATAAACTAAGTATAATATTGTGTATTATATAGTGTAACTGTGTGTATATCCTCCTGGGACCTGAAGAAATAAGTGTTAGAAATACGTTTTTTGTGATTTTCTGTCTATTTGGAGGTAAATGAACTCCTTACCATTTTGATTTTGTTAATTTTATTTTTTATTTATTATTAGTAACATGTCCTCTGTAATGGACGCTGGGGGAATTTTAGTGTTAAATCCAGGTAAAGTTAATCCAGGTAAAGTTAATCCAGGTAAACCGAATAAAAACAACTTTTTTGATGACCAACATCTCTGACAAGTTTCTACACTCGCCTCAAAACGGTTTTAGACTTCCTTTTACTTTTTTAAATCATAGTGCAGCCACAAACTGACTCCAAATTAGTTCCTTTTTAAAAATCCTGGACATGATAGTGCCCTAAAACCCCCCACCCCTGTTTAGGGCTGAGGAACCTCATCCTCACATTAAGAGTCCATCTCAAAACACTTAAAAGATAAACTGTTTAAATCAACGTCCACTATAAAGAACACAAATGAACAGGCCGGGTCTCAGGAGGTTAAACAAATGTAACCAGAATTACAATAAACCTTTTCCCCCAAACTTTGCTGCTCTAACTGTTGTCACTCTATTGTCCCATTGGATTTGGATTTGAACAATACAGAAATGTGATAATGAGTTGAAAATGTGAGAAGCTGTTTTCATTTCGCTTTTACCTGGTGCACTGAATGTAGGTCTACACATGTTTGTTCTGCTGTAATGACACGAGGCTCTGATCATTACTTCTCAGTTCTTTCACACCAATAGCCACATTTTACGTTTACTGGACTAAAACAGTGACTTGAAACCTGAACGTTTTGTTGGAGCATTTCTTAGAGAAGTTATGGTTATACATAGTTACGGTTATTGTGTCACTTTATCAGCGAAACACTTATACATCAGCATTTACCAAAGTAGCTGTACACAGAGTCTGTAGCGTCTGTAGTTCCAAAAAGCAGAACTAGAAGGGTTTAAAAAAAAAAAAAAAAAAAGAAAATTGGGAATTGAAAATCTATATATGCTTGTGGACCCAGAATCGTGTCTCATGTCGTCTTGTGGAAATTGTGTCCCTGTTATTCCTGTGCGTCTACATTAAGGTTTAGTCCTACGGTACAGATTTGTATTGTGTCTATGTCAGAGTCACGACTTTCAGGTTTAGGTTTGTCCCGGTTTTCTCAGTTCGCACAGCTAATCTTTCTCCCCATTCTTTAAACTTCACATTTGTTCAACAGGATGATGTGACATTGAGTTCCTCCATGGAAAAGATGTGACGTACGTAAGAAGAAGAAAAGCCAACGCACTCTTTCTGTATTAGTTTAAAACGGCTTTATTTGTCTGGGCTAAAGGCTAAAGGTGTGAAGAATCTCGCCAAATACCAAAAGGCGAGTTATTTGTTCAGTAGTTCAATATAACGTACGTTGCTGGTTCAATCCTAAGCTAAACTGTAATGTTAAAGTACTTTTTATTCTAGTGGGTTCATCAGTGCTCTGGATTTAGACTTAGACAAACTTTATTGGTCCCCGAGGGAAATTATTTGGACACAGCTCACACATCACCATATAATATAATAACGAAGAGTAAAAAACAGAAATGGTAATAATAAGCTCTAAATAAATAGCAGAGAAAGACAGTAAGAGACAAATGTGGAAAACGACCAAATGTACAAGTCAAAATAAAATAGAAAGGTAAGAAATGAAATTAAAAAAATCTCAGCTATATACAAGAGGTCATAGGATTGGACACATTTGTCTGTCAGGAGCCGTGGTGGAAGATGTGCTCAACTGAAGTAAAAAAAAATATTACATGAAAAAAATGTACTTAGTATTAAAATGCCTGGTAAAGTAAAAGTTTTGCGTGGATTTTCAGGTCTTATTGCCGTTCAAATGTAGTAATTTTAATAAAAAGTTGTGCTGAATTTTCATCAGAAACAGAAACAAACTCAACTTAAACTCTCAAACTTAAAAATACTTTTACTTTTCAGTCCTGTACAAAGAAGTGATGAGTGCACTGCAAAAAGCTCTAGCAAAAAATAAGAAAATACCAGTTTTGAGGTAAAAATGCACTATGCTAAGTACATTTTCTGCCAGTGCAGTAAGAAATTTTCACTTACCAAGTTTACTTAAAACAAGACGAAATACGAATCTTGTTCTAAGCAGAAAACACGAGTTTCAAGTATTTATGACAAGATTTTTCACCTTATTGGTTTGAGAAGGAAGTTAAAGAGGCTTAACCTGGACTGAGTTAATATAAAAAGTGCTTAGAATAAGTTGTAATATCGAGATAAGATAAATCAGGATGGAATATGTTGAAACAAGTAAAAAAAATCTCACCTTTTAAGTAAAAAAAAATCTTAAAATTGGTCTTTTAAGATGAATCTGCTTAATTCAAGTCAGTTTAACTCTGCTAGTGTGGAAAGTACTTCCTTCTCTCAAATGTAGTGAAGTAAAAGTAAAACATTCTGATTTTAAAATCAACTTAAGTAAAGTACATTTACCTAAAACATTTACTTTGCTACATATACTTTTTTTTACGTTCCACCACTGGTGAAGAGCAATGAGCATCTCGTGTCTCATGTACAGGCCCTTCGACCGTAACTTAAAAAGAAGAGGGTCCAATTTTGGGGTCCCAAAGACCCTGGGGCCCGGGCCAGCAGGCTCCTTTGTCCCCTCTGGCCTAGTGCAGGTTTTACGTACACTCCAAACTATTTTGTTAGCCCAGGACGAACTTTAAAAAAAACCTATAACTCCAACTGCAACCTGCGCTGTTCAGCCATTTTAATTGGTCTGCCTCTGCCGACTCTTCTCCACAATCCAAATCTCATTGCTTAGTTTGTACCATCTGTCTCACACTCCAGTCAGAGCGGCGAGGACACCACTGGGCCACTGTTTTGTTGTCTTGTTCTATTTATTCCCCGATAATGAGAAACCAGCAGAGGGACTGGCATGAATCCTCGCGCCGCAGATTCCCAGTGAAAGCCGTCCTTGGCCATATGGCGCGTGTACAGGGGGGTACTTGACTCCACTGACTCCAGCGCTCGCATCTTGATCTTATGTATTCACAGTTGTACAATAAATTCGCTCAGGTCTAAAACAGGGTTAATTGCGGTGGTCGGAGAGGTCAGTGAGCTTACAGCTGTGAAGGAAACCAGCTCCAAACCAGTTAATGGTATAATTTTGTTTACTTCTACACACACGGGCTCAGATACGAGGCTTCGGCTTGTTGGTGCAGATAAGCGTCACTGCACTCATCAATATAAGAAAAGTGTGTGTTTTTTTCTCCTTAAATTAAGCACTTTTTATAGTCAAGAAGTTATAGAAAACCTATAGGCCAAAGTGTGTAGGTGTGAACTGTATAGGGTTAAGTGAGGTACTATTGATTCCCTCATTATGACACTGCGCATTAACAGGCAGTCGTCATTGTGCGTAGTGTGTATTGTTGATTTTCCTGCTCAAAATTAATAGTCTATTGTAAAAATGTTGGTTTTGTAAAGTCATTTAGTTTTTACACTTTCTAAACAAACTTGGCATAGCTCAGGATTGGGACGCAGTATCTCAGAATACTTCAATACTGGCAAATGCAAAATAAAAATATATTTACCTACATTTAACCTTTATTTCACCAGGCAAAACATGAAGAACAGATTATTATTTACAGTGTTGGCCTAGAACAATTTAAGGGAAAGTGGAAGAAAACGATAAACATTTTCACACAGGCAATAAGCAATAAATTAAAGATCAGTCACTGAAACATTTACCTTAAAAATGTCCTTCAATCTGTGTTTAAATGCAGAAAGTGAAATCAAAGTGTCCATGTGCAGGGCCTAAAATCAAATGTAATGTTAGATCTTAGCGTTAAAGCTGCCCATCTGCAGGTGGTTGTTATTTTCATCCGTAGATGGTTTGCCAAAGCTGGGACGATATCAGACAGCAGTAACACAGAAAGCATCTAGTGGTGAAAAGTGAGAATGCAAAATGGCTGGGCTGGCCAATCTAATTACAGATGGTAGCTTTAAAATTAACTAAAAAGTTAATTATGTTCCATATTTTAACTTTTGACTCACTCGAGGCTTGAGTGCTTATAATATTTCAGTTTCACTTGCCCCTTATTCCCGCCCACTTACATGAATTCTGAATATGATTAGAATATTTTTTAAAAAAAGGGTCATAAATCTAGGGTAAAAAAATGCATAGACATTTTTGAACAATAAAAATAAGCAAATAAAATTCTGTTATTTGACCAGTTTTTTATAATTAAGCTGTTTTAGATCGAGGTTTGCGATGAACAAAATGTTAAGTAATGATTCACATGTTACACTTAAAACGAAGTACCCCAAAAAGCACATATGTATATATATGTCTTCTGTTGTGGATTTTTAAATCTGAGAAGAATAAAAAAGAACTGGAGAAAAGTCGTCTTAAATCAAAGAGTCTGGATTTATTAAAGCAACTGTGCCACAATTACAAAGAAGAATCAAAAACCAAAACCTTCTGTCCCTCACGTCTCTCCCGGATCTGAAGACAAAACAAAAACCAGGACAAACATGAGGTAAAACATACGACAGGACTGATCTAAACAGGTCTCAAAAGGAGGCGATTTGTCTGGGTTAAACTGGGGCATCGATTAGATGAACTCAAGTGTACCAATAATTCTAAATGATGAGAATGAATAAAACAACAGCCTGTTGTTTTAACCCTGATAGAAAAGGACTGAACATAATGTCCTGTCTTAACCTCTTGAGACCCTGTGGCCCCACACGAGGACATTACATTTTTGCCTCTTAGCACCATGATTTTCAATTATTTTAAACTTTCACCTGTAATCAACTAAAAACCTCTACAGCAGCTCCAGAAAGTAAAAAAAAAACTGCATGGTAAAGTTTAGATGCAAAATTTATGAATAAAACCAATGTATTTATGTACAATAATGTCTCTTCATGTATCTTAATGTATCTTCATTTGGCATTAAAATTTGACACATTTTATTGACCACAGCAGACGAGAGCATCAGGAAATGTCATGTCCTCGTTTGAAGACATTGGGACTGTGTTATATTATTGATTGTACATGTTGTTAGGTAAACTTGGGAATATTTAGATGAGTTTACAGTTATAAATTGCTGGACGTTTCTGCTGCTATAGGGAAACTGCTGCCTGTCTCCACTTTTTGCACCTCTACTTTTTTTTGTAACGATTGAAAACCAGAAAAAATTAAAACTGTGGACCACATTTTCAGGCCTTTTTGTGTGTTTTTGATCTCACTCACTGAACCCCAGTGGGTTTAGGGCTTGAAATAAACAGCTAATTGCTGTTTGTTTGTTTTTTGTAATTTATTTATACATTTTAATGTTTTTACATTTTTTAACCAATGGTGTCATACAGAAGACTTACTTAGTAGGTCCTACTTATCCCAAATAGCAAGAAGAAATGAAAAATGCACACCAGACAAAAGCTCGGGTCTCAGGAGGTTAAAGAAGCCCAGACACAGCAGGTCACACCACTGCCCGTGACCATGAACACAAATGCTTTAGCAATTTGTGAGTTATTAGTTCTCTAAACCCAAACAATCCATTCTTTAGCTTGACAAAGTAAGAAATTTCCATCCCGTCTCCTTTAATCACATACTTGTTAGAGAAAAGCAACTTGTAAACAACATGCACCCCACGTACCAACAGCCTATAACTCCTAATCCAGTGCGACGCCATCAGCTCCCACCGTGCTCTGCTGAGGTTTAACACGGCATTATAGCTGGATTTGAGCTTCATTTACATTTCGCTTAATTAAAAACTGCAAACAGGAGCGGATTGTGATGAGCGGCGGCATCGCGGTTACAGAGAGCGACGGGGCTTTGACGAATCGCCTCCACTTGAGCCTTTGTTCGTACCAAAAGCCCAGGGGTGATGGCAGTTACTCACTGAAAATGTCATTACAGCAACCTTTGAGAGGCCGGCCGCATCTGTCGCCCGCGTGATCCTCCCTCCATTGTGTCGAACAAAGCCGAGCAGGACCGGGGCACAAGACGTCCCCCCCTCACTGTAATAATAAAGGCAGTGTGTCTTCTGAGCAGGCTCCCACTTCAATAAGTCAGCCCAGGCATTTCCAGTGTCGGGCTTGTTATTACAGCCATGATACACAAAGGTTCCTCTTAATCATTTAGGTTCTGTTAGATTCGCTTAAACTAATGGAAACAGCAAAACCAGGACTTTGAATATTTGCGTTTTGTTTCTTGCATTATTCATATTTGATCTTTAGTGTGTTTAAATTAAAGATTCTATATTACGGAAAATATACTTTCGTGAGCTGTAAGCCGTGTTATATTGTTGTTACCTCCTCAAAAACAGACCAGGAGTTGTGTTTTGTTTGAGTTATTATTAGTCTGAAGCTGAAAATGCTCTGTTCCACCTTGTGACATCATGAAGCAGTAGTTTTCAAGTTAACAGTGACCTTTAGTTCAGTAGTTTGGCAATTCCAGGGATGAAATTATCCAAATTATTCGAGTGGAGGTGTTTAAAAAAAAAATCAGCAGAGCACTTCCTGTATTATCTCATGACGTCACAAGGTGGAACAGAGTGTTTGAGAGAAGAACTCAGCCTAAATACGCGGGTTTGTGCGTTAAACATGTGTGAATGAAACAAAACACAACTTCAGGCATGTTTGTGATGAGGAAACTATATTAAAAATTAACAAAATAAACAACAAAATATGAGAAAATAGCGCATAAATTCAATGTTGCTCTAAAAAAAAAATTCTTGGTTAAATTGATACACTCCTGGTCCTTCTCCTTTGTTCAGCGCTATAAAAATCCTTGAGTTTTTTATTGTAGTTCAGCTTGTTTAGCCTTACTTATGTATTTTTAGTAGACAGGGGTTTTAATGGGAGACGCTCCTCTCCACAGCAGGGCTCCACCTCAGGCCTCTGCCACAGCACGAACCATAAAAACCCAAACAAGAGGAAAACCCCACGGACAAAACACGTCAAAGAAAAGGTCACGCAGCACAGCGCATCTCGTCTGAAGCAAGTGTAAAGAAATGAAAAACAGGCATTTAAGTCACAAAATATGCGTTGTTAGTGTTGAAGGGAAACAACTGTAACATGTTCTTAACAGTAATGCCCGAACATACTGGCAACATAACCCCTGAAGACCTAAGGGCAGTTTTAGTACATTTCTCCTCGCCTGGATTTTTCTTCTTTATTTTGCTTTTAAAACTGCCCCTTTTACCCCCTAATGAAGTGTTCTACCTGCTTTTGTTCAGTCCAACCTGTTATTTCACAATCTGCTGCTGTAGTTGTGTCATGAGGCTGTGAGAAAAGCTACAGGACCAGAAATAGAGATGAAAAAAAAATACAGAAAATAAAATTCACACTCTTTTATACAAAACACACAGCAAACATACATAAACAACTTTTTGGACATAAAAAATGCTTAATTTAGGGCCTTAGCTTCAAAAATGCAAAATCTCAAGTCTGTAAGTAAATTAAAAATCTCCTTATTGCCCTAAAAACAAAAAAAGTGCAGTGGCTCCATGACTTTCCTGGTCCAGTCCTGGAAACAGCTCCTGTCAGGTCCAGGGCCAGAGCCACAGCACTTCTGCATTTCCAGGTGTTTATTACATTTGGATTTGTTCATTTTGAGTGAAATAAACCTTTAAATAAAAATAGAAAGAGATGCACAATTACACACACCAAGATGTGTCATTTTCCATGTGTGTGAGAATTAACTCCACTTAGAGCGACTTTTTCCCTCGTTATAAACACACACAGTCAGAGGAGTCGACCATCTTGACTCACTTCACTCTTTGGCAAAGTTTGGCTCGATCAAAATGGACGGAGCGCATGAGTTTGGGGAAAACAAAGTTCCTGTTGGACACTCGTTTTGCTCACGTCATCACACAGCGTGAGTGTGACGTAGGATAAAGCCGCAGAAATGTACGGAAACCTCTATGTCTGCACTTTCAGAGGGGAAAAGGACGTTTCTGTCTTTTACCGTTAGAAAGTTCTGCGCGGTTATAGAAAACATATTCCTCTGTATCATATACGATGTCATCGAGGTCTTCGAGGGTTAAAGGTCCTATATTACATAAAATTAATTCTCGTCAGCTTTAAGCCATGGTACCTGGCGTTGTTTTCTTTCATTCACACGTTTGAGTAATAATTTATTACAGGCTCTCTACATTTCCAAAACTTAAAATGGCAAGGCAAGTTTATTTGTACAGCACAATTCGTACACAAAGTAATTCAAAGTGCTTTACAGAATAAGAAATACATTAAAATCACAATACAAACAAATCAAAACATAATGCAAAACAAATGCTTCACCTTGTGACATCACGTAGTGGTACTTTTCATGTTTACAGCAAGTTTTTCCTTGCAATTCCAGGGCTGAAATCATCCAAATGATTCTAGCGAAGGTGTGTGGAGTTTAAAAACACTATGAAGCACTTCCTGTATTACTACACGACATCACAAGGTGGAACGGAGTGTTTTCTGACTGACAGATGAACACGGCCTAAATATGCAGGATTTGTGTGTCAATGAAGCAAAACCAAACTTCAGGTCTGTTTCTGATGAGGAAAGAACGTTATAACAGAGGTCAGGAAATTGTGTAATATGGGCCCTTTAATGAAATAGAACATGAATATGCAGAATGTATTTATGAATCACACAGCAGGAAGGGCATCCGACTTACAAATCACATCACTGGACTGTGTGCAGAGCTGAACAGATTTATTAGAGCGTCTGTCATGAAAACAAGAAAACATACGTAACTTCATAGTTTATCACAAACTTGTTTCAAATGAAAAATGTCATTGTTTTTCATTAAGAAAATGACCAACTGGAAAAACTAAATCGTGCTCATTGACAGATAATAACCAAAAATGCCACTGTTTTTCATGACCGTCTTTGGCACAGAAAACAGCTGCGTTGTTTTTATTGTTTTTATGTAGTTTTGCAAAGTCTCTTTTGTTACTGAGTTCCAAATAGTTTCTCGCTGTTCCCAGAGATTTGCTTTGGACGAGACTTTGGTGTCATTTTTGGAAAACATTGAACTGGAAAATGAACGGACAGCAACAATATTATTTATGTTTACATATTTTAGCATTAAAGATATTGTTTTGATGAAGAGCTCTTGCACATACTGGAGGATTGACCATTCTAGAAACATAAAAAGATATTTTGGTAAACAGAAATACTGTTAAATGACATATGGCAGCAGTGCAAACACCGAGTGCTGGCCTCCTCCTCCTCGCCCGGTCTCCTCCTCTTCGCCCGGCCTCCCCTCCTCGCCCGGCTCTTCCCCACCTGGGTAGCTGTGGTCATACTGAACTGGCCCACGGGCCTGGACATCTATAGCCTGTCCGTCCATGGGAGTGGATCTCTCCTTCACTGTAGTTCTCCCCGAGGTTTCTTCTTTTTCCCAGGACCCTGGGTTTTTTGGAGTTTTTCCTTGCTGAGAAGGAGGGTCTAAGGACAGGGGATGACTGGACCATGTTTCATTTGCTGCTTTACATGAATGTTGTTTATTCCTGTTCTGATATGTCTGTGTGTATGTTTTACTCATCCATATCTTGGAACGCCCTTAGAGGCAACTGTTGTTGTGATTTTGGGCGCTACAAAATAAATTGAATTGAATTGAATTGGTCTAATAAATCTGTTCAGCTCTGCAGACAGATGCAACTGAACTGGACTTACTGGGACATGGTGGCTAAACAAAACTATACTAAAGCCAAATGCAATTTTAGGCCTATATGTTATGTTTGTTTTGAAGCTTCTATCAGCAAGTGTATTTGATTTTTTTTTTTCCCACTGAGCAATAACTTAAAACTTTAAAATGTTCAAATCTCCTAAGTTTGTTTTCTCTATTCATTACTTGAACAAAAGGCATAGAGGTGATAAACCTTCTTTGCACAGCTCCTCATGTGATAATTACTGCACATAAAGTTCTGTCAATGCAGCGCTGGCACATTAACAGGTGCCATAGGAAGTCATGCTTCACACACTCCCCACTGTTTTACACAATACCTGCTATTGCCGCGTATAACTGAAGCACTCCTCCATTTATTTGATTCCTCTGCACGTCTCACAAGTGTCAGAATTCAAAGAGTTTAATCTTATCCTCAAATACAAACACGCAGTAATGTGTCATACAGTCCATCTACTCTGAATTTGTTTGAATATATCCAAAAGAGGAACCACGCACTGGGAATTCTACCTGCATCTGCTTCGTATCCCGAGGGAAAAACGTTTTTTTCCTATTTAGCGTCTGACAATATCCATGCTTTCTATTCACTCCCCGTCGCTCAGGTTGGGAGGAAATGAATCGTGGAGCTGTCAGGGAGAGGCGCAGGAGCAATAAGAGGAGAAGGGAAACTTTGATATGTGAGTTTGTTCACTGCTCATTCGCTCCGGCCCAGGGGTGTTATGGGGCATCACAGCGCTCGACTCCGGCAGCGAAAACTAACATGGCCGCAGGTGTAATTTGGTCTGATCCTCTCTCTCCTCGTGGCTGTCCTCTGTCACTGTCAGTGTGCTGCTGTTTTCACGCACACCGTTGAGCTTGGACTGTTACTATCACCAAATTAAATGGTGTTGAAACGCTCGTATGTGTCGTATAAGCAGATAAAATAAATGTATTCTGGAATATTTGGTTGTATTAGAGAGAGAGAGAGAGAGAGACATTACTCATCGCAATGGAAATTCAAGTTTTGCAGCACATTTTTGCAGTTTCCAGACACATTTCCAGCGCTTCTCATTCGCTTGTGTATCTCAGTCAAAGGTCTCAGTGCCGTTTAACAGAAGCAGCAGGTTCAGCAGAGCTGTGTCAGGTCAGTTTGAGGAGAGGAAGAGCCAAAGTGTCCCTCCTCCTGCAGCATCACAGCAGGGTCCAGGGTCCAGGGTCCAGGGTCCAGGGTCCAGGGGGGAACCAAACACAACAGGAAAGGCCTCACTCTCACTCTGCTCTGGGGTTTCGGTCGGTGATGAAACGGTTCATTCCCTCAAAGTGTTTCCACTGAAGGTCTTGTGCCACATTTGCTGCCACATGTGGTGTGAGGTGTTATAATCGCACTGCAGTTTTAATAATAATCATAATAATAATGCATCAGTTTTATACAGCGCTTTTCAGGACACTCAAAGACGCTTTACAGAGCATTATTCATTCACTCCAGACCCGGTGGTGTAAACTACTATTGTAGCCACAGCTGCCCTGGGGCAGACTGACGGAAGTGAGGCTCCAATCTGCGCCATCGGCCCCTCCGACCACCACCACCACTCACACACACACCACTTTCATACTAGGCAATGTGGGTGATGTGCCTTGCCTAAGAGCACTACAACAGTTCTTTTGCGACTGGTGCCCCACTTTTTTCTGTCACTTGTCTCATGATGTCACCGTTGCTTTGCTTGTCGCGCTCCACCTTTCATCTATTTGATTTTTAGTGTTTTTATTAGCGATGCACCGATACGATACTGGTACTGGATATCAGCACCAATATTGAACATTTTGGTTGACAGTAGAGTTGGGCAGTATCCAAACTGTGATACAGTTAAACCTTCTCAGCATTTTACCGGGTGTACGGTATTACCTTGGCTAATTAAGAATTATTTTGCAGCTTGCGCCTACACCATTCAGACATCTCTAGCAGGACGTGTGCACGTGGCACTGGCTCTGTGTCTCAATGGGAAATCCGGTTAAACTCAACAGGGCACATTTAGCGACTTGTATCAGGTCTACAGTGAAACTAACCAGCAGAACTTTTACTGTATTTACAGCCTGATCACGGCAAATATGAGGATTTCAAAAGTAAATTTTAATTTAGAAGTGGCTCTGCAGCTGTGTATATTGTACCAGTGGGGTGCCATAAGATGCTGTGCATAAATCTCTCCACCACTGGCTCTATTTAGGCTCAGCCCGTTGGTCCGACAGCCCAATAGACTGAAAATGGACCAGTGAGTAGATCCCATTAGCCCGACCGTACACAGATGCAGGGACGACTTGTGACGTGCTGAGGAGAAACTGTTCGTATGTGTGTGTTTGGAATTCTCGTTGGTTCAGAACAAGAAAATACGTCGTGTCATTAGCGGCGTATAAATATATACACACGCCGCAAGCACCGAGCCGATCAACCAGGACTGAGCCAGGACTAACCCAGGACTAAACCAGGACCAACACAGGACTGAACCAGGACCAACACAGGACTGAACCAGGACCAACACAGGACTAAACCAGGACCAACACAGGACTGAACCAGGACTAACCCAGGACTAAACCAGGACCAACACAGGACTGAACCAGGACTAACCCAGGACTAAACCAGGACCAACACAGGACTGAACCAGGACTAACCCAGGACTAAACCAGGACCAACACAGGACTGAACCAGGACTAACACAGGACTAAACCAGGACCAACACAGGACTGAACCAGGACTAACCCAGGACTAAACCAGGACCAACACAGGACTGAACCAGGACTAACCCAGGACTAAACCAGGACCAACACAGGACTGAACCAGGACTAACCCAGGACTAAACCAGGACCAACACATGACTGAACCAGGACTAACCCAGGACTAAACCAGGACCAACACAGGACTGAACCAGGACTAACCCAGGACTAAACCAGGACCAACACAGGACTGAACCAGGACTAACACAGGACTGAACCAGGACTAACCCAGGACTAAACCAGGACCAACACAGGACTGAACCAGGACTAACCCAGGACTAAACCAGGACCAACACAGGACTGAACCGGGACATTGCATTAAATTGAAAATACAACCACACATTCGTTTGTGCGGAGCAAACAAATTTAGGTATCAATAAATTATAATATTATATGAGGTCCTTATGCGCCGCGGGTTTTTTTTTAATGACGGTAATGAAACTGATGCCGCTGCTACTTTTTGATGCCTCGGGAAACCTTAATACCGTAATACTGCCCAAAACTACAGGACATCAGCTTCTAAGATATCAGTTCCGTCGATCTCCTGTCTCCTATCTTCAGGGAGACTTTTTAGCACAGATACGACGAGAACAAGTCTGAAGAAACTGTGTAGACACAAAACAAACGGAGCTTTATGGATTATGAACTGTCCACATACACACACACACGGAGCAGCAAATGTATGTGCCATTTCAAAACAACACATTTATATTCAGCTCATTATTATGTTAATTGGGTTCTTAGTTCAATGCCTGCTTCCCTTCCACCTGCTCCACCTGCACTATTGTATAATGTGCTAAAACACACCGATTGTTGTTATGCTTTGTTTTGATCATTTAAATCTATTTAATTAGAAGCATCTCAGCCTAAATGCATTTTTAACACATTTTACATTACAATACATTGATTCACAAGAGGTTTTATTTGTTGGTTGAGTGATTAAAGCACTGAAGTTACACAAATCATGTTTTATGCACTGTAATTTCACATTGTTTCCTGCATGGTTATTGACATCTGACTGTAAACACAATCATATTTTCCATATATCATTTAATTGCTATGGTCATTTAAATACATTATTACAACCTTAAACTATTCGCATTCACATGTTTTGAGTTGTTAACCTATTTTTTTCACTTGGAAAATCATGGATAGAGATGAACTACGTTAATATGGACTTCATCAGACATTGTGAAACGTTTTGGGTGCAGAAGTTATTGTTCTTCCTGGAATGCTCCACAGTTTGGCATTAAACCGACGTGTCGCCATGGAGACGCAAGAGCAACAGGTCTGGGCCAAGTTGCAGTTGATCGTTGACCCAGGCTTGATCTATTTTTGCAATAAAACACGTGTTGAATAAATGCAAAAAAGAAAAAAAAAAGTGTTTATTATCACACTGTGGAAATTCCAGGCAAAATAAGCATCTCCATGGAGACAAATACCCTCCATCATAAAGATTACACAGCGCACCTTTAAAGCATATTTAAAGCATATTGTTTTCGCGCTGATGCGTTGGTGTTTCTTTGTTCTGGAGAGTGATGCTTCTCGCGCTCTCACCTCTGTGCGTGCAGGTATTTTAAGGTCTGCCCTGTGCACATGTGTTAGAACAGCGTGAGATGTGTCTGAATTCGCTCTCCTAATTCCTTTTGGTGCAAATAGAGACGAAAAATCATAAAATAAACACCCGGATAATGATTTCTTTCAAGAGAACTAAACAATTAAGTGGAGTCTAAAGCTGCTCGTTCCCCAGAGTGGGGGTCAGGTCCTGCAGGAGGCACCAGACAATCAAATACGATCCACAAGTGAGAGAGTAATAAGTCTGTGCTTATTTTGATGCCTGGGGCGGAGCTACAGAGGCTCTTATGGGACATCTCTTTGTTTAAACAATATATACTTCTCCAACTGACCATTATTAAAGCCAAAACTTACACATCATCTCATTGATCCAACAATAATCGTGGCTATAGATCTTATAAGTATTAAAGATACCAGCAGAAATTAGATTGGCTGACGTCCCTGATGTATTCTCACTTTTCACCACTAGATGCTATCGACATTTCTGCTGTCTGATAGTGTCTGATCAGCCAGTCGGCCTTTTCATACAAGAGCTGCAAACAGCGGAACTCACTGCCCACCGAGATAAAGGGCGTCTCTGAATTCAAACTGTTCACCTCCAGTGTTAAGCAGAGGCTGAAAACAAATCCAAACTGTTCCCACCAATAAATAAACTGTATGAAAGTTGTGAGCGAGAGAAAGAGTGAGTGTTATATATGTTATTTATATAATGGAAACATATTTTAATGTATTTTTTTATTATTGTAGTGTAATTTTAGAAAAGCCCAGCCGGGGATGGGAGTTGAAAATTAGCATTTGCTGACACTCTGTATGCTTCACATCAGCTGCAAACTATGTTTTGTATCTATGTCTGACTGCACTGTCCCTGCCAAATAAATGAATAAATAAATCCAACCAGGTGAGTGAGGGGGACAAGTTTTATATCTGCCATTTACCTGTGAAAAAAACGCACTTACAGATGGTCACTTTAAAGCAAAATCGAGTTTTCAGAGCTTTTAAAGCAGAACTAAGTAACTTCAGAGGTAGAGCTCCCCCTACAGGTCTTTTGTGAGAATGATCTGTGGTAAATGCCCTCCCGCACCGCTCATTTGTGCTCTCACGTTTGTTTACCCAAAGCCGGTGAACAGTGTCCGCAACACAATGTCTAAGGTGAGCAATGTTTTATACTCTGTGCAATGGTGATTGATTTGTAGATCTCCCCGAGGTTTCTTCTTTTTCCCAGGACCCTGGGTTTTTTGGAGTTTTTCCTTGCTGAGAAGGAGGGTCTAAGGACAGGGGATGACTGGACGATGTTTCATTTGCTGCTTTACATGAATGTTGTTTTTTCCTGTTTTGATATGTCTGTGTGTATGTTTTACTCATCCATATCTTGGAACGCCCTTAGAGGAAACTGTTGTTGCGATTTTGGGTGCTACAAAATAAATTGAACTGAATTGAATTTTAATCTTATACATAAGCTCTTGTAAAAATATCTGTAAATATCTTGTAAAAATATCTCTACGAGTGCCCAGAGCTCCCGGAGCACCGCGGCTCCCGGAGCACCGCGGCTCCCGGAGCACCGCGGCTCTCGGAGCACCGCGGCTCGTAGCGCCCGGAGCTCGTCAGTACGGGTGTGTAGCTCTGTTAGCTGTGTGTAGCTGAAGTGTCGTAGAGCAGTTTGTGAGAACAGAACAGACCCTCAGAGCTCAGATCCGGGTCAGTTGGAGCCAAGTTGGTGGTTTTTCCGCCCAGAGGCAGAGGCAGCAGTGACCCCTTCAAACACCCCAAAATGCCACATGTGACGATCAGAGGGGCTTTCAGAGACATTTAATTGGGTAAAAATGTTACTTAGTTCTGCTTTAACCATGTTATAGTTGTTTTCTTTTCTAATTTAACTCTGGGATTTGTCTTTGGAGGGATTTGTGCAGGTTTGAGGTTTGACAGGAGATATTAGATACTGTTTCCTACTTAAAAGAAACAAGTAAATTAAACACATGTCAAATCTCAAGCAGCTTTATGTGAGTAATAAATTGGCTTGTAAGTGTAGACAAAACCAAGTCATCTGCGTCAGATCAGAGCGTTCGAAGCCTAACAGAGGGCGTTTACTTTACATTATTGACTAATCAGATGGAGGATTTACAACGTGGCCTATTTGAAAAGTCAATGACGACGACAGCCATGTGTAGATGACTGCATAGACCTGATCGATCACAAAGGCTTTTCTTTTCAATACAGACACTTTCCCTTTCACTGGACGGGCATCTGGCTCATTTATCTGTGCATGTTTAGGTGATTGATTGGTTAAGTGGAGATTTCAATTTGCTCGTCGTTGCGTAACCGTCATTTAGCCTCGGCATCTGTCTGTTTGCAAACTTGACTCTGGGGATCCAGCGAAATTCACATGAAACTGATGATGACAAACAACACAATTTTCTCACAGGAAGATGTAGATTAGATTAGATTCATTAAAGAGTGGCAGGAGACGACATTATAAAATAATCCTCGAGTGCGTCAATCCCAACATCAGAAAAGGATCAAACATTCTCTTAAAACCAAAACATTATAAATACAGCTGCAAATATAAAATCCTGATCCTAACGACGTTTCATATAAAATGTATTAACGCTAATCCAAAAACAAACTATTGCAGTGCTACAATTCTTAAACATTATTACTGTGTCCTTGAATGTTTGTGGAATAAAAAACAAAGTCAAAAAAATAATTCGCAGCAACTCAAACACCAGATGAACAAATTCACTTTTTGTCTGGCATTAAACTCATCACTTGGAAACAAGGCTGAGTTATGATCTGTGGAGAGGCGAGTCCGCACACAGTCTGCACGTTTTCCCTTTTTTCTATATATGTATTGCGAGATTGATATGTTCAGAGCCATTGGGCGGAATATTTCTGGAAAGGCAATGACATAACTGAGAGAAAAAGTAAGAAAGTGAGATTGTAGGAAGCAAAATTGATCTTTAAAGTACCTATTGCACCTATTTTCTGATGTATGTTATGTCTGTCGGTGCTGTTTCCTCATCAGAAAGTACCTGAAGTTCTGTTTTGTTTCATTCACACACGTTTAACACACAAATCCTGCATATTTAGGAGCTCTTCTATCAAACAGAAAACACTTGGTAATACAGAAAGTGTGTGTTTTCAAACTCAATACATCTTCACTGGAAAAAATTGGATCATTTCAGCCCTGGAATTGGCCGTCTTTACTAAACAAAAGACAAAAGATCGCTGTTAAAATGAAAATAATGAAACAAAACACAGCTCAGAGTTTCTGACACAGGCACAACAATCCATTTTGTGTAATATAGGACCGTGGGACATTTAAGATAAAATAATAAAGTTCACATTTGGAGATTCTTTCCGTGTTTTTCTTCAGATTTGAAAAAAAAAAGAAACCCGTGCTTTACTTTTCTTCACTTTTTCATTGGCCCACCGCTGCGCCATTTGTTTGTTGGCCGAGGGAGGCTTGCCAACATTTCTTGGAACGCGCCGATAGTTTTTTAACCTTTGACTTTCTCGTGCCTTTGTTATTCCCCTGCCTGTTTCTAAATTAATTTTTTGCATCTCTGAGAAAGTAGGACACAGCCTAAGCCCCGTGAGCCCATAAGCTACACTTGATTATTGCAGATGGACAAGAAGAGAGGATCAATGAGTGTGATTTTCATGTTTGTTTGATGGTTGGATTGACATGTGTGATTGTTGATTATTCTAATGAGGGGGCGGTTGTGAGCCTGGGCAAATAACTACTCACTCAGCATATACGCGGGTTTGTTAGCAGTACATGATGTGTGCTCTGTAATATTGATCAGGTCGAGAATAACAGTGACGGACAAACACAGTGAATTGTGCGTTTATTAAAGGGTCCATATTACGCTGTTTCCTGATCTATGTCATAATGTTTCTTCGGAGTTGTGTTTTGTTTGTCTCATTCGCACACGTTTAACATACAAAAGGCTTCGAGTTCTTCTCGCAAACCGAAAACGGACTGTTCCACCCTGTGATGTCACGTGGTAATACAGGAAGTGCTCCGCTGTGTTTGTAAACTCCGCGCGCCTTCGCTGGGATCATTCAGAGCAGGGGCGTCGCACTCATTTTGGTCTGGGGGCCGCGTGCAACTCGATTTTTGATCTGAAGGGGCCGGAGCAGAAAACTCACAGCATAAATACTCCAAAATAGCGACAAGTAGAAACGTTTGTGCAGAGAAACGTGTGAAGAGAACTGTTCCTTTATAAAATATTAAGAACCTGAAACTGTCTCATTTTTGTGCAGTACAACTCAATACAGTCATTTTGAAAAAAAAAAAACATTTAGATTTTATTAGTGCATGTGCAGATTAACACAGAAATGATTTGAACTCAACATTCTGCACATAAAAGCAAAAAAAAAAGCTCCAGACCTAAAATCATCAGTGGCGTCGGGAAGAAATTCTAATTTTTATTTATTTTATTTTTTTAATTCTACAGTTAGCAAAAATAAAATGGGTGCAACTAAATGGTATATTTATCTGCATTTTCTATGAGCCTTAAAAATTATGATTTATTTTAAAAAATGTAAACTTTTTTTTTCAATGTTTGCTGAGTGTGTTTTTATTACAAAACAGCTGAGGGCCGGATACGACTGACACCCCTGATTTAGAGCATTGGTGATTTCTACTGAACTAAAGGTGAAAAGTAGTTTCTAACTTAAAAACTACTACTATTTTGAGGTTTGGAGGTGCAAACAGAGCGATAATAAGGATTACTCAACGTGTGAATGCAACAAAACACAACTCCTCATATGTTTTTGATGAGGCAACAACATGAACCTGGTGAAAAGCTCAAAGAATCCACTTTGCGTAAATCAGGAAGTTTCCAAATACTGTACGTAGAGCTGAATAATTGCAAAATAAATAAGTTTAACACCATTTCCTCCAAACTCGACGACTGCAGTAGCCTCTTACACTGTACGCTCTCCCATCCACTGATCTCGTACGTTAAAAACTCCCGCCTCATCACCCACGCCCCTGTGAGGCATCACATTACCCCTAAAACAACTCCCCCATTTCATCCTCAATGGTGCGCAGTGGTCAGTTTCAAAAGGCAAATTAGCGCCAGGCGACAACATTGTGGGCTAATCCCGCTCACGACGAGAAGAGCGCTTATCCGTGGACACGAGAGGCTATGGAAATCAGGAAGCTTTTGTTTGGCCGCTCACACGGGACTCATTTCTGCAGGTCCGTCAAACTGACCACGGCCGGGAACAACAGCTGATAAGAGAAATGTCACCGCTTTTGTATGTAAGATAGTAATTTATTGTATATATAGTTTTAAGATAGCAATTTATATGATACATAGTTTTATAATCCTTATCGTTATAGATCTTTATAGTGTTTGTCTATTTTTAACTTAACTGTACTTCTATTGCTGCTACTGTTTCTTGCTGTTCTCTTTACTGTGCATTGCAACACTGAAATTTCCCCATTGTGGGCCAAATAAAGGATATCTTATCTTATCTTTTGCTACTGCCAAACATGTCGGGTAAATGCGCTCTTTAGCTTTTTACACTTTGTCTTTTCAACACAATGTTTCTATGGAATAACAAGTTAAATCAATGCTCTAATAAATATAAAAATATCTATACAGGAGCTCATAATGTTGTGGCTTATCATTGAAAGTGCTATCGGAAAAATATTTGGGCCGTAAAGCGATGAATCCTTTAGCCGGTTAAATGTTATATGCCCTTTATACCCTTTACCTGCTCATAACAAAGTCTTAAAACCCCCTTCAAGGACTTGTAATATTGCACTCAACAATAGCACATTACTGCTTCTCCCTCCGCAGCCTGTCTGCTCCAGCTGCCCGGGATTTATTGTAATGATGACCTTTTCAAACTGCACTGTCTGTATTCTGCTCGTGTTCCCGGTGATGCCTCCAACTTGGCTCTTCTGGGCTGTGATTGGATTTGGACGGGGAGATGGAGCGGCTGCATGTGGCCACGCTCCCTGTCAGGGCCCGGCCTCTATTGACGTCACCTTTAAACTGCGCAGATTCACACAGGGTTATCCATACACTGCTCGCTAAGTGCTGAGGCCAAGTCTGAGCCGCGGAGGCCGTGTGTGTGTGTGTGACGGCATGGCAATGAGGGCTAGCATCACAAAACGACAACCAAACAAAGCTTCATTTATGTAGAAATCTGCAAAGTGTTGTTAAAGGTTTTATATTACGCAAACTTTACTCTTGTGAACTTTAAGCCATGTTATGAACTGCAAAAAGCCCCGTCAAAAAATACGAAAAAAATACCAATTTTGGGGTAAAAATGCCTATTTTGGGTGATTTGAGTCTGTGTGGGGAGGGACCAGAGCAAAAGAAAAGTCAGCTTGTGTCCAGCTGACAGATCTGATTTGTCTTTGGCTTAAAAAATGCACTGTGTAACTTTTCTGGTGGTTTTCAAATGCTTTTCTGTGTGGAGATGTTATTGTTTTGTCTGAAATGTTTCACAGTGTGGCATTAAACCGTTTTATCTTCATGGAGACCAGACCACACCAAGTTACAGGTCAGATCTGTGGACAGTCAGAGGAATTCCCTGTTTTTTCTAGGTGTTTCTGAGCTATAAAACCACTTGTATTGAAGAAATGCACTGCCAAAAAGGCCTATCAAAAAATAAGGGAAAAATACCAATTTTGAGGTTAAAATGTCCGATTTTAAGTGAAATTTTCTGCCAGTGCAGTAAGAAATTTTCACTTACCAAGTTTTCTTAAAACAAGACAAAATACAAATCTTGTTCTAAGCAGAAAACACGAGTTTCAAGTATTTATGGCAAGATTTTTCACCTTATTGGTTTGAGAAGGAAGTTAAAGAGGCTTAACCTGGACTGAGTTAATATAAAAAGTGCTTAGAATAAGTTGTAATATCGAGATAAGATAAATCAGGATGGAATATCTTGAAACAAGTAAAAAAAAATCTGATCTTATTAAGTAAAAAAATCTTAAAATTGATCTTTTAAGATGAATCTGCTTAATTCAAGTCAGTTTATGCTAGAAAATCCTTTTTTGTAGTGAAATGTTGTTACCTCATCAAAAACAGACCTGGAGTTGTATTTTATTTTAGTGACTCTTTTATTATTAGTTTGTCTATATCTCCAAAGCTCAAAATGCTCTGTTCCACCTTGTGATGTCATTGATTTTCAATTTCTGCTTCGGTCCAGAGGAATTCAGTTTGCCCCTCTAACTATAAAAGCAATTAAATTTGATATTAGGTAAATATTTTATTCACAAATGTTTTTGTTTTTTTTACAATAAACCCTAATTTAACAGACTTTAAAAATGATGTAAATATGTTTGTCAGTTCACTGAATCTGATTAAAAGAAAAGAGGCTGGATTTCTCCTGTCCTTTCTGAATGATGTTGATTTGCTCCGTTGATCTCAAAATTTAAAATTGCCCCTATTTTATGTTTTTGTCTTGATTTTTGTTGTTTTTGTTGTTTTTTATGATCATATATTCTCTTGTGAGCTGCCAGTTTGTTTGTACCTGATGTTTTGTTGGATTAATTTAAAAAAAAACACACACACAAAACACAACTCCAGGTGTGTTTGTGATGAGGAAACAACATTTTAACATTGATCAGAAAATAGTGTAACATGAATCAGAATCAGATTTACTTTTATTCATCCCCCAGGGGAAATTTTCTTTGTTCCAGATGCAACCGACCAAGAACATGTGGTTAGAATCAAGTTTTCAAAAATGCACTCAGATAAATACAATAAGATAAAAGATAAACATAATTCTCTGTCAAAAATGATTCACATCAGCGACATATTTACATCTATACACACGTGTGAGCAGGAAGTCAGATGTTACAGCAGTTTGTCAGTGATTTAAAGTGCAGAGTTCAACAGTCTGATGGCGACAGGCTGAAAAATATGGATGATAATGAAAATAAAGACGTTAACTTCTTAGGTTCCTTTCTAAGACAATGTAGCCAAGTGTATTTGTACCTTGTTGACATGTTTCGGCTGCTGCTGCTGCCGTCTTCAGAACTGTCACCGGTGTTGGTGGTGACGTGTCATATATCAGCTGTTGTTACTTCCTGTTGGCGTGGTCAGCCTGATGGGACCTGCAGGTCGCCCAGACTGACCACGCCTCCTGTCGCCCGGTGGTCTCAGGAGGAGGGTGTCCCAGGTGTGTGAAAGGAGGAACGCGCCGTCATCACGGTTGATGCTGTCAGTGCCTCGTTTCCTGATCTCAATGGCCTCCCTGATCCAGCGTTTGAACTTGTTGTTCACCCTCCTCCAGAGACCACCAGGCGACAGGAGGCGTGGTCAGTCTGGGCGACCTGCAGGTCCCATCAGGCTGACCACGCCTACAGGAAGTAACAACAGCTGATATATGACACGTCACCACCAACACCTGTGACAGTTCTGAAGACGGCAGCAGCAGCAGCCGAAACATGTCAACAAGGTACAAATACACTTGGTTACATTGTCTTAGAAAGGAACCGAAGAAGTTAATGCATTAAGAAGACAAAATGAATATTTTTGGTGAAAATAAAGACGATAATGGTGGGTATAATGGTTTCAAAAAGTATTAAATGAATTTTAAAAAAGTCCATTTGCACCTGGATTTAGCAACTTCTAAAAAAAAAAAGCATTTTTAGAGTTGAAAGTGCATTTAATAATACATGTTTAACCCCGAATGAAACCGTTAAAACCAAATCAACAATGCTGCAAAACTTTGAATAAACTTATATAATGTCGCCGGACTGACGAAAAGCTAGCACCGTTGCCATAGAAACCAACAATTCAACTGAGGAATATGTTATGTTTAGTAAAACGCTGACAAGATATCGCATAAACAGGAAGCTGAAACTCTTGAACGCCGTCCTGAGATGTGACTGAGGCGGGCGGGCGGAGGTCAAAAGGTATTGAATATACGGTGATATTCAAACATCTGTTTTCTATGGAGAATCTGCACCGCTCGTCTATAATAATTCTGAGTGATTATTGACGGAAGACGAGATAAAGTGGTCTGGCTGCATCTGAGAGTCTCATCCGCGGGACCGGGCTCATGTCTGTAATGGATGTGTCACGTAAAGGCAGAAGACGTCCACTGTGCAAATCGATAGACGTGACCGCAGAGGCCATTAGGGCGTGTGCCCGTGTGCCCCCGTGCCCCTGTGCCCCCCCCTCCGTCTAACGCCAAACATGAAACTCTATTCACCAAAAGCCGTTACTACCGTCCTCCCGGAAACATCAGGAAAAACACATGTTGACAGTGTCGTAATAGAGATCTCTTAAGTGGCCTGATCGATATTTTTGAAATGATATATGGGCATATTTTCGTTTGGTAACACGTAATCAGGACAGGGCGAGTTCATCTGCACAATTTGTACTTTACAGGGTAAGAAAGGCTTTAAAATCCCAAAACAGACAAATAACCATCATAAAATCAACACTGAAAGAGAAGAAGAGCGCGGGATAAAAATATTTTCGTCATATGCACAGAAAAAAAAAATAGAACGTTGGTATTTTGAGTATGAAGTGAATTTTGATTTCTGTTTCTCTCAAACATCCAGTGTGTTTCTGCACGTTGTTTTCTCCGTGGAGTTCAACGATGCTGATGAAGTTTAGTACAAAAGTTGAGTTCTTTCTTGCAGCAGTTTCCTTCTTGTGCTTTTGGTTTTTCATAGTTTGTGATGTTTGGGGGCGAACGCTGACTCGAGTTAAACATATCCACCAGTTTATAAGCTATAAACAGATTATCGTCTATAGTGAAGTTGTATGAGGGGTTTGAGGGGTCATAATATGTGTATATGTCTGTGTGGGGAGGGACCAGAGCAAAAGAAAAGTCAGCTTGTGTCCAGCTGACAGATCTGATTTGTCTTTGGCTTAAAAAATGCACTGTGTAACTTTTCTGGTGGTTTTCAAATGCTTTTCTGTGTGGAGATGTTATTGTTTTGTCTGAAATGTTTCACATTATGGCATTAAACCGTTTTATCTTCATGGAAACCAGACCACACCAAGTTACAGGTCAGATCTGTGGACAGTCAGAGGAATCCCTGTTTTTTCTAGGTGTTTCTGAGCTTTAAAACCACTTGTATTGAATAAATGCACTGCCAAAAAGGCCTATCAAAAAATAAGGAAAAAATACCAATTTTGAGGTAAAAATGTCCGATTTTAAGTGAAATTTTCTCCCAGTGCAGTAAGAAATTTTCACTTACCAAGTTTTCTTAAAACAAGATGAAATACGAATCTTGTTCTAAGCAGAAAACACGAGTTTCAAGTATTTATGGCAAGATTTTTCACCTTATTGGTTTGAGAAGGAAGTTAAAGAGGCTTAACCTGGACTGAGTTAATATAAAAAGTGCTTAGAATAAGTTGTAATATCGAGATAAGATAAATCAGGATGGAATATCTTGAAACAAGTAAAAAAAAAACTCATCTTATTAAGTAAAAAAATCTTAAAATTGATCTTTTAAGATGAATCTGCTTAATTCAAGGCAGTTTAACTATGCTAGAAAATCGTTTTTTGCAGTGTGTCGGGAAGAGCTGTTTAATGTCACACTGTGGAACATTCCAGGCAGAGCAATGACATATTCATAGAAACAAGCAGGCGACAGACCCCCAAACCAAAGAGTTACACAGTGCAGCTTTAAGTGTTCATATTTCTGATCAGTAAAACAACATATGTTGGCACTTGTTAAAGAAAACTCAACAAAACACAGTTAAAATCTCCAAATCCGACGGCCCCAGATTTCCACAGGCCACGGCGCCCGGTGCTTCAGCGGCTGCGGTCGTGACAAACGACCTTGACACTGGAGAAGCCTCGGATGGACTCACTTCATCAAACTCACGAAAGAACAAAGGGTTAAATGAAAGGGAAAAACACAGTAACCCTTAGAAGAAGAAAAGAAGAACCATCCATTGCACTGTGCCCTTTGAAAGTGTCAGCTAATGATTTAGGATGCACGGGGCGGGGGCCATGATCTTTACGACCGTGGACCGCACAACCAAAAGCACGAAGGAGAAGCACTTAACACAAGTATAAATCTACACACCCTGACGCGCCATCACTTTGTATTCTTCAATCGGAGGTAAAATGTCACACCTCAGATATGCGGCGTGTTTTTTAATTGGTTTCGTGGCGAACGTGGCGAGATGGGGGAGCGGGACCGGCGAGAGGTTTTCGCCGCGGGCCGCAGGGTCCAGGTGAGAGGTGACGGCAGCTGCTCCGAGACACGAAACCAATAAAACTGATAAATGATCCAGGACACACAAATCCACTGCATCTGTCCAGAACACAGTAACAAACGCATTAGGAGCGGCCCCGTGAGCACGATCAATACAGTACTATGAATACAGAGATATTTTTACAGTTTAGACGGGTTTTTTTGGTCAAATTATGTCAATAAACGGTTGTTATGGAAACCGGTAATATTGTGTTTAAAGGGTCCGTACTGCGCTATTTTCTGATCTGTGTTATAATGTTGTTTCCGCATCACAAACGGACCTGGAGTTGCGGTTTGTTTCACTCGCGCATTTTTAACACACTTCACGCACCAGCGGTTCTTCTCTCAAACAGAAAACACTCTGTTCCACCTTGTGATGTCATGTGGTGATACAGGAAGTGCTCCGCTGTGTTTTGAAACTCCGCACACCTTCACTTAGAAACGTTTGGATGATTTCGACCCTGGAATCGCGTGTCTCTACTGACCAAAGGGTAAAAGGAAGCTCTGTTAACCTTAAAACTACCACTTCGTGACATCACGAGGTGGAACGGAGCGTCTTGAGCTTCGGAGATGGAGACGGACTAATAAACCAGGAGTTCTCAAACAGATATGAGTGAAACAAAACACAAATCCAGGTATGTTTTTGATGAGGTAACAACAGTCTAACATGGCTTAAACCTATGTCAGTTTCGCATAATATATTATCTTAATGTTATACAATGTCAAGATCTCATTGTTTACCTTAATTTCAGCCATTGTCCTGTGACAGTGTCCTGGTCTTGTGCTCCTTTTGTGAGTCTAAACTGTTTTTTTATCTTATGTGTGTAACTTATCTCTGAGTGTAAATGTCGTGTCCTCATGACATTGTCTCATAGAGTCAGAACTGATATGGTCTGATACAGGCGCAGTTCATTTTTATATCTGTGCACATTAGTGACGGGCAGGATTAAGTCGATTAATCGATAACTGATCATTAAGAATTTCGTAGATCAGGTTCATTTTAATGGCCAAACTGAATGTCGGTGTCTGTGTAACGTTGCCTGAGGAGTCGAGGTCTGAGCACAAACTCTGGAGCCTCACAGTCCCACGTCTCGGCTCTGGCTCCTTGGAGATCCCTATATTCCTCAGAGTGCGTTTCCCTGCACATCAGTGTCCCGGGTATGATCGGGTTTTTGATTGTCCCGGTTTCACATGTTTACGCAGCATCTGCAACGCGACATATGCACAGAACAGACTCAGCACCAGCAGAACATCCTCTGTCACAGAGAGAACACTCATATTCACTGAGTCACAGAGAGAACACTCATATTCACTGAGTCACAGAGAGAACACTCATATTCACTGAGTCACAGAGAGAACACTCATTCACTGAGTCACAGAGAGAACACTCATATTCACTGAGTCACAGAGAGAACACTCATATTCACTGAGTCACAGAGAGAACACTCATATTCACTGAGTCACAGAGAGAACACTCATATTCACTGAGTCACAGAGAGAACACTCATATTCACTCAGTCACAGAGAGAACACTCATATTCACTGAGTCACAGAGAGAACACTCATATTCACTGAGTCACAGAGAGAACACTCATATTCACTGAGTCACAGAGAGAACACTCATATTCACTGAGTCACAGAGAGAACACTCATATTCACTGAGTCACAGAGAACACTCATATTCACTGAGTCACAGAGAGAACACTCATATTCACCGAGTCACAGAGAGAACACTCATATTCACTGAGTCACAGAGAGAACACTCATATTCACTGAGTCGAGTCCTTTAGTCCCACAGAAGCTGAAGCAGCAGCACAAGGAAAGAGCTGCTTTTTTCAGCTCTTACAGTTTATGCAAATGAGTCATGTGGTTTTAAGTTTAGTTTGTGTAAGACGTAAACAAAAGTTTAAATCTGCATTAAACACATTCTGATCTCACACTGATGAGGCTCTGGAGTCATGATGGTTTATATGTTGTAAAGTTGAGTTTATTTATGCAGATTAGTAATAGTCATAATTGTGATGATAATTTTAATATAAAATGTCAATGATTAATCAAAAATCAATCGTTAATTTTCCCGACGATCGATTAAGACAATGTAATCGCTAGTTCACATTATAAATAAATGAATCTTGGAACGTTAAAACTCTCTCTGTATATTTTTGATTTATTCTTTACGCATTTATGGAGAAATTCCACACTGTAGCTTTTCCAGATGCAGTTGACTTGTGCTGCATTCGGACCAGACAAAAACTGTGTGTAAATAGTGTCCGTGTAGGCGTACGTCGAGGGCCTGGCGCTGGAAAAAAGGAACTGAAAACCGAATTTTTGGCCGAAATTGTTTCAAACGTCGACCCTCAGATACAGAGGAGCTGGAGGCGATTCTGATGCCGCAGTCTGAACGTAGACTTAGTTTTTTGGTGTTTTTATTATTCAAATTGATGCCGGATCCATCTTTTTGAGGCATGACTGTATGTGATAGCTGTTATTGTATTCATGCATTCAGGTTTTGACCATATTATGTAAAAGACACGGGCCTGGTGCATATACCACTGAGACCACCTCCAGTTTCATACTTTGAATAACAAAACGGAAAAGTGCATTTAAATGGATGGAAAGGCGCTGGTTCTTAAGTCCTTGGTGGGGGTCAACATTGAATTATTGTGAGGTCACATGTATAAACATCTCGATAACAGTTATAACAAAAAGGGGTTAGTTAAGGTTAGGAAATTAAAAAGTAATAGTTAAAAAACACATTGGTAAAACAGCTCAAAGTTTGCATTAAAAACAACCACATGAACAAAAAAATTATCAGAAAGTGCGGTTAAAAAATAAAAGTAAAAGGCTTAAGGAATGTGCAATAAAAACCGCACATAGGTTTAGGGAATGTGCAATAAAAACTGCACATAGGCTTAAGGAATGTGCAATAAAAACTGCACATAGGTTTAGGGAATGTGCAATAAAAACTGCACATAGGTTTAGGGAATGTGCAATAAAAACTGCACATAGGCTTAGGGAATGTGCAATAAAAACTGCACAGAGGCTTAGGGAATGTGCAATAAAAACCACACATAGGTTTAGGGAATGTGCAATAAAAACTGCACATAGGCTTAGGGAATGTGCAATAAAAACTGCACATAGGCTTAGGGAATGTGCAATAAAAACTGCACATAGGTTTAGGGAATGTGCAATAAAAACCGCACATAGGCTTAGGGAATGTGCAATAAAAAACGCACATAGGCTTAGGGAATGTGCAATAAAAACTGCACATAGGCTTAGGGAATGTGCAATAAAAACCGCACATAGGCTTAGGGAATGTGCAATAAAAACTGCACATAGGCTTAGGGAATGTGCAATTATGAATAGATACAAGACTATTTCTGTTCTATGTTGGATGTTTGTGTGGTGCTGATGTTTTTGTTTTGTATCTTATCTTATTTTATCTCATTTTATCTCGTCTCATCTTATCATTACAACTTATTGACACTGTGAAATCAACAAGATACAAAGATTAAGTAGCCAAAATATTAAGGTAAACAGAGATGAATAGACATAATTTATGTTAAATTATAGTTCGTCTTAGTATAAAGATTGGGCTCATCTTCTGTTGATGATTGATGACCGTCATTTGCGTTGTTTATTAAGAATACTGCGCGTCACTAACAAATCAAATGTCCCTTTTCGCAGTTCGTCGTCTAAACTCTTCTCAAATGCAAATAGACCTGAGCCGCCTCCTCGTGCAGCTCCTCTTAAAGCCCCTCACCCTCTCCTTGTGTCTGCTCTTCAAACTATCAGAAGCACAAAGCTGTTTACAGATCACAGCTCCCCATTGGGCTCCGGATCAGCGGGATTATATTTCTTATAAAAAAAAAATAAAATATATATATAAAAGGGTTAGGGAAAGGCGAGGGTTGAGGTAGAGTATAAAAAGCCTCTGCATTGTGGCTGGTGCAATTGCAATGAGAACGCCACAGTTTAGAGGGGGAAAAATCAGATTGAGAGGAAAATCCCTGGACTACAAATGGGGCGTCCTGTGTGGGGTGGGGTATTGATCTTCTGTCTGCAATCTCCTCACACGATTCATGGTAAACACAAGACCTTACAGCGCTGTGGGAGAGCAGGCAGGTACAGGTATGGAAATGTAACACACAGAAATACGTTTGAAAATGTTGTTTATAGTTGTTATAAGTTTCAAGTAATATTTTATATGGAAACCTGTCTTTGTTCATCCTGTGTGAGTTATAGACTGTGATATTTCTCTGTTACAATACAATTCATCTTATTTCAACCCATAACTTGCACTGTAGGTGTGAAAGTGTGTGTGTGTGTGTGTGTGTGTGTTAATAAAGCGTCTTTGAGGATGTGTCTGTGTAAAGTGCTGTAGCTGTTGTTGTAAGGTGACCTCAGGTGTCCAGAAAGGCGCCAAATAAATTAAAAAATGCATTTCAGATGAAGATAAACTGTTTTTGAACAAAATACTGAAACTTAGAATGTTGAACTTTTCATGATTTGTTAGATATTGGCTCCACAAACTTTCCATGTTAATTGTATGACTTGAATCTCTCAGTCATATACAGGGCTGAATAATAAAACTACTTTCTGAAGCTATTGTAAAAAAAAAAAAAATGGATTTAAAGAATACATTTTCAGGAGCCTGTGATTTACACGAGCATTCATGGTTTAGGTGTTTGTTTTTCAACTAAAAAGGTGAGAGTGACTAATGCCAACAGACTCGTGGCTGTGATGTTATGTGTGAGACTCGGTAGACGGCTCGCGTGGCCATACCGGCTCGTCAAAGCCTGATCCCGTCAGATCTCAGAAGCTCAGCAGGGCCTGGTTAGTACTTGGATGGGAGACCACTGGGAATTCCAGGTGCCACAGGGGGGCGCCAGTGGCAAAAAACTGTCGTAGTGTCCTTAGGCAAGACACTTCAGCCACATTGCCTAGTATGAAAGTGATGTGTGCAGGGCAGGACTCCCTTGAAAAAGAGATTAGTGATCTCAATGGGACTTTCCTGGGTAAATAAAGGTTCAAAAAAACAGCACAAATCTGTTCCAGCTGCATCTTAATGGTTAGATTGTGCTCACATTAACCTCACATTAAAGTCTTACATTGATAACAGCTTCAGACAAAGCAGAGCCTCCAGTTAGCGTCACACCCTGAGGGAATGTTGATGATATCAGCTGAAAAGCATCAGTTAAACATTACGGGATGTTTTCAATCACAAATCAGCAATTTCATCTGTGCTATATATATTTTGTATGTATATGCACATGTGACAATAAAGGAAATTGAATTGAATTGAAAAGGGGTCAAATTAACTAAGAACTGCTGATATCTTATATATTAATATTTGTGTTATGATTTTTTTTTTTTATCTGAGGCCATTAAGTGAGTAAATTCATAAAATCATCACATTTACAGTGATTTTTTTTTCTTTTTTTTGCACCAAAGTCATGCTTAGAGACATAAACAGCATTTAGTATTCACACGAGCTCATTAGCTGCAGAACGAGCCCACATCGAGTGGAACAGATTTGTTTTCATTTCAACCATCTATGACAGTCTGTTGTGAAATACTAGTCTTTGTCCCAACGGACTTTTGGTGCCATTGAAGTGGCTCCATGGGTTGTCGTGGTTTGCTTATGTGCAGTAGAGTGTTTCTGTCGGGGAGGAATCCTAAATGAAACTGTACGTCTCAGTTTGAGGTCATCTGTAGAAGACTGAACGATGAATGATGCATATGCTGAATACATTTACATATTTTCTCATGAAATGCTCCACTCTTCAACACTGAACATACATTTTTGGGGCACTTTTACTCTATATATTTTATAAGAGCTGTTTTTAGGAATTTAAAAAAAGACTGTATCAGGGAGGGCATCTGGCGTAAAGTCCACTACGGAACTTTTTCTCCCACCTGCTTGTCTCTGTTATGTTTTATTTCATTCAATTCACTCATTTACAGGTATTTTGTTGCAGAAAAAGTATCTTAAAAACATGCACTTCTGATGGAGGGAAGATTACTGACAAACCGTAAAATTCCAGGCGAAGCGGTGACATCTCCATGGAGACGAGCAGCTGGCAGACTCTCCACCAGAAAAGTTACACAATGCACCTTTAACGCTGAAGGAAGATTATTTGTTGAAGGGATCCAATAAGGGACTGGCTGGATGAAGAAAAACAGCAAAAGCACATTTACGCAATAGGCCACAGAAGCACCGACCAGCAGGGGTCAGGGACGAGCTGGTGTTTTGTTTAACTTTATATTTATTTCTGAGTAAATCTAAGATACTACGCTGAGTGCCTCCAGTCATAAAAAAAAAACTATGAACTATGAAGATGCAGGATAATTTATGCAGTTAGCCCCAAGACAGTCTGTACATATTGTGCTTTTACTATTGCTGAATAGGGTCAAAGATGATGTGTATGAAAAAAACCACCCACCTTATTCCTGCAAACGATCCTCACTTCTGTTGTGCTCCGTAATTCCAGCTACTTCATTCATTTCAGTGGAGAAAAGTGCTGCAGCTTAAATATTACAGATTATAAACAGGCTGATTTGTGTAAAATATTCAATGTTCGTGTGCACCAATAAGTGAACAATGCGAAAAACAAGAGCCCGGGTTAATAAGCGCGTTCATGGTCCTGTGGATGTTGGTGTGGGTGTTTGATTTTACACAGAAAGGTGAAAGTGACTAAACTGTTGGCTGCTGCTTGTAACTGTGATGTGATGTGAGAGAGACTTGTTCAGCAGCACAAAATGAGCTCATCTTCGTAGCAGGCAGTTGTTTTTGGTCAGAATATCCTCCTGGGACCCGAAGAAAAAAAGTGTATTGCAATATATACTTTTTGTGATCTTCTATCCATTTTTGAGGTAAATGAACACCTTAGCATTTAGCTTTAGTTTGTTTTATTTTTATATAATTTAAATTTTGTAACATGTCCTCTGTAATGGACGCCAGGGACATTTTGGTGTTAAATCCATGTGAAGTTTAAGTTTAGTTTATTTGAAAGGGGACAATGCAATTTCATAAAACGCACGGTTAAACATAAAAAGGCAATAAAAACATCTATACAAGAAGAAAAGTTTTTTTTTAAAAAAAGAGAGAAACAAACAAAAACTACTTTTCTGATGACCATCTCCGACAAGGTTGTAAAATCGCCTCAAAATGTTTTAAGACTCCCTTTTAATTTCTTCTTATTTTTTTTATCATAGTTTTTCCACAAGCTAACTCCCAGTGAGTTAATTCCTGGACATGATAGTGACCCTATAATCCCCCAGGCCTATTTAGGCAGAGAAACCTTGTCCCCCATTAAGAGTCGAGCTCAAACCACTTAAAAGATCGACTGGTGAACCCAATGTCCACTATAAAGGACACAGATGAATGGGTCGGGTCTCAGGAGGATATGTTAAAGACGCAACTTTTTGGTTGGGGATCTATGGATATGCCATCGCTCTGCTTGGAATGTTCCACAGTATGACATTAAACCAAACAGCTCATTACATGAATGAATGAATGAACTTATTTCAAAGTCAATTTATTTTCAACATGCAAAAAAAACGAAACATAAAGCATAAGTCAAAATGACATATGTTTGTATCGTATATAAAGCTTCTGTCAAATTTAGAACAATGAAAAGTTTCTGTATCTCAGTATCTGGTGTCAAATTCTGGAATGACTTGAGCCTGGACTTGACACCCCCTTTTCCTTCTTACAACTTAATCTATTTTTTCAGTTTCCTGTTATGCAACAATTTGACAGGAGAAGATTTATCAAACTTAGAAGTTTTCTTTGTTTTCATAGTTCATCAATATGATTTCCTTATATTTCTTCTTAAAATTCATCCTGCTGGAGCTGGTGTCAAGTCCAGGCTCAAGTCATTCCATAATCTGACACCAGATACTGAGATACAGAAACCAACTTTAGGTAAACTGTATTTCTTTACATTAACCCTTAAGTTATAGATATTCTGCTGTTGTTTAAAATGTGTTTGGATGTTTTTGGGAAGAGACTCTGTACATAATTGGAGCTGTCTGATATTTCACTAGATCACTGAACTTGAGTATTTTAGACTTCAGAAACAATATATTAGTGTGATTAAGATAACCAGAATTATTGATAATACGTATTTGCCTTTTCCTGTAACCGGAGGATTTTCAGTTGTTTCCCCATATCTCAGCGCAATAACTCAGATATGGTAAAACGAGAGAACAATATAATATATGCAGTGATCTGTCATCAAGAAAATGTTTTGCCTTATACAATACAATGACATGTATTCATTCTCACATTTTCTACCATTTATTCAAAGTCAAAGTGAACTTTATTGTCCATTCCAACCATGTAACAAAATTACACAGGATCAAAATTGCGATTTCACCAAAAACTCCAACGTGCAGTTAAGCTCATGTTCATGTGATTAGACTGAGCGCGGTGATGAGCCTGATGGTCTGTGGGAAGAAGCTGGTGCAGAGTCTAGTGTTGCACTGCTGCTGCCATAGCGTTTGTCGGGTGGTCGGAGGGAGAACAGTTTGTGCTGGGTGCTGCTGTCCTTAATAATATCAATGGCTCTTGCAGCAGTGGGATGTGTACAAGTCTTGAATGGCTGATTGGGATGATCTGATGAACTTTTCTGCGGTCCTCCCCACGCTCTGTAAGGCCGAACAGGCTGCTGGAGAGGATGCTCTCAGCCACCCCCCTGTAGAAGGTGCTGCTGGAGAGGATGCTCTCAGCCACACCCCTGTAGAAGGTGCTGCTGGAGAGGATGCTCTCAGCCACACCCCTGTAGAAGGTGCTGCTGGAGAGGATGCTCTCAGCCACACCCCTGTAGAAGGTGCTGCTGGAGAGGATGCTCTCAGCCACACCCCTGTAGAAGGTGCTGCTGGAGAGGATGCTCTCAGCCACACCCCTGTAGAAGGTGCTGCTGGAGAGGATGCTCTCAGCCACACCCCTGTAGAAGGTGCTGCTGGAGAGGATGCTCTCAGCCACACCCCTGTAGAAGGTGCTGCTGGAGAGGATGCTCTCAGCCACACCCCTGTAGAAGGTGAGTGCAGAAGAGGGAACGTCAGCTCTCCTCATCCTGCGGAGGAAGTGTAGGTGTTGCTGTGCTTTCTTAACCAGGGAGTTTTTATTCACGGTTTTATAGCAAAAAAATACCAAGAAAAACAGGCATTCTGACTGTGAGCGCACCGCAAAAAAGGCCTATGAAAAAATACAAATTTTGAGGTAAAAATGTCCTATTTTAAGTGAAATTTTCTGCCAGTGCAGTAAGAAATTTTCACTTACCAAGTTTTCTTTAAAAAAAGGTGAAATACGAATCTTGTTCTAAGCAGAAAACACGATTTTCAAGTATTTATGGCAAGATTTTTCACCTTATTGGTTTGAGAAGGAAGTTAAAGAGGCTTAACCTGGACTGAGTTAATATAAAAAGTGCTTAGAATAAGTTGTAATATCGAGATAAGATAAATCAGGATGGAATATCTTGAAACAAGTAAAAAAAAATCTAATCTTATTAAGTAAAAAAGTCTTAAAATTGATCTTTTAAGATGAATCTGCTTAATTCAAGTCAGTTCAACTATGCTAGAAAATCCTTTTTTGTAGTGCGGGGTCGTCTCTTCACAGATCTGACCTGTAACTTGATCTGGTTTGATTTCCATGAAGATAGAAAAGTTTAATACCAGACTGTGAAACAATCCAGACAAAGCAAGAACATCCCCACAGAGGAAAGCATTTGACGAAAACTCCGCCCGAAAAGTTACGCAATGCACCTTTAAGTCAAAATAGCTCAATCTCCCTGTACGAGACGAGATGAACCTCAGAAATTAGCGTTTGATTCTGATTCAGTCCGGTCATTCTCAGGCGCTAGTCCGGCCTGTTTTTTCTGCTGTGAGGCCAGTTCCAGGAGGTGACACAAATGTATTCTTCTCCTTATTGATTTCACTTGGGTTTCGGGGACGGGGAATTAATCTACGCTGGAACACAAATCATCAGCTGTTTATTCTTATCCCCTCTTGTCCTGCAACTTCTCATCGCGCGGTAATTTCGCAGCGTGGATGCGGTACCATGCTCTGTCGACACGTGACCCCCGCCCCCGCCTCTCTTCCCCTAAGTCTGCGCCCAAACGCTCACACACCGCCGCCACTTCTTACATAAACACTCAGATTAATGTCAAGGACTTTTCCATTTAAGTGAACATTATACATGCAGATTAAAAGCACATCTCCCGCCCTCCCTCCTCTTTCCCTTCTCCGCTCACCGTTTTTGAAGTGCCACCCGGTGTAATCCCCCTTAATGGATGTAGTAATATTTACACTTATAGGATAATCGCTCCAACATTCATTTACAGGCCCGTATTTGGTTGTTCGGGCCACTGACAGGCTATTCATCAAATGGCAAACGTGCGGAACCTCGCGCCCTCTCCGGCAATCAATCAATACGGTATTCTCTGCTCGGCTACCGTCACACGAGCGACGTCCCGGGCCAAAATTAATCACGGCGAAGTTTGCATAATCCCCCCTCCCATTACCCCCGTGTTAGCAAACCTTTACCTTTGCAGACAGCGCGTATGACTGAAGGGATTAATCAGATCCTCTCTTTCTGGCCCATTCTCGGGGCTGGATGCGAGAGGCAATGCATTGGTAATAGCGAACATACTTATACATAAAAAGGTATTTATATTCATTGTTCTACAGTGGGGCTAATCGTGTGTTTCTTGAAAAGCCGTGCCAGTTGTGAGTTAACCTTGGTGTGGAGGAAAGTTTGAGGGATCGGTTGTTTTGACGTTTAAAAAATGTGGTAGTTATTCCTTCAAAGTACATCGTGTAACTCTTCTGGTGGAAGGTCCGTCATATTTTTTCACCATGGAGAGTAGTACAGCGTTAAAGTACAGCATTAAAGCGTTCTATCTTCATGGAGACTAAGCTAGAACAGGTTACATGTCAGATCTGTGGAGAGGTAACCCCCGCTCCCAGTCAAAACGCCGGTTTTTCAAGGTATTTTTGAGTTTTAAAACCACCTTTGGCTGAATAAATGTAAAGGAAAGCTGTTTAATGTCATACTGTGGAACATTTCAGGCAGAGCAGTGATATAGAAACAAGAAGGTGATTCATTTAATAAAATCTTTGTTGATGCTTTAAGTCTGATTACAGTATTGATATTAAGATAAGATAAGATAAGATAAGATATCCTTTATTTGTCCCACAATGGGGAAATTTCAGTGTTGCAACGCACAGTAAAGAGAACAGCAAGAAACAGTAGCAGCAATAGAAGCACAGTTAAGTTAAAAATAGACAAACACTATAAGAATCTAAAAAGATAAGGATTATAAAACTATGTATCATATAAATTGGTATCTAAAAACTATATATACAATAAATTACTATCTTACATTATTGCACAGGGTCCCAGTATTGCACAGGCAGCAGAGTTAGCAGTGTTCATTGTAAAGTCAAGTGGAGCGTTGCAAACCAGCTGCTGACTCGCGCCTGCGCCGGAAGTACAATTATAAAGTGTTACGTATAATATCAGCATCTATAGACTGTACTGCCAAAAAGGCCTGTCAAAAAATAAGAAAAAAATACCAATTTTGGGGTAAAAATGCCCTATTTTAAGTGAAATTTTCTGCCAGTGCAGTAAGAAATTTTCACTTACTAAGTTTTCTTGAAACAAAATTAAATACAAATCTTGTTCTAAGCAGAAAACACGAGTTTCAAATATTTATGGCAACATTTTTCCCCTTATTGGTTTGAGAAGGAAGTTAAAGAGGCTTAACCTGGACTGAGTTAATATAAAAAGTGCTTAGAATAAGTTGTAATATTGAGATAAGATAAATCAGGATGGAATATCTTGAAACAAGTAAAAAAAATCTCACCTTTTAAGTAAAAAAATCTTAAAATTGGTCTTTTAAGATGAATCTGCTTAATTCAAGTCAGTTTAACTATGCTCGAAAGTCCTTTTTTCTACTGTGCAAACCTCTCACACAAACACATGCATAAATTATTAGTAATTATTATTAATGCAAAATCATACAGAGGTTTTCTAATTTTCTAAAGACTGAGCCTCATCTGTACAAGAGGCTGCACGAGGAGCAATCTGCACGGAGGCTCCACACACAGCCCTGAGTGGCCCGTCCCTCCCAGGCGTCTGGACACGTCGATATTACATTTGAAAGTGAAACAACAGATGGCTATAGGAAAAGGTCAAATAAAACCCTCGACATCAGGTAATACACACGGAAAAATGCGCATCTTGAAGTGGACTTTTAAGAGGTTGAGCTTCAAAAGGACACTGTGGGAGAAATAAAGTGCAATATGGCGTACGGGCGCAGATTTGTAGTTGTAGTATATTCCACACCTGGGCACTAGGGGTCCTTATTGTTCTGTCCTATCGCCTCAGCACATTTACTGTAGTTTCGAGGGCGGATAAATCACTTGGAGAATGTCCAATTTCTTCTGATCTCGGATGCCGCGGGCGGGGGTTGGATGGAGACCACTGGGAATACTGCGCTGTGAAGAGGACGCAGCAGCTCTAATGCAAACTGCTGTTGTGTCCTTAGGCAAGACACTTCATCCAGCCTCGTGCTGCGGGAGAGGGGGACTGGTGGTGGTCGAAGGGGCCGATGGCGGAGTTTGGCAGCTTCGCCTCTGTCTACCCCAGAGCACCGGGGCCGTTTTACCATCAAATCTGTACGTTTTATTTGTGGTCTATTTATTTATGTACATTGAATCCATATTTTCAGTGTTTCCACGAACTGCTCGGGGACGACAGGTGTAAATTGACATCTACGCAATAACCTGGCACGAGCATCTCTCCAAACACTTTTGTCTTGATTAATGTGTTGTTGTGCACTGCCCCTGTACAAATAAAACCACACCATACAGTATATAGTCGTGAATGAATAATGCAGGTAAACGCTACAGAAATCAAATGCTGTATTATTCATTATTTAATTATATGTATTATTAGGCTAAACTACAGCAGTGCTTTTAGCCATACCGGCTCGTCAAAGCCTGAACCCGTCAGATCTCAGAAGCTCAGGGCCTGGTTAGTACTTGGATGGGAGACCACTGGGAATTCCAGGTGCCACAGTGGGGCCAGTTGTAAAAACTGTTGTTGTGTCCTTAGGCAAGACACATCACCCACATCGCCTAGTAGGAAAGTGGTGTGTGTGTGTGGTGGTGGTGGTCGGAGGGGCCGATGGTGCAGATTGGAGCCTCGCTTCCCTCAGTCTGCCCCAGGGCAGCTGTGGCTACAATAGTAGTTTACACCACCGGGTCTGGAGTGAATGAATAATGCTGTAAAGCGTCTTTGAGTGTCCTGAAAAGCGCTGTATAAAACTGATGCATTATTATTATTATTATTATTGATGTTGTAACTGTAGCGGACGAGTCTGTTATAGTCCTGTGGAATGTTTGGACTGTGTTTTGACTGATGCTCGGAGGTGTTTTTTACTTTTTCTACACATTACAAAAAAGGATTTTCTAGCATAGTTAAACTGACTTGAATTAAACAGATTCATCTTAAAAGATCAATTTTAAGATTTTTTTTACTTAAAAGGTGAGATTTTTTTTACTTGTTTCAAGATATTCCATCCTGATTTATCTTATCTCGATATTACAACTTATTCTAAGCACTTTTTATATTAACTCAGTCCAGGTTAAGCCTCTTTAACTTCCTTCTCAAACCAATAAGGTGAAAAATCTTGCCATAAATACTTGAAACTCGTGTTTTCTGCTTAGAACAAGATTCATATTTCATCTTGTTTTAAGAAAACTTGGTTAGTGCACATTTCTTACTGCACTGGCAGAAAATTTCACTTAAAATAGGGCATTTTTACCTCAAAATTATTATTTTTTTTTTCAGATTTTTTGATAGGCCTTTATTGCAGTGCACATTCCATACGATGCCCTGTTAGGAGCCTGGTCTGGGGTGGTCCTCTTTTTTTTCCTCCTCCCCCTGTCCTCATGTGATGCTGTTTTTTGTTTATTTCTATCTGCTGCCTCCCGTCCGGTCCTGTTCTCTTCCCCGTGTAAAACTGTTTTTGTGTGTTGTAATGTTCAGATGGGGAAAAGGTCCAGTGTCGATGCTTTGTTCGTCTTGTACATGTGAAGGAATTGAAAACCAAAGGCATTCATTCATTCATTCATATTAAAGGTGCACTGTGCAACATTTCTACTGGGGGGCCCGCCACCTGCTCGTCTCCATGGAAACGTTATTGCTTTGTCTGGAATGTTCCACAGGGAGACAAGCAGGTTGCAGCGCTGCGCTACACGACTATTCAGATCTGCGAAGAGTCGTCCCTATTCACAGAACAACTTATTGAGTTTTTACGCAATAGAAACATAATGAATAAAGCCTAGATGGATATGTTTAATGTCACACCACGGAACATTTCAAACAAAGCAATAACATCTCCACGGAGACAAACTAGTGGACCACCAAATAAGCTGCGCTGTGCACTTGTAACACGGATGTTTATAACCTGCTTCTAATCAGAGTCAAAATACTCACTGTAATATCATGACAATAACAAGTGAAAATGAATCAAACGCTGCAGATATTTCCATTCATAGTGACTAACCTCTTTAATTAAACCCACTGTGTCAAAATATTACCTCAGAAAGTGTCATGAAAAGAGTGACGAGCTGCCAGGTATTCGTAACCCAGTGCTTATAATTAAATACGTTCTCCTTCTCATACGCACATTTATCTTTGTCATCTTTTCATGAATAGTAATGTCCCGTATTCTGTTCTTTTGTCAGTTTCCTAATTGGTCCTAAAGTGGGATGTGAGTGGTCCAAACCCACTCCCATAACTTTATGGCAGAATAAAAAAGAAACTGACGTCTCTCGATAGAATTCATAATAATAATTGTAGTTTCAGATTACCGCGAATGAGACACGAGGGCCTGTCAAAAAATAAGAAAAAATACCAATTTTGAGGTAAAAAATGCCCTATTTTAAGTGAAATTATCGGCCAGTGCAGGAAGAAATTTTCACTTACCAAGTTTTAAAAAAAAAAAAAAAAACAAGACTTTGAGTTAAAGTTTGAATACATAACTTTTCTGGTAAGGATCTAGCACCTAGTTATGTCCATGGAGATATACTAGAGAGACTGCTTTACCTGGAATATGCCACAATAAGGCATTAAACTGGCTTATTATTCAATTCAGTTATAAGTGTTAAAGTAATACCTTCAATACTGTAAATGCTGCAAAAAGGCCTATCAAAAAATAAGAAAAAAATACAAATTTTGAGGTAAAAATTGCCTATTTTAAGTGAAATTTTCTGCCAGTGCAGTAAGAAATTTACACTTACCAAGTTTTTTTTTAAAAACAAGACAAAATATGAATCTTGTTCTAAGCAGAAAACACGAGTTTCAAGTGTTTATGGCAAGATTTTTCACCTTATTGGTTTGAGAAGGAAGAAGAAGAAGTTAAAGACTGATTTTATATAAAAAGTGCTTAGAATAAGTTGTAATATCTCGATAAGATAAGATAATCTCACCTTTTAAGTAAAAAAATCTTAAAATTGATCTTTCAAGATGAATCTGCTTAATTCAAGTCAGTTTAACTCTGCTAGAAAATCCTTTTGTGTCGTGGATATATCAAGTTTTACGATTTCTTAAAATAAAAAGTCAATGATTAAACAAACAGGACTGTACATATCTCTTCATAACTTCTTTCTATTTGTGCGAACGTCTAAAAAAAACTTTCCAATGTTGTTTTAATATCATAGGGTTTAACGTGACATATATATATGCAATTAAATATAGACTTCCATGGGCATTTCTCTCTCCATATATCATCTCTCAATAGCACAGCACACAGTGACACAGAGGAGTGTCTGTGTAGTGCAAATGCAGAGGACTGAATGCATGTTTGGTGCCATCTGGTGACTTCAAGTATTCGAAAGACTTGAATCCCGGCCTCCTTCTGTCTGTATAGGGAAAGAAACAGATGCCGTATTATTACTATAGACATAATGAACACAGCCGAAAGTCAAGCTCCAGCGTGTTAATTAACAAGATATACATCGTCCCAGTGCATCGGGCCTCAGTGTGCGCGGTTATTCCTGGTTCACCCCAGTGACATCCAGAGAAACGCGTTCCTTTGAGTCACAATTTAAACTGAAATCAGACTTTGGACGGGTCGATTGAGGGATTATATTTTGAATGCAGGTAGTTTATGACATTTCTCCTGCCAAAGCCTCATTTTATCAGATATCAGCGCTGGGAATTTCAGGTGTCACAGTGGGACAGCGGAGGAAAACCTGTTGTTGTGTCCTTAGGCAATTCACTTCAAGGCAGAACAAGTTTATTTGTGCAGCGCAAAGTCATTCAAAGTGTTTTACAGAATAAGAAATGCATGAAAATCACAATACAAACAGATCAAAAGTAATCATCATAAAATGTTAAAATAGAGATGGGACATTAAATTAGAGAAAATTAGAGAGAAGAGAAGAGAGCGGAATGAAAACTAAAAACCTTTCATTCAAATGCAGCTAAACAGAACTGTTTTTAGTCTGGATTTAAACAGAGTCAGAGTCTCACATGTTCAGACTGTTCCAGGTTTTAGCTGCAGAATCTGAAACTCTGACTCCCCGAGTTTAGTCCTGACTCTGGGACCAGCAGGAGGCCGGGACTAAACCAGGACTAAACCAGGACTAAAGCAGGACTAAACCAGGACTAAAGCAGGACTAAAGCAGGACTAAACCAGGACTGAACCAGGACTAAACCAGGACTAAACCAGGACTGAACCAGGACTAAACCAGGACTAAACCAGGACTAAACCAGGACTAAACCAGGACTAAAGCAGGACTAAACCAGGACTAAAGCAGGACTAAAGCAGGACTAAACCAGGACTGAACCAGGACTAAACCAGGACTAAACCAGGACTGAACCAGGACTAAACCAGGACTAAACCAGGACTAAACCAGGACTAAACCAGGACTGAACCAGGACTAAACCAGGACTAAACCAGGACTAAACCAGGGCTAAACCAGGACTAAACCAGGACTAAACCAGGACTAAACCAGGACTGAACCAGGACTAAACCAGGACTAAACCAGGACTAAACCAGGACTGAACCAGGACTAAACCAGGACTAAACCAGGACTAAACCAGGACTGAACCAGGACTAAACCAGGACTAAACCAGGACTGAACCAGGACTAAACCAGGACTGAACCAGGACTAAACCAGGACTAAACCAGGACTAAACCAGGGCTAAACCAGGACTAAACCAGGACTAAACCAGGACTAAACCAGGACTAAACCAGGACTGAACCAGGACTAAACCAGGACTGAACCAGGACTAAACCAGGACTAAACCAGGACTAAAGCAGGACTAAACCAGGACTGAACCAGGACTGAACCAGGACTGAACCAGGACTGAACCAGGACTAAACCAGGACTAAACCAGGACTAAACCAGGACTAAACCAGGACTGAACCAGGGCTAAACCAGGGCTAAACCAGGACTAAACCAGGACTAAACCAGGACTAAACCAGGACTGAACCAGGACTAAACCAGGACTGAACCAGGACTAAACCAGGACTAAACCAGGACTAAACCAGGTCTAAACCAGGACTAAACCAGGACTCCAGCAGGAGTTTGGTCCCTGAGCTCCTCAGATGCAGATGGTTCATGAGGCTCTAACATGTCACAGATGGACTTTGGAGCTCGGCCCTGCAGAGACTTGTGCAGGAGCAGAGCTGCTTTAAAGTCTCTGAGCCACAGGAAGTGCAGAGACCTGAGACCAGGACTTATGTGCTCGGACTTCCTGGTTCGAGTCAGGACTCGAGCTGCAGCGTTCTGGATGTTCTGGATGTTCTGGATGTTCTGCAGTCACATATAGTAGGAAAGTGGTGCATGTGTGTGTGCGTGTGTGTGAGTGTGTGTGTGCGTGTGTGTGTGTGTGTGTTGGTGGTCAGAAGCAGCTCTGGCTACAACATTATCAAGTGTGAATGAATAACACTCTGTAAAGTGTATCTGAGTGTCCCAAAAGCTCTGTATAAATCAAATGCATTATTATTATTATTATTATTATTATTATTATTATTATTATTATTATTATTATTATTATTATTATTATTATTATTATTATTATTATTATTATTATTTGGCTCCTAATATCACCCTGACTTGAAGAGGATGAGGAGGAGTTTCTGTCCCCAGGCCCATGAGCCACACCCAACTGTCCTCTTCTGTGTATTTAATATATTTACTCTTTATTTGACTGGACGGTACAAGAATTTCACTGCATATTGAACTGCGCGCATGTATTTATGTGACAAATAAACTAAACCAAACTACTATTCGCTAAATGTGTGCGTTGAATCCCATTTTTGTATGTGTTTGTGTATGTAAAATGCATTTTTTTTTTTTACTTCTTTCTGCTCTAAAGATGCACTGTGTAACTTTTCTCCTGGAGTCAAACAGATGGCACCTTTAGAGTTACGACTCAGGTCTGTGGAGCCTGGAGCCTGGAGGGAGGAAACATGTTTTAAGGTTATTTCTGAGCAATAAAAATGACTTTAATAATGAAGTAATTGCTGTCTATGTGTTTAATGCCACACTGGGGAACATTCTGCAATAACATCTTCACGGTGGCAAACAGGTGATGGACCCTTATCAGAAAAGTTACATATTGAGACAGCAATTTATATTATATATAGTTTTATAATCCTCATCTTTATAGATCTGTATAGAGTTTGTCTGTTTCTAAGTAACTCTGTGCTTCTGCTGCTGCTGTTTTCTTGCTGTTCTCTTAACTGTGCGTTGCAACACTGAAATTTCCCCATTGTGGGACAAATAAAGGATATTTTATCTTATCTTATCTTATCTTGCACCTTAAAAACAGCATTTTAAAACTGCATTTTCACTTTGTTTAGTTTTATTTCATCAGTGTTCGTGCTGCTGCTTTAACTTCCAGCCGGTTACTTTTATTATAAAGTGTTTTTATGCTTCTTAGTCCGACTTTTCAGTAATATTTTTGCGTAACATTTTGTCCTCCCTCCCTCCCTCCCTCTGTGAGAGGAAAAAGGGAGTGGTCCGTTTTGTGTCGCCGGGTTGGTATTTCCACACGGATCAGACGGGGAAGTTCTGAGGATTCATGGCGTTGGACAGAGTGTTGAAATGTGGGACTGACGCAGACACAATCCCCCTGTGTCTGTCCGGACCCGTCACCTACGGCAACGGCAAACAAGAGAAATGTGGTTGGGTCCAAACAAGACTGAACAGGAGCTTTCATAAGAGTCCTGGACAAATACATCATGTTTACTACAAATACGAGTGAAAAAGCAAGTTATGGGAGTTTAGGCTCCACTGTACAGACAATAGGAATAAAAGTTGGCACAGCTTAAGCTCATGTTGATGAATGAAATGTACTTAAAGGTGCACTGTGTAACTTTCTGGGTGTATGCACTACAAAAAAGGATTTTCTAGCATAGTTAAACTGACTTGAATTAAGCAGATTCATCTTAAAAGACCAATTTTAAGATTTTTTTTACTTAATAAAATGAGATTTTTTTTATTTCTTTCAAGATATTCCATCCTGATTTATCTTATCTCGATATTACAACTTATTCTAAGCACTTTTTATATTAACTCAGTCCAGGTTAAGCCTCTTTAACTTCCTTCTCAAACCAATAAGGTGAAAAATCTTGCCATAAATACTTGAAACTCGTGTTTTCTGCTTAGAACAAGATTCATATTTCGTCTTGTTTTAAGAAAACTTGGTAAGTGAAAATTTCTTACTGCACTGGGAGAAAATTTCACTTAAAATAGGGCATTTTTACCTCAAAATTGGTATTTTTTCTTATTTTTTGATAGGCCTTTTTGCAGCGTTTACAGTATTGAAGGTATTACTTTAACACTTATAACTGAATTGAATAATAAGCCAGTTTAATGCCTTATTGTGGCATATCCCAGGCAAAGCAGTCTCTCTAGTATATCTCCATGGACATAACTAGGTGCTAGATCCTTACCAGAAAAGTTATGTATTCAAACTTTAACTCAAACAAATCAAATTAAATCATTTTTGAGAAACCTTGTGCTGCTCCCCAGTGGAGGCTTAAAGTTTAAGGAAATATCTGTTATCACCTGTAGGCTGGAGCTGCTCACATGCCTTAGTTACAGTTACCTGAATGAAAAATTAAGATTACAGGTTATGAACATAGAGTTAAAAATGTTCATTACTCGTTCTGCAAAAATAAAAACAAGTAAATGAAGATCTGCTGCTTGTTACGAGGACGTGCCAGTGGAGAGGCGGGGCTTCTCAACTCTTTCATTGTTTGTGACCCGTTTCTTTTCTATTTTACTACAAAACTGTTTTAGATTAATATTACATTGTGCAATGAAAGTATAAATGGTGTTCTGCTTCTCTAGTTTAATGCTAAATACATGAAAAAACACACAGCATTCCTTTAGAAGTGGTTTCTGTCCTCATTTACTCCAAATTCTACGACATAAAACTATTACTCATGAGCAAAATATTTGACCAAAACCCCTGAAGCCTCTGGCACCATAACAGCTGGACATGATAAGGGGTTTACAGTTTCCGTCTGTGGTCTGGACGGGAGCTGCAGTCGCTGTAGGAGGCACGCCCGAGCTCGCTTTGACACAGTCTCAGGGAAGGTGTGTTCACAGAGAAACACAGCGCCAGCGTCAGCCTGCAAGATCACCTCTGCTGTCGGTAACAACTCCAGATCCCAGAAGGTACCTAAACATAACATAAATGCTCTGTTTGGTGCGGGGAGATGTAGGACGAGGAGTTTGTTTGGTTGCTAATGCACTGGGAGCTATTCTGTCTATTTAAAACTTTAAACTAGCAACTTATTTTTCACAGGTTTTCATGGAAAGTGTTGGTTTGGGCAGTGCTTAAACTGTAAATAACTGTGTAACTTTTCCGGTGGAGGGTCTGCTGGCTGCTTTTCTTGCTCGAGATGTTAATGCTTTGCCTCGAATGTTTCGCAGTGTGGCATTAAACCTTTCTATTAGCACGGAGACCAAACCAGATCAAATTACGGGTCAGATGTGTGGAGAGGCGACTCCGCTCACAGTCAGAATGTTTGTTTTTCCGAGATATTTTTGAGTTATAAAACCACTCAGATCTGTTTAATGTCATAACCTGGAATATTCAAGGCAGAGCAATGACATCTCCATAGAAACAAACCCGAAACCCGACCTTAAACTGCACCTTTAGGCTCTGATAAGTTATACGTTTTTATTATGTTTGGTTTCTAGTCAACATGAAAGAAACAGCAGAGGCAGTGTCGGCCACACTCACCACCAACAGGAACTGCACCATCGAACTCACCAATGTCAGCAGCCACTTTTGTCTCATCAACCCCAAGTAAGTGCTCCCTTCCTTACACATGTTTTAAATAAATATGTGTTTATAATAAAGTATTTTAACCCTCGAAGACCTACAGTGTCGTATACGATACAGAGGAATATGTTTTCTATAACCGCGCAGAACTTTCTAACCGTAAAAGACAGAAACGTCCTTTTCCCCTCTGAAAGTGCAGACATAGAGGTTTCCGTACATTTCTGCGGCTTTATCCTACGTCACACTCACGCTGTGTGATGACGTGAGCAAAACGAGTGTCCAATAGGAACTTTGTTTTCTCCAAACTCATGCGCTCCGTCCATTTTGATCGAGCCAAACTTTGCCAAAGAGTGAAGTGAGTCAAGATGGTCGACTCCTCTGACTGTGTGTGTTTATAACGAGGGAAAAAGTCGCTCTAAGTGGAGTTAATTCTCACACACATGGAAAATGACACATCTTGGTGTGTGTAATTGTGCATCTCTTTCTATTTTTATTTAAAGGTTTATTTCACTCAAAATGAACAAATCCAAATGTAATAAACACCTGGAAATGCAGAAGTGCTGTGGCTCTGGCCCTGGACCTGACAGGAGCTGTTTCCAGGACTGGACCAGGAAAGTCATGGAGCCACTGCACTTTTTTTGTTTTTAGGGCAATAAGGAGATTTTTAATTTACTTACAGACTTGATATTTAGCATTTTTGTAGCTAAGGCCCTAAATTAAGCATTTTTTATGTCCAAAAAGTTGTTTCTACATGTTTGCTGTGTGTTTTGTATAAAAGAGTGTGAATTTTATTTTCTGTTTTTTTTTTTCATCTCTATTTCTGGTCCTGTAGCTTTTATCACAGCCTCATGACACAACTACAGCAGCAGATTGTGAAATAACAGGTTGGACTGAACAAAAGGAGGTAGAACACTTCATTAGGGGGTAAAAGGGGCAGTTTTAAAAGCAAAATGAAGAAAAAAATCCAGGCGAGGAGAAATGTACTAAAATTGCCCTCAGGTCTTCAGGGGTTAAATATTGTCTTTTCAGTTATTCATTGTTGCAGGATTTGTTCATCGTTCATCCAATAAAGATTATATTAGAGCTTTAAAAGTTGAGTTGATCTGATTTGAGCTTTCAGCAAGGTAAACCAAATCAGGCTTTATTCGCATTCATAAATTCATTAGTTTAACGAAATTAAACCAATTTTTCTCCAAAATCTTTTAAAACTTATAAATGCCCTTTAAACCACAAAAAAGGGGCATTATGTAACTTTTTTTAGTTGGTCTCGCTGGTATTGTTTTAAAACGCTCCTCAGCAAACACACAATACGGAGACAAGCAAGCGACGCTACGAGGCCGAATTACAGGTCAGATCTGCGGAGAAGCAACGCAATAGCAGCGAGAATACAAGGTTTAAAGTCAGTGAGACGAGCGGGGGCTGGACTCTGCGCAGAAAAAGCGACGTGACAAAATCTATATTCCAAAAAGAGACAAATTGCAATGGTATTTTCTATTTCGAGATTTCAAGAGACGCCATTTTTATCATTGGCGCCTGTCAGATAATTTTAGCAGTGATAAATCTGAAAAATGCACAGGTTCACATTTCCCAAGCAGCTCTCTTGGTATTATAGTGCGTGTGTGTGTGCGTGTGTGTGTGTGTGTGTGTGTGTGTGCATGTGTGTGTGCGTGTGTGCGTGTGCGTGTGTGTGTGTGTGTGTGTGTGTGCGTGTGTGTGTGCGTGTGTTTGTGTGCGTGTGTGTGTGGGGTATGGCCGGGTTCATGTGTGACACCAGTTTGCAGTGAGCATCCTGCCGATCCATCAGCCAATGACACGTCCTGCCTCATTGAGCCGCGCCCAGGTACAGGCGCTGAAGCTCACCAGTCCACACGCTCACACTACATCCATCAGAATAAAACACCGCGCCGCAAACCCAGTGGGACAGAACGACACTAAACTCACAATAAAGTTTCTCAGCTTTATCAAAAGTGAAGTCAGGGCAGGCAAAGCGAGGTGGCAGAGGTGCGAATGATGGAAAAACAGGGAGAATTGTAAATGCGTTTAAGCTTTTAATTGATGTTAAAGGAGCATTTTGAAACTTTTCTGGTCTCCGTGGGTTTCGGAATGACGAAGACTGAAATTTACTGAATGTCCTTCTTTTCAGTGGTAAAAACTGGACAAAAATCATGAAGCTGAATCACTTTAATACAGGATCCAACATATGTTTGTCTCTATGTTCCACAATATGACATAAACTTATATTATCCTTCAGTTCAGTTTTTATTGGTCAAAAATACCCTGGAAAAACATGAGGCTCGGATTTTCTCATATGTTCATACACTACGAAACAGGACTTTCTAGCATAGTTAAACTGACTCGAATTAAGCAGATTCATCTTAAAAGATCAATTTTAAGATTTTTTTTTTACTTAAAATGAGATTTTTTTACTTGTTTCAAGATATTTCATCCTGATTTATCTTATCTCGATATTGCAACTTATTCTAAGCACTTTTTATATTAACTCAGTCCAGGTTAAGCCTCTTTAACTTCCTTCTCAAACCAATAAGGTGAAAAATCTGGCCATAAACACTTGAAACTCGTGTTTTCTGCTTAGAACAAGATTCATATTTGGTTTTGTTTTAAGAAAACTTGGTAAGTGAAAATTTCTTACTGCACTGGCAGAAAATTTCACTTAAAATAGGGCATTTTTACCTCAAAATTGGTATTTTTTTCTTATTTTTTAATAGGCCTTTTTTGCAGTGTATGGAAATTGACACTAAACTGAATGAACTGAAATTGAATTAAGCTTCAGAGATGTAGACAGACTAATGATAAAATATAACTCAAACATGTGTGGATGAAACAAAACACATCTCCAGGTCTGTTTTTTCAGGAGGCGACGACACTCCAACACGTCTAAAACTTGAGTCAGTTTTGCGTAACACAGGACCTTTAATCTCATCCTCGTTTTCTGTCTCTTGCCCAGGGTTTACATGTCGAGCGGCTTCTCCCAGCACCCCCCTCAGCCCACCGTCCGCACCGCCAAGACCGAAGTGTGCAGCTTCACCAAGGACGACAACACCGCCACCGGGTCCGTGGGCGTGCTGACCTACGACCTCTTCCACATGCAGGGCCGCCACTGCACCGAGCGCATGGCCATCATGTTCTCCGTGCCCTTCGATCGCAACCTGTACAAAAACAAGCTGGCGATCGGCATCTTCGACAAATCCCAGGAGTGCGATAAGAAGCTGTACACCCTGATGTACGAGGGGAAGGATATGAGCAACTTCATCAGGTGTGACACCACTGGGAGCGGCCTGGTGTTTCAGGGGCCCCAGCTGGATGTACGGGGCACTATGTCCACCGTGGGCAAAGCTATAGTCAAAGTGGAGCTGTACGATATCATGGGCCGCTAAACGAACGTGCAGCTGTGCAGTTATCAAAGGCGGGTTCTGCAAATAAATGTGTGTTCGCGTACGCTGACACAAAAGTGCGAAAGGGGTTTAAAAATCACTGAAACTAGAAGTGTGTTTGTGGAGTAGCAGCAGACATGAGGCATCCACGGGGTTTAGAATAAGGAAAACTGAAATAAACTAAATGTCGTATCTTTTGAATGTTTAAAATGTTCACAAAATGCTGCAAAAATCACCAAGTTGAAAGCCATAAATAGAGGATCCGGCACCTGTTTGTCTCTATGGAAATGTAATTCTCCGTTTCAATGTTCCACAGTAAAGCGTGAACATAACTCTTGTTCCATCTCATTATGATTAAGAGTGAAAATAAGTCCTGTTGAGGTTTTATAGAAGGGGGATGGGATAATATTTCTTTCACTAAAATGAATGCGGTTCTTGAAAACACTGCAATTAAAACGGTAAATTCTAAAACTTTGATTTTAATTGCACTTCTCCGTCTTTGTAAATGCACTCACCCGTTGTTCTTGGATGAAATAAAAATGGTATAAAAGGTTTGAGTGGGTTGTTTGCCTTAAGTTCTTGATCATCATAATTTCATAGTGTTAATACTGGAAAAAAATATCAGATTTCAGTGGCCTTGTTCACATGCAAATCTGATTAGAACTGATTTCTGGACCTTTAAGATGACTCAAATCATCGTGCACTGTGTAACTTTTCTGATATAGAGGATCCCCCAGTTGCTTTTCTCTGTGGAGACGTGACTGCTTTTACCTCCAGCATTCAGGACTACGGCATTAAACTTCCAGTCTCCATGGAAACAAGCAGGAGACGCCACCAGGCCAGTTTACAGGTGAGATCTGTGAAGAGGCGGCGCCACTCGCAGTAAGAATGCAGCTTTTTAAAGGTATTTTTGAGCCATAAAACACCCATAATTGAATAAATGCACCTTATAAACAGTAAGTTGAATTCTATATTGTGGAACATTAAAGGCAAAGCAACTCCCCAACCTGAAAAGTTACACAATGCACCTTTAAATACCATGTGAATCGCAGTCAGAGGTCAGATGCATAGCAAAAAAGGCCTATCAAAAATAAGAAAAATATACCAATTTTGAGGTAAAAATGCTCTATTTTAAGTGAAATTTTCTGCCAGTGCAGTAAGAAAATTTCACTTACCAAATTTTCTTAAAACAAGACAAAATACAAATCTTGTTCTGAGCAGAAAACACGAGTTTCAAGTATTTATGGTAAGATTTTTCCCCTTATTGGTTTGAGAAGGAAGTTAAAGAGGCTTAACCTGGACTGAGTTAATATAAAAAGTGCTTAGAATAAGTTGTAATATTGAGATAAGATAAATCAGGATGGAATATCTTGAAACAAGTAAAAAAAAAAACTCATTTTATCAAATAAAAAAATCTTAAAATTGGTCTTGATGAATCTGCTTAATTCAAGTCAGTTTAACTATGCTAGAAAATCCATTTTTTCAGTGTGATTTTGCTTTTTAACTGTCCTTAAAATATTCTTAAGTCCAAAAAATGTGTTAGAAATCAGATTGTGAGTTTGTAGCTGCGTCACTGTCATTTACATTCAGTGTCAGACTAAAGCTATCGATATGTGACAGACCGGCCATTGATTCTCCATTAGCCTCTTTCACTGTGTTACTCCCCAGTTTTTCATTTACCAGTGAGCAGAACAAGTCACTGTTTCGTGCTTTCTGACATTGCATACATTACCCGTAATGGATCCGCTCTGAACCTGGAGCCTCCAAATGTATAAGGCCTCAGAACAGATCGTCTATAGAAAAGGTTTTATCTGCAAAATAAGAGTATTCGTGTCCACAGGCAGAGATATGAGTGATTTATTCTGATTGTGAGTAAAATGACAGATGTAAAATTAAATTATTTAGTGCTTTGACCAGTACTTTTAGTCCAGAAGAAAATGATCTTATCTTTTATCATATTACTGGGGCTACAGAGCGAAGTGACCGAGATACAACTTCAGACTCTAGTTAGACAAACACATGTGGTGAACTTAATTTAAGTTACTGTGATGAACGAGTGTCTGAAAACATGTTTTGGTGTGTGAAAGTTGAACTCCTCCCCTGATGGACCTGCAGATGAGAAAATAAACACATATTAATTCATTTATAGGAACTGAATGGTTTTATCTGAACGCCCCATATGTACACACCAAATATCAATCAGTCACTCACCTCATGTGGAAAACGCAAAAGTTAAGTTCATGGACCTCGAGGCAGTGATGAAAAGTAGTAGTAGTAGTAGTAGTAGTAGTAGTAGCAGTAGTAGCAGTAGTAGTAGCAGTAGTAGTAGTAGTAGTAGTAGCAGCAGCAGCAGCAGCAGCAGCAGTAGTAGTAGTAGTAGTAGTAGTAGTAGTAGTAGTAGTAGTAGTAGTAGTAGTAGTAGTAGTAGTAGCAGCAGCAGCAGCAGCAGCAGTAGTAGTAGTAGTAGCAGTAGTAGTAGTGTAGTGATGGTAGTGGTAGCGGCAGCAGCGGCGGCGGCAGTGGTGGTAGTAGCAGTAGTAGTAACGGTAGTAGTAGTAGTAGTAGTGGCAGCAGCAGCGGCAGCGGCGGCGGCAGCGGTGGTAGTAGTGGTGGTAGCGGTATTGGTGGCGGTGGTAGTGATGGTGGCAGCAGCGGCGGCGGTGGTGGTAGTGGTGGTGGTAGTAGTAGTAGTGGTATGATGGTGGTAGTAGTAGTAGTGGCGGCAGCGGCGGTAGTGATAGTGGTAGTAGTGGTGGTAGTGGTAGCGATGGTAGTGATGGCAGTGGTAGTAACGGTAGTAGTGGTAGTGGTAGCGGTGGTAGTATTATGGTAGCGGTGGTGGTGGCAGTAGTAGTGGTGGTAGCGGCAGCGGTGGTAGTGATGATGGTAGCGGTGGTAGTGGTAGTGGTGGTAGTAGCGGTAGTAGTGGTAGCGGTGGTAGTAGTAGTGGTGGTAGCGGTAGTGATGGTAGTGGTAGTGGTGGTGGTAGTGGTGGTGGTGTAGTGGTAGTGGTGGTAGTGGTAGTAGCGGTGGTAGTGGTAGTGGTGATGATGGCAGCAGCGGCGGCGGTAGTAGTGGTGGTGGCGGTAGTAGTGATGAGTGGTAGTGGTGGCGGTAGCAGTGGCGGCGGCGGCAGCAGCGGCGGCGGTAGTGATGATGGTGGTAGTGGTAGTGGTGGTGGTAGTGATGGTAGTGGCAGCGGCAGCGGTATTAGTGATGGTAGTGGTAGTGGTAGTGGTAGTGGTGGTAGTGGTAGCAGTAGCGGCAGCGGCAGCGGCGGCGGCGGTGGTAGTGGTAGTAGTAGTGATGGTGATGGTAGTAGTGGCGGTAGCAGTGGCAGCAGCGGCGGCAGCGGCGGTGGTAGTGGTAGTGATGATGATGGTAGTGGTAGTGGTGGTGGTAGCGGTGGTAGTGGTAGTAGTGGCAGTGGCGGCGGCAGCAAGCGGTAGTGATGATGGTAGCGGTAGTAGTAGTGGTAGTGGTGGTAGTGGTGGTGATGGTGGTGGTAGTGGTGGTAGCGGTGGTAGCGGTGGTAGTAGTGGTGGTAGTGATGATGATGATGATAGTGGTAGTGGTAGTGGTGGTGATGGTGATAGTGGTAGTAGTAGTATGGCGGCAGTGGTGGTGGTAGTAGTGGTAGTGGTGGTGGCAGTGGTAGTGATGGTGGTAGTGGTAGTGGTAGTGATGGTAGTGGTAGCGGCGGCGGCAGTGGTGGTAGTGGTGGTAGTGGTAGTAGTGTAGTGGTAGTGGTGATGGTAGTGGTAGTAGTAGTGATGGCGGTAGTGGCGGTGGTAGTGGTAGTAGTGGTGGTGGTGGTAGTGGTGGTAGTAGTGATGATGAGTAGTGGTGGCAGTGGTAGCAGTAGTAGTGATGGCAGTGATGGTAGTGGTAGTATTGGTAGTAGTGGTAGTGATGGTAGTGGTGGTAGTAGTAGTGGTAGTGGCAGTGGTGATGATGGTGGCGGCAGCAGCGGCAGTGGTGGTGGTGGTGATGATGGCAGTGGTAGCGGTAGCGGTGGTAGTGGTAGTGGTGATGGTGAGTGGTAGCAGTAGTAGCGGTGGTAGTGGTAGTAGTAGTGAGTGGTGGTGGCAGTGGTAGTGGTGGCAGTAGTGATAGTAGTGGTGGTAGTGGTAGTAGCGGTAGTAGCAGTGGTGATGGTAGTGGTAGTATTGGTAGTGGCAGTGGTAGCGGTAGTAGTGGTGGCGATGGTAGCAGCAGTGGTGGTAGTGGTAGTGGTGGTAGTGGTAGTGGTAGCGGTAGCAGTGGTGGTAGTGGCAGCAGTGGTAGCGGTAGTAGTAGTGATGGTGATGATGATGATGGTAGTAGTGGTGGTAGTGGTAGTGGTAGTAGCAGCAGTGATGATGATGATGATGTAGTAGCGGTGGTGGCGGTGGTAGTGGTAGTGGTATTGGCAGTGGTGGTGGTGGTGGTGGTGGTAGTGGCAGTGATTGGTAGTGGTGATGATGGTGATGGTGGCAGTGGTGGCGGTGGTGGTGGTAGTGGTGGTGGTAGTGGTAGTGGTAGTGCAGTAGTGATGATGGTAGTAGTGGTGGTAGTGGTAGCGGTGGTGGTGGTAGTGGTAGTAGTGATGATGGTAGCGGTGGTAGCGGCGGTGATGATGGCAGCGGTAGTGGTAGTGGTAGTAGTGGTGGTGGTGGTAGTGGTAGTAGTGGTAGTGGTGGTGGCAGCGGTGGTGGTGGTGATGGTAGTAGTGGCGGTGGTGGCAGCGGTAGCGGTGGTGGTGGTGGTGGTATGATGATGGTGGTAGTGGTAGTGGTAGTGGTAGCGGTGGTGGCAGCAGTGGTGGTGGTAGTGGTAGTGGTGGTAGCGGTGGTAGTAGTGGTGGTAGTGGTGGTGGTAGTAGCGGCGGCGGCGGCGGTAGCAGTGGTAGTAGTGGTGGTAGTGGCGGTAGTGATGATGGTAGTAGCGGTAGTGGTAGTAGTAGTGGTAGTGGTGGTGGTAGTGGTAGTGATGGTAGTGGTGGTAGTGGTGGTAGTGGTGATGATGATGGTAGTGGTGGTAGCAGCGGCGGCGGCAGCAGCAGCGGCGGCAGTGGTAGTGGTGGTAGTGGTGATGATGGTAGTAGTGGTAGTGGTAGTGATGATGATGGTAGCGGTAGCGGCGGTGGTAGTGGTGGTGATGGTAGTAGTGGTAGATGATGGTAGTAGTGGTAGTGGTGGTGGCAGCAGCGGCGGTAGTAGTGGTGGTAGTGATGAGTGATGGTAGTGATGTGGTGGCAGTGGTGGTAGCGGTGGTAGTGATGGTGGTAGCGGCAGCGGCGGCGGCGGTAGTAGTAGTGGTAGTGGTAGTGGTAGTGGTAGTGGTGGTAGTGATAGTGGTAGCGGTAGCGGTAGTGGTAGTGGTAGTAGTAGTAGTGATGGTGGCAGCAGTAGTGGTAGTAGTAGCAATAGTAGTAGTAGTAGTAGTAGTAGTAGTAGTAGTAGCAGCAGCAGTAGTAGCAGTAGTAGTAGTAGTAGTAGTAGCAGTAGTAGTAGTAGCAGTAGTAGCAGTAGTAGCAGCAGTAGTAGCAGCAGTAGTAGTAGTAGTAGTAGCAGTAGTAGCAGTAGTAGTAGTAGTAGTAGTAGTAGTAGTAGTAGTAGTAGTAGTAGTAGTTTGTGGGTGAATAAATATTAATGAAGGGTTTGGTCATGATTAGTTTGCTGTTTATTCTGGCACCTGATTATAAAGTGTCTCCCTCATGTTTATAAAATGTGCTCCTTTTTATTCTCCACATTCAGTATCAGACTTTTGTAACCTCCTCCGAACACTCTTCACTGTAACTGTCACAAAACAGAGAAAATAACACTTTTTTTTGGCAAACTCACTCCCAAAGAAACAAACTATAACATATCTTAGTCAGACATGCAAAGAAATGTTTGTCTCAACATGTCGCTGTTACACAAGAGCAGCTCCAATGGCATTCCTCACTCCTCAAACAATCCTGTGGGATGCCGTGCATGCTGGGAAATGATCCTTAAACAAATCCCGTATAATTTTAATGTGGTAGAACTGGTCTGGGAGTGGCCTGTGTCCTTCGGGACCAAACAGGGATCCTGTGTTTGTGCAGACATTCCACACTGCAAAAAGCAATAAATAAGCAATATGTTCGTTAAAACGGCTTAAATTAATGATATTTTACTTTATTTGAGTAGATTCGACTTGACAAGTAAAATGAATATGTGAGTTTCTCTATTAGATTCTGTTCCTTATTTGTCTTTAAGAGTTGTTGTTTCCTTATCTTAAGCGTATACGAGCTGTATTTTCATCTTTTTAACTACACAAACACTTTTATTTGTCGATTAAAATGTCCCCAAACTTTCTGAATTCAGGTCAGATCTTTATTTTCACTTGGTTTGGTTGTGGTTTTTGCAGTGCAGCTTCCTTGTTCCAAAACATGGGTGTGATCCTGGCACAGGGCTGGAGGCGGGAGGGTTTTTCCACACTGAATAGCGGCACAGCCCTTGTAGGTATTTTTCTGCATCGCCATTTGGAGTTTCTTTGGGAGCTTTAAACACAGGTAAGTTACTTTAAACACGAATAGAAATGACAGAATATTTAGTTAGCCAGAGCAGACCGGTCATAGTCCATTAGCTGATGTTTACGAGCAGAACGGGTTATTTGTCGAGCCGTGTAAAACCCTGATGGAGCATTTACTTGATTCATATTTGTATCAGATGATAAAAGGGGTGATAATTTTCCATGTGTTTAGCCTAACTTCATTACGTCGCGGTGCTTAGCTTTGTAATTGAAGAGGTGCAGGCGCTAATGAGGCAGACACAAACTGCAGAGATTTTCTTATTGTTTCTAACTGTTCCAAAATCCCATTAGCCTTTTCCGAACGCATCTTTAATACGCAGCTACAGCTCAGTTCAAGGTCAATGTGGCGCTAACAGAGAAGAACTGATAAGGTTAGATGAGTTGTTATGGCGCTACATGATCCATTATTATGATTATAGCTGTATTTATGGAGACTGCTGCAGCTGCACATCTGGCTAATCTGGCAGTAAAGTCACAAGAACTTCTTTCGCCAAGACAGACTACATTTTTTTCTTTTCCTTTTCTGTTGGGGAGTCTTCCAGCTGCACGTCTCCATGTCTCAGATGAGATCGCTCTGCCTGAAATGTTCCACACTGGAGCATTGACTTAAAGGGCCCACATATTTTACGCTATTTTCTGATTCTCTAACGTTGGTTCCTCATCCAAACCATAACTGGAATTGTGTTTTGTTTCATTCACACATGTTTAACGCACAAATCCTGCGCTCGCTTCCACTTTGTGATGTCACGTTATAGTTCAGGTTAAAAGCAGCTGTGGACTTGAAAACGACCACGGCGTGACATCACAAGGTGGAGCAGAGCATTGTGAGCACTGGGGATGCAGATAGGACCGTTCTGTTTTGCATTTACATGTTTTTCCTTCAAAACACCTCGGAAAAGCTTTTTTTTTTTTACTGTGGGCGGGGTTGCCTTTCCACAGATCAGACCGGTAACTCGTGTCACATCCCTGTCTCTCAGGAGATAAGTTTAATGCCGGACTGTGGAATATTCTAGGCAAAGCAACACCCTCCACCAGAGTTACAAAGTGCACAGTTAAAGAAGTTGTAGGTTTCTAGTTTTCTGTTTTTACCACATCTCATCACTAATTCTGGTTATACATTTTCTGTAACTTTAATGTTAAATACGGAACATTAACAAAAATAATAATAATAAAGCGCATTAACAGATTCAATAAACGATGTGAAACGTCTAATCCACGCTTCTGTGTTGTAGATCTCTGTGAACCATGACAGAATCCGCTGAAGCTGTGGCCGCGGATGTGGACAGCAAGAGAAGTGTGACCATTGAAATCGCCAATGTCACCAACAACTACTGCCTCATCAACCCCAAGTGAGCCGCTTACAGCCACCGAGAGCAAAACTTTTTATTTCTGGATATTAGGCCATTGAGAGACAAAAGTATCAGTAATCTCACACAAAACAGAAAGGAGTTAGCAATTTTAAGATAAAAAAAAAAACATAATACCTTAACTCACATTTTAAAGGTCCTATACAAGCCCCAGGGTCTCAAAATGGCCGCCCATTCAAGGCAATGGGCCGAGCTCAAGGCATGGAGGTATAACAAGAGCTTTTATTATAGTTCTATGGCTAATGGGGGTTAATTGAGCTCGTGTATCACATGATCACTTTGACCAATCAGAGCCAGAGGAGCTAGAGAGGAGCAGAGCGGACTAACGGACTAGCGGACTAACGGACTAACGGACTAGCGGACTAGCGGACTAGCGGACTAACGGACTAACGGACTAGCGGACTAGCGGACTAGCGGACTAGCGGACTAACGGACTAGCGGACTAGCGGACTAGCGGACTAGCGGACTAGCGGACTAGCGGACTAACGGACTAACGGACTAGCGGACTAGCGGACTAACGATTATAATGCATTTTTTAAGACAACTGAAGCATTTTGAGTTTATGATCTAAACACAGGTAAAAGTCTCCACGAAATCCGGCATTTTTGAAAGTTGTCGTTGCCCCTGTCAGACGAACACGAGCAGTTTGTGATTATATTGCGCTCTATGAGAAAAATCCTTTCTCGGCCCAGGGGAAGTATTTCGCTGAAGTACTAATGAGTGGCCACTAATGCAACTGGAGTGAGCTACAAGCAGCAAAACCTTATCCAGTTATTTTAATACATCCATGGTTTTATATTACGCAAAAATGACACTTGAACTTTAGAGAGACAGGTCGTAATTTTGGACATAGGGCCTCATTTCCTCATGAGCCAGAGTGTTGGAGACGTGTGGAGACACTTTTTTAAAATCTTCCTCCAGTCCTTGTATTTGCAGAGGTGCTGGTGCTAGGCTAGTGCAGGTCAATGGCCATAGCCACTAAAAACAGTCTGACCCCCTCCACAAAGCACCTGAAGCAAAACAGTTATAACTCCAGACTGTCGGTGTGAACGTTTGTGTCGACAGAATAATTTTAGTAGTAAAACCAATGTTGTATTTGAAGGATTTCTGTCTGAGCAGCAGCGGTGAGTTGTTCTTCCTGATAGAAGCTCAGCAGCGGCGACTGATATATGAGAAAATAGTCCCTCAACATGCGACGATTCATGCGACGCAAGATTAGTTTTATTTCAAACATTATTCTATCGACACAGACTTTTACATGGACAGTCTGGAGTTGTAATTGTTTTGCCTCAGGTGCTTTGTGGAGTGGGAGTTTTATGTGGCAGGACGACTATGACCATTGACATGCACCAGCCTCCCTAGTTGAGGATACAACATTATAACATAGATTTTTTTCATTTCTTTGATAGTTTATATTTTTGTTAACTCACTTTTACAGACCTTATTGATTGTGCACAAGGGAAATGTATTGGACACAGTAGCTCAAAAATACTTAATAATCAAATCAACAGGAACATAAAACACACTGAAGTTTGACAATACAAATAACAATTGAATCTATTATTTTCACAGGGTGTATCTTGACAATGGCGAGGCCTACAACCCTCCACAGCCCACAGTGCGCCCCCTTATGACTGAAGTCTGCACTTTCACCAAGTCCACGGCCAAAGCGACTGGCGCCGTGGGGGTCATGACCTACGACCTTTTCGAGAGGTCACGCAACGACTACATTGAGACCCTGGCCATCATGTTCTCCGTTCCCTGGGACTACAACCTGTACAAGAACTGGTTTGGAGTGGGCATCTACCAGAGGGACCGTAACTGTGACAAAGATCTGTTCAAAGAGATGTATTACAGTAAAACTCCACAAGGTTTTACCCGAGATGAAGCTAAGGGGTCGGGGATCAACTATGTGGGAAGTTACCTGGATATTAAAGCCACTATGTGTCCCCTAGGCAACGCAATCATGAAAGTGGAAGTGTGGGATAAGCTGTTTTGAAAGTCTAAATACTGCCCAAGTTTGACATTATGTGTGACATGTAAAAAATAAAATAAAATGTAACTAAATCACATGTCGTTTGTTTTCATTTTCAGCCATTTTTTTTCTTTCATTTTGGGTTTGTTGTTTCCCCAACCGCTGGTCCAGGGCCCAAAACTGAGCCACGGGTCATCTGGTACTGGGCCCCAGAGAAAAATATTATATGTAAAAAAAAAATAAGTAAAACTCAACATTTAGTCTATGCCAGCCTATTTACTATTTAAAATATAGTGCAAAATAACCTAAACAGCAAACATGATTATTAAGAGCATTTTTTTATTATTATTATTTTTTTTTACATTTTTAGGAGTTATAAGCATTTTGTGCTGTTATTACTGGCCCTACCCCCTCTGAATTATTTTTTCAGAGACCGGTAAATGTTTATTACCAGTTCTTAAGAGAAAAAAAGGTTGAAGACGACTGGTTCAGAGCTATTGTAATTGTGATCATCTAACAGTTTGGTGTTACACTGTGGTTAGAACCATCACTTCTGCTCACATTTCTGTCCTCTGAGGTGTGGTCCTGTCAGGCCTCGGTTTTGCCCAGAAGAGACTCGGTTTAGTCCTGTTAAAGACCTGGTTTAGTTCCGTTTAAGACCGTGTTTAGTCCTATAGTGCTTGAAACAACAAACAGCGTAATATATCATATGACAGCCTGGCAGTGTGGTTTAGCCCTTTAGCCCTGGTCATGTTTCTCTTTGTACCAGTTTCCCGTTGACGTAAAATGCCATTATTGTGCGCTGATATTGATATTTTGCAGTGAGTCATGGTGAGGGTGTTCTACGTGTGTCTCTATCGTGGAATCATCCGCATTTATCATGGTGACGCAATGCACACGTGAGCAAACCCTGTCAAAAAGTGTTTAGATTGTCCAAAAACTCAAGAAAAAATACAAAATGGGTTTAAATCGCACATTTTCCTGAGGTTGTGATCATTACGAGCGTTCATGGTTCTGTTTAGGTGTTTGATTTTCAACAAAAAGCTGAGAGTGACGGAAAAAACTCCTGTCTGATGCTGGGGCTTGTGATTGTCATTTTATTTGAGAGGGGCTTGTTTAACGCCACGAATCAGCTCGACTGTCGTAGTTCCAGCGAATACAAGTCAATTCTTTAAGGCAGGAGTGTCAAACTCATTTTGGTCCGGGGGCCGTATGCAACCTACTTTGATCCCAAAAGGGCCGGATCAGAAAACTCAGTTCTCTCTTCAAGTTATCGTATTTTTCTCCGTGTCTCGTAGTGGTGTTTAAGATTATATTCCTCGAGCAACGCCACTTGTTCCAAACACACTGAGCACAGATTTCCCATTCACCTCTGTCAACAAATAAGAATTAGACTATTTTTCTTGGGAAATCCTGAACTCAGCATCTGCTTTTCTCATTTTTTGACATTTTGCTGATGAGGGTCACGGTCGACAGTCAAAATGATCGTCCTTTAAGAGCGTTTGGAAAGAGGAAAGTCTTCATTTGTGCTGCTCTGGTGGGAGTCGCAACGTACAGAAACGCCGGAGACGCTGCTATGCTAAACGGTGCAGAAAATTAACAGAAAAGTCTGAAAATGTTAAGTATTTTAATAGAAAAATCAGCCGAGGGCCAGATTAAAGGTCTTGGAGGGCCGGATCTGGCCCCCGGGCCGCATGTTTGACACATGTGCTTTAAGGTGTTAAAACAAAACGCAGATTCAAGTCTAACAAAGCCACAGACAGAGCAGTGCCTACAGTTAGCATCACACCCCCAGAGCACCAATAAGTAAATCTCGTGCTACACTGTGATAACTTACAGCCATAACTAAAAAACTGAAAGTAAAAAATTCAAAAAACAAATAAATAAATGAGATCAGTGAAAGCAACTAAATATGTGACAGTCTTTTATCAACGTTTTGTGATGCATAAAATTGAAAAAGTAATATTAGTTGTCATATTTTTTACACTGTTTCTGTGCTGTCATTTCATTTCGTTTATCCTTTTGATATTTTTTTTATACATTTTCAGAAATAACTGCGTTGGAAATGATCTAAAAGCTGCATTGTGGCTGACAGATCCTGCACACCCGGGTATTACCTTTCCTCAAATCTTCTTAACACCACATTTCTTCGACTCTGTTTATGAATCCAGGTGGTAAAAACCCTCTATTTCGTAACCAAATCCTCGGTGTGTTCACTGACATCTGTTTTGCACGTAAAATATAATCTTTAGAAATGTAAATGACAGACTGACTCGGGGAGGCCACGTGTCTGAATGAAACGCCCTCTTCTGTATTTACCTTGACACTGAAGCTTTCTCCGCACGAGCCGTTTGTTCGGATTCTGTGGATGGAAACAGCAAATAGGAAAATCTTTGAAATGAGCACAATAGGCCGCAGAGCGCTACAGCCCCCGCGTCACAGGCACTTCATGCATTTACAGTCGACTCCTCGGCGGCTCTGATGTGGCGCAGAACAGGCCCGGGATCAAAGCGAGAGGCGCGTGACAAAAGACGAGAGGTGAAAGGAGGGTTTACTTCTGCAGAATATCACCGAGTTTTGAATGAAATGTGTTTTTAAACGTACTTAAAATGGAAAATGTGCTTTTAAAAAACATGAAAAACCAGAGGCAGTTCATGTTAAAGGGTTCGCGGTGGTCAAAAGTGATTCCTCATTTACCTCATGCAGTTCAAGCATCTTAGTCTTTGCCTTCACGGTAAAGTTATCAAAAAACTAGCATGCTAACAGCGCACTTCCTGATCACTGGGCAATAAAATGGTTTAGAATTAGACTCAGACAGTAAACAGTGGACATATTTTGACCTCAAAACCTGCTTATACAATATCTGTACTGGGACAAGACAATTTTGCTCAAATACAGTAAAAATCCGTTGGGCACAGGCCATTTAAATAGTGTTAGGTTTTTTTATTTTTTTTTTTTATTTATTGAATTAGGACGATGCATATTAATCAACATATCCGCAGGTGAGCATCAATGTAAATACGCCAGAATTAGCACAAGAGCTAAACTGCATCCGCTGTCCTAAGGCTCCATAAAACAGTAACACACAGATACAAACAGAATATCAACTGTAGACAAACAGTGAACCACAAAGACCAGTCACAAGAAACACATTAAAGTCAACTCGGGATCAGAAAACAGTGGAGATTAAACATGAGGACAGTGTTTTAGGGGTTTCTTGAATGTTAGATCATTATTACAGTGTCTAACATTCGCTGGCAGTGCAGTCCATGACTTTGTACCTCTAATAAACGGCTGAATTTAGTCCTACGCCGTTGTATATTGCAGTCACCCCGGGTTAATGCTCTGGTATTGACTCTGCTGTTAGTTTTCTTGTGTATAAAAACCTGCAGTGGTGGAGGTGCCGTTCAAAACCTTAAAAACAAGACAGACGTCCAAAAATATCTGATAATTGTCCAAATCTAAGACGTTGTGCTTCCTTAAGATGTTATAATAGTGAAAATGGAAAGGCTTCCTGTCTAAAATGTCCAATGTTGTTTTTTTTTTAAAGACAGACTTCACAGGTTTTAGAGTTAACATCAAATCTTTGAGCTAAAGTTTAGGGTGCACATCTTTATTTCATGTTATAACAATCATAATGAACAAATAACAGCGACATCTGAACCCTTTCCATCAGATAATCACTGCTGTCTTATATTATATTATTAAATTATACGATATATTAAGTGATTAATTTGAAATCTTAATGCATATTTATTGTGCTGCACTTGTGTAAATGCAAAATGTCTGACTGCATTTCTCTGGATTAAAAGATTTCCCTTATTACTTTTCGACTAAATGAAAAGTACCACCTATTTCATTATACAAACCGATGTGACTGAAGCCGCCAGATAATTGAACGTAATGCACAGAGTTTGCCTCATTATCTTTGCATGACAACAATAATAAGGGGAAGTATATGTGATACAGTAGGTTAAGGCCCTGTTATTATGGCTCTGCAGCTCCAAGACGCTGCAAACGAGAGGAAATAATCTTCATTAACCTCGGTAAATGTAATATCCGACTGGAGCATTAACTCTTCATTTATTCACCGTCTTATTTTTCATGTGCGCACAAAGCTCTGCACATGTCTCCTCTGCCGGACACAACAGACATGTTTGTACGACAAGAAATAACGGATATAAAACCATGTACTTTTCTTAGCTGATGTCAGTACTTAATAATTAACAATAATGTGAAGACAATATAAACATAGGAAAGTTACATACATGAAAGTGCAGTCGATTTAATATAAAAATGTGGAGGAAAAAAAAGAATCACATTGGTTATGACATAAGAATACACATATTTATTTATTATTTTTTTGGTATTTATTTTGCAATTGTTTGTTTGTTTATTTGTTTATTTGGATGGGACAGTGCATATTCATGAACATACAATTTGTATGAAATCACACATATTGATGTAAATATGCTGGATTTAGCACAGGTGCTAATTTCCATCCGTAGTCCCAGATATAAAATATATAAAATACACATAAAATAGACATTTGACAGACTCGACAAATATAACTAACAATATGCATATAATATGCAGTTAAATATTTTACATTCCGTTACAATGGAACATAATAACATCCTTATTGACGTCAGAGCCGTCACTTATTTATTTAACCTTTATTTAACCAGGTAAAGACCCACTGAGGTCCAACCAGAACAATAATGAACAAAAAAATTGCCCAAAATGGAGTAGGAAGAAAGAAAATTTGATTTAATCCTGTCCCCATCTTCTAATTTAACATAATGAGCTTTAATTTGCATTTCTCAGAGTCATAAAGGTTCTATTTACAAGTGTTCTATCAGTGTAGATGTTTTATTTATGTGTTTATTTATTTTATTTTTTATAATCAATTCATTTATTTATGTTTTTTATGTGTATAATTATTGTTTTTTATTTTATTTATTTATTTAAAAGGGACAGTGCATATTAATGAAGTGAATTTAATCAGATGTGGCGGAGAAAGACCAGGTAAACTTTTATAAATTGAACAAGCTCGTTTGAATTTTTTTTTAAATTGTCAAAAAATAGTTATGAAGTGAAATACTTATGAAGTGTCCGGCAATAGTGATATGAATAAGGTTTTTTATCAAATATCTTTAAGGCTCTTTTGTATAACGATTCAATTGGTTTTAAGGCAGCCTGACGTCATTGACCAATTTGTAAAGCAATATTCAATATGTGAACAAAATCATACTGTGCAGAAACATTTTAGCAGCATTTTCTGCCAATAATGATCCAATTTGTTTAAAATTACAGATATTAAAATGTACAATTGGTCATGAGCTCTGGGTAAAGACCGAAAGGACGAGATCGCGGATACAAGCGGCCGACATGAGTTTCCTCCGCAGAGGCCGGGCGCTCCCTTAGAGAGAGGGTGAGGAGCTCAGTCACACGGGAGGAGCTCGGAGTAGAGCCGCTGCTCCTCCACGTCGAGAGGTGCAGCTGAGGGGAGGAGCATCTGGTCCGGATGCCTCCTGTTCCGGGCATGTCCCACTGGCTGGAGGCCCCGGGGAAGACCCAGGACACGCTGGAGGGACTGGGAACACCTCAGGGTCCAGGAGGAGGAATTGGAGGAAGTGTCTGGGGAGAGGGAAGCTTGGGAGCCCCTGCTTAGACTGCTGTCCCCGCGGACCCGGCCCCGGATAAGCGGAAGAAGATGGATGGATGGAAAATATATACAATTTTACAGAGTCCAAAGTCACACGGAGGTATTTAAATCCGTCTACAGTTTGAATCTCTTTTTGTTTGTTTGTGTTTTGTAGTTTTTTTGTCGTGTTTGCGGCGCCTGACCACATTTACATCACGCCGCCTCTCTAAGCACATTGTCACACCACTTTGAAGATGCGTCATGTTGATCCATGAAACTGCCGGGAGTATAAGCTGTAATGCTGCAGTTTTCTGTACAGTGTCCTTCAGGAGGCGTCGTCTCTTTGGTGCTTTTACTGTGAGCTCCTCTGTGCCGCTTCCACACACCGGCCTCTTCAGGTCTGAGGAGATTTATTTTATTCAGAATTAAGGCGTGAAGAAATATTTAAAGCACGATCAGATTTTCAGCAGGGGCAGTGTGGGAAACGCATTTGCACGGATGGAGGGAGGAAGAACCTGTAGTGTATTTATAGGGAGGAGGATTTGATATTTCTATTGTAAAAGACGCTCCGGGGACCTGGGGAATGTGACAGGTGAAAGTCTGTCGTTGTGTTTTCAAGTTTTTAGAACAGAAATGCCACCGGAAAACTTCACGCTCCTCGTTCTCGGATGCTGCTGGTGGTTAGAACGTGTGTGGATGTACATGGGAATAATCCACAAAGCAGTTTAAAGGTCTCATATTACTCAAAAATTGACGCTTATGAGCTTTAAGACATTTTATAAAGTTGTTTCCTCATAAAAAAAACATACCTGGAGTTGTGTTTTGGCTCATTCACACGTGCACATTGAGTAATCCTGGTTTATTAGTCTGTCTACATCTTCAAAGCTCAAAATGCTCTGTTCCACCTTGTGATGTCATGAAGTGGGAGTTTTCCGCTGCCTTTTACCTTTTGTTCAATACAGATAAGCAGTTATTCGCATGTGTTTTCAGTTTGAGGGAAGAACTCAGCCTAAATGTACAGGGTTTGTGTGTTAAACGTGTGTGAATGAAACAAAACTCCAGGTCTGTTTTTTTGATTATATTATTAGAACATTAGAAAACAGTGTAATATGAGCCCTTTAAAGTTATATAAGATACAAAGATTTCCAAATCCTGCTTCTTTTTTGTTACTTTGACCCTTACACAGCTTTTGCCATTACTAAAATAACTGCTATTTTTGGGATTTTCTGTTAAACAAATGTCTTTAACCCTATAACGCCAAACGTATCATATTTGATACATGAGCAGTGTGATATTTGTTTCCCTGAAAAACCTGATGTGTACAATCAGATACATGCAGTGCATCACAAAAAGAGTAAAAATAACTAAAATCAGTGTTTATTTGAGCATAATAAAATAAAACATAAAAGTGTAACTAAAACACAAACAAAAAAAACAACAACAAAAACAAAACAACAAAAAAGTTATGTTTTCCAGCCAGTTCCAGTGGTGGATTTCCTATTACTGCATCATGGAAGCACTTTTTATGTTTAGAATTACACATTTGTGGATTTATTTGTATTTTATTATGTTTTTGTTTGTTCAGGGAAAAAAAAAAAGAGCATTGTGACCTGGTGATGACACTCATATATGGAAACTGATATTTAAAAATGTTTTTGTTTGTTCAGAGGGATCAGTAAAGGCTTGAAATGAATAGAAAAAATAGAAAGAATTGGGATTTTCTGTCACTTATTTAATGGTTTGGGCTTTACAGGGTTAAAGATGTTGTGCGTGATTTTTTTTCCGTATGAAAACAGCATTAGTTTATTTCAAACAGTTTGCAGTCGTCCGTAAGATATTCCTCACTTACATTTTGCATTCTAGGCGTCCTAATTATTTACTTTCAGAGGCCACAATGCTAATGCTAACAACAAATAACATGCTAACCGTGCACTTTCTGATTTTCGGATAATAAATAGCTCTTGTCGATATAGTAGCAGACGTATTTTGGGGTCAAATTTTAGCTGAAAACGTGGGGAAATGTTGCACTGGCCCTTTAAATCTACAATTCTCCAGCCACTATTGCATTTGTCCACAAACGCTTTCGATTTTACCCACATAACCTAAGTTACCGTCGATAAACCTGCATAACTGTTGACTCTCATAGGCGTGTTCAAATACACTGTCATAATATTTGACTTTCATTATGAGCTGCACCCCTTTAACAAACTCCATCTCTTGTGTCTCTTGTGATTCAGAGAAGAGACACAACATAATATAACATAAAGCGCTGAAGCACGTGTCGCCTCATAGTGAACTTCCTCTCAAACACTGCCATCTAGCGGCCGCTGTGGTCACTGCTCTGCTACTGCAACACTGAAGGCAGCAAATGTATTATCATCAGACAAAGTAAGGTTATATAAATGCTGGCTCTAAGCACAGTTCTACATGAATTATATCAACATTTTCTTGTATCTGTTTGGCCTCATTTGAATCAGCGTCTGAGTCAGTCTCCCTGCAGAAAGTCCACAGGAAATAAACTGTTTTTGAAGCCAGGCCAAGTTGCATCGTCTTATATTTATCTTGCTTGATCCTTTCTTTAGGTTGTTTTCCATAGGAAGTGCACATAGCTTTAAAGCATGGCTCAAAGTCTGTTTTAGTCCAGGTCAGAGGAGCTACTAAAGCGCTAAAGTAAGAGTAACGTTACTTCAGAATAAGATTACTCAAGTAGAAAGTTGTGGGCCAGGGAAATACTCAGATAATTTAAAGTTAATGTAGTTTCAATGACAAAATATTAAATAACGCACAAAATCTGGTATTTTTGGTAAGTGACAAATGACAAAAAAGAGGAAAAAAGAAAACATGTATGAAGGAGTGGTGCAAAAAATATATATAAATGTTCAGATTATTTAAAGGTCCTGTATTTGTTCGTGCCTGCAGGTCTCTTGGCTTATCACAGATGTGGTAAAACAATAAGGGTCGGCACAATAAGCTTCAGTTTCTGCCTACACCTGGTCAGTGACTTGCTTAGTGTTTGTTTTGATTGTTCTACATCACTGAATAGACTTTATTTTATCAATCAGTCATCTTATGGGCATCAATTTATTTTATGGGCATCAGACTGAATATATTGTATGTAGAATGTCACAGCAAAACTCCACTTTTGTCCCTGCACTGCAAAAAAGGCCTATCAAAAATAAGAAAAAATACATTTTTTGAGGTAAAAATGCCCTTTTTTAAGTGAAATTTTCTGCCAGTGCAGTAAGAAATTTTCAATTACTAAGTTTTCTTAAAACAAAATGAAATATGAATTTTGTTCTAAGCAGAAAACACTAGTGTTAAGTATTTATGGCAAGATTAACTTGGCTTGATTTAATATAAAAAGTGCTATAAGTAGAATAAGTTGTAATATCCATTCATCCATCTTCTCCCACTTAATCCATCTGGGTCATGGGGGCAGTTTGTTGCCCAATCCTCACAGCACCTGACCCCCTATGACCCCCTCTGCAGGTGGAGCCCACAGGAGGGAGGTGTAATATCGAGATAAGATAAATCAGGATGAATATCTTGAAACAAGTAAAAAAAATCTCATCTTATTGAGTAAAAAAATCTTAAAATTGATCTTTTAAGATGAATCTGCTTAATTCAAGTCAGTTTATGCTAGAAAATCATTTTTGTCTCTGAGAGTTGAGAAAAGTGCTTCTGAACACACTGCAGTGAATATGTGGAGGCTCAGAATACAGAATGTAAGTGAGGAACAACTCACAGTAAATATATTTCTCAAGTAGGACATGGTCCTTGATGTTAGTTCACCCCAATGAACTAACATCAAGGACCATGTCGTCCACCCTCCTGTGGGCTCCACCTGCAGAGGGGGTCATGGGGGGTCAGGTGCTGTGAGGATTGGGCAACAAACTGCCCCCGTGACCCAGCTGGATTAAGCGGGAGAAGATGGATGGATGGATAATGAAAAAGTTGCAGGTAATTGTAACTGAATAAATGTAATCATACCCATGCTCCTCTGCAGGCTTCAGAAATCGTCCCTCCTGTTAGTTTGTTATGATGTGGGCTCTCAGCAGGCAGTGACACCAGCCAGGATCACGTAACAAAAGGATTTAGGGACAGTCTGTACAGAGCACAAGAAAAGTGCTGATTTAAAGCTTTTAAAGTGGGGGAAAGTTCAAGGTGCTGCATAGATTGAGAGAAGAGGGGCAGGACAGCCAAAATATGCCTGCACAGATATATATGGTGTGTGTGTGTTAGGTATGGCCTTGTACCTGATTTTCAAGCTAAAAAGAAGCATTTGCATCTGTATAACATCACTAATATTGACATGCATGTTTTTAGAACAGTTTTTAGATGGAGAAGTGCGAGTTTGTGATCAGTACAGTGGTTTATAGTCAGATGTAGAGCACACAGCAGTCTGAGTCTGTCACAAAGGACTGCACTTCGAGTACAGTTTATGAGAGAGGAACAAAATACTAATGCAGCTTTAAGGCAGATCTGACCCTTTTGGAAGCAAAGAGCATGAAAGAAAAGGGCGGATTGTAATGAAAGAAAAGATAAAAGCTGAGTTAGTACAACAGGAACAATGGAGCTTTATCTCCATATGTACACGAGCTTTTCTTTGTGTAACTTTATGCTGCTGAAAGGCCAGTCCTGGTACTAAAGGCCAGTCCTGGTACTAAAGGCCAGTCCTGGTACTAAAGACCAGTCCTGGTACTAAAGGCCAGTCCTGGTACTAAAGGCCAGTCCTGGTACTAAAGGCCAGTCCTGGTACTAAAGGCCAGTCCTGGTACTAAAGGCCAGTCCTGGTACTAAAGGCCAGTCCTGGTGCTAAAGGCCAGTCCTGGTACTAAAGGCCAGTCCTGGTACTAAAGGCCAGTCCTGGTACTAAAGGCCAGTCCTGGTACTAAAGGCCAGTCCTGGTGCTGAAAGGCCAGTCCTGGTACTAAAGGCCAGTCCTGGTGCTAAAGGCCAGTCCTGGTACTAAAGACCAGTCCTGGTACTAAAGACCAGTCCTGGTACTAAAGACCAGTCCTGGTGCTAAAGGCCAGTCCTGGTACTAAAGACCAGTCCTGGTACTAAAGACCAGTCCTGGTGCTAAAGGCCAGTCCTGGTACTAAAGGCCAGTCCTGGTGCTAAAGGCCAGTCCTGGTACTAAAGACCAGTCCTGGTACTAAAGGCCAGTCCTGGTACTAAAGGCCAGTCCTGGTACTAAAGGCCAGTCCTGGTGCTAAAGGCCAGTCCTGGTGCTAAAGGCCAGTCCTGGTGCTAAAGGCCAGTCCTGGTACTAAAGGCCAGTCCTGGTACTAAAGGCCAGTCCTGGTGCTAAAGACCAGTCCTGGTACTAAAGACCAGTCCTGGTACTAAAGGCCAGTCCTGGTACTAAAGACCAGTCCTGGTACTAAAGGCCAGTCCTGGTACTAAAGACCAGTCCTGGTACTAAAGGCCAGTCCTGGTGCTAAAGGCCAGTCCTGGTGCTAAAGGCCAGTCCTGGTGCTAAAGGCCAGTCCTGGTACTAAAGGCCAGTCCTGGTACTAAAGGCCAGTCCTGGGACTAAAGGCCAGTCCTGGTACTAAAGGCCAGTCCTGGTACTAAAGGCCAGTCCTGGTACTAAAGGCCAGTCCTGGGACTAAAGGCCAGTCCTGGTGCTAAAGACCAGTCCTGGTACTAAAGGCCAGTCCTGGTGCTAAAGACCAGTCCCGGTACTAAAGGCCGGTCCTGGTACTAAAGACCAGTCCTGGTACTAAAGGCCGGTCCTGGTACTTGGGCTGGGCTATATCGCCAAAAAAACATCAAATCTGGCTTTTTTTTTTTGCACACCCAGGATGATTTTAATTGATTTTACCTAAAGTCAGAAGTCCAAAATCGTATCACATGCTTTTATTTAAGAAACTGTAAACTGCTTTAAATGACATTTGTATAGATATTTAATCAGAACTGCACAATAACCCTGGTTTACAAGAACGTCAGGAGTAAACGTCTTTAATAATAATCCTCAATTTCACGATTTTGCAATTTTTCAAAACCCCGAATTGATTTAATTAATTCAGTTAACTGTCCAGTCCCACTCGAGAGTGACAATTTTGGGCCTGAAATTGCAAAACGATGACGAACACTTACAACTATTTACCCCATAATGCTTTCAGTACATGGACTGGAGGTTATTTATTTCATTTAAGTACAAAACATATTTCCCTTCGCTTTATTGCAAGTGTAAAGTCAACAGAAAAAAAGGAAAAAGAAGAAAGATTGCAGCTGCCTCGTGTTCAAAATGTGTTTCAAAACCTCTACCAAGATATTTTCTGATAAAGTTGAACACACGAGGACGATTATTCAGTACAAACGAGGACTTATCCAAACCCGAATCACTGTGGACTTTCTCCTTCCTGAACTCATAGCCTGAACTGAGACTTTCATTTGGAGCAGAGTCAGGCTGTGCTGCTCCCTGTTCCTTTTATTGTTTTTGAGCACCGCCAGCTCATGTATCAGGTGTTCTCTGCACTTCTCCTCCAACTCCTGTTTTGTCAAGCTCAAATCTCCCACGCTGCTTTGCGAACTCGCCGTGTGTTGACCTTCACAGATTGGTCCAGGCCCAGAAACTTCCCCCCCCCACCACCGCCGCCGAGAGCGAGCGGAGAGGTGCAGAGAGAATTTAATTTCGCCCGATGCGCGTTTGTGCTCCGAGAGTCTTTCCTTTCTTCTGACCTGTTTGGAAGGGCGGCCATTTTCAAAGGCGTCGGTGCCGGCGCCGTGCCAGTCTCCACAGGGTCAGCGTTGTGCCAGCTGTTTGGGTTTCACAAGGCGAAGTAATTACGCACGTCAAGTCGAATTACTCACATCGCTGCGCACGATATTTTCATTTTCACTTTTTGCTTGTGTGGGGGGGAACTGCCTAAAGAGGTTGTGATAAACAAAGACAAATGTGGCACAAATGAATGAGACGCACGACAGATGAATCCGATTGTGTTTTGTCACTTACCTGAAACCCGCTGGACACACACACACACACACTGCTTTACGTTTGGTTTGTTAGTGAGGATAATCGGTGCAGTTTTTATTAAACGGCTCTGGAAAGTTACGCCCTAAATGTAAATATACAGATGTTGGAGCGTTGTGAAAGTGAGTGTATTATTTAGCATAGCATATTTAGCATAATTGTCTCCTTAGAGCTTTTAGTCAGGTTAAAATGTCGTCAAACAGACCTGGAGTTTTGTTTCATTTGCGCAGGTTTGAGTAACTTCAAACTTGAGTATCTCCAAAGTTCTCGATGCTCTGTTCCACCTTGTGATGTCACGTGGTGATAGTTTTCAAGTTACCAACTAACTTTTCACTTTTGTTTAGGAGCGACTGGCTATTCCAGGTCTGAAATAATCCAAAGGACTCTAGTAAAGGTGTGTGGAGTTTAAGAACACAGTGGAGCACTTTTTTGTATTATATATTGTTAATTTGAAAGTGTTTATGGTTTTTACTTTCTTCCACCAATTACAGAAGTTACACTGCAAAAAAGGTCTATTAAAAAATGAGAAAAAAATACCAATTTTGAGGTAAAAATGCACGATTTTAAGTGAAATTTTCTGCCAGTGCAGTAAGAAATTTTCACTTACCAAGTTTCCTTAAAACAAGACAAAATATGAATCTTGTTCTAAGCAGAAAACACGAGTTTCAAGTATTTATGGCAAGATTTTTCACCTTATTGGTTTGAGGAGGAAGTTAAAGAGGCTTAACCTGGACTGAGTTAATATAAAAAGTGCTTAGAATAAGTTGTAATATCGAGATAAGATAAATCAGGATGGAATATCTTGAAACAAGTAAAAAAAGTCTCATCTTATTAAGTAAAAACAATCTTAAAATTGATCTTTTAAGATTAATCTGCTTAATTCAAGTCAGAAAATGCTTCTTTGTAGTGTACTGCTATATATTTACACAGATGATTTGTATCAGTAAATATACTTACATAATTCCCTGTACACTAACAGTGGTAAGTGGTATTAGATGTCACCATGGTAACGCAGTTAAAGAGTATTTAAAATCGCCAGCTCTGAATATTATGGCTCCTCTTCATCCGTGTCCAAGTTGTATTTGTGTGTGTACAAACTGATTCCTGTGTATAGGCGCTGTTTTGAGCACCGTGGACCAAAGACATATTTAGTTTTGAATTGTCAATCGCCATGACAACAGCACATCCCCCATCCCAGTGAACCCCATGCATATTGCCCCCGTCACTAATCACTGTCAGTTGTTATGGGTGTCGTCGTGCGTCTGAAGCTCCGGAGTCGCTGCCTGAGCCGTTTCCTGTGACAGCGCCTTAAAAACGCCAACAAGCAGAGGGGGAATGAATAAATATGTCTGCAGTATTTCTCCTCTATATCATTTACATCTCCAGCTCCATAAAGTTAACTTCTTGGCTCTGGGCTGTCAGTGATTCAGCAGCTTCCTGATTCCTCCTCCTCCTCCTCCTCCTCCTCCTCCTCCTCCTCTGTGTTTCCTGAGCCAGAGTTATGACTTGTATCGAGTCTGAATCGTGCCAGAGAACAGCAGCCTTCTGTCCCTCCTGCAGCTCTGCCAGCCCCACACTCACACTCTGTGCATACAAACAGGAACTTTGCACATGCACAACCCCTGACTTTTGGTTATTTTGCATGTAAAGAGTAAATTATTTCTATCTCTTGTGCTCAGTATCTATCCCTGACTGAGAAAGGGATAAATAGACGGGATAAGAACAGTGGATGAAGAAGTAGTAAAGGAAAAATCTACTTAAGTAACCGTATTAAAGTTTTAAAATGCACTTAAAGAGTCTAATTTAAGGTGTTTCGCACAGATTCAAATGTACTGGTTTTGATAAAGATTTGTGCAGAATCGTTTTCAACACAAACATGTTTTTTATTTGTATATTGTTGTTCGCTCAGATTACAAATGTGTAAAAAAATAAAACTCTCAATCAGCCGGTCTCATCAACAATAATAAATTTACTTTTTAGCGTAGAAAGCACAGATATCGTGTCACAAATATAATGAAGTAAAAGTAAGTATCCACCTCCTCTACTTAAATAAAGTACAGATACCTAACAGTTTTTTTAATACTTTCACTTTGTTCATTGGGTCACTGCTATATCACAATATGGTCAATTTTGGTCATTATTTTATGGGAGTCATCACAAGACAAATAAGTTTAAGTATTAATTCTTAATAATAAACAGTGTGTTCATTATGAAGTGTCTAAGGCTGTGGTACTAACAATAATAATGGGCCAAGTTATTATAACGTGTTACCAAAGTCCACCAGCTGTAACCCACACGCTGACACCGTCTGCGTAAACCTCAGTCCAGCGGCGCTGATCCCTCTAAATCCCGTGCGTTATGTAAGTGAGGTGAGTCTGGAGACTTTACGGCCCAATGACCCGCTGAACTGAGGCTGTGCAAACGGATCTGTGGGAATATTTCGTGCAAATGCGAAAGACGCGCTGAAATACGAGCCCTGCAGTACCTGCGGTCATCACTAGAGGGCGGAGTTTCTCAATTTAACCGAATGATTTTTTTATTTTTATTTTTCTTCCATGTTGGTTTTGTCATTATAGCGCTTTAACCGTGATAATAAAGTAAATCCCTCATTTAGCCAAAGGTGCAGTATGTAACTTTGCTACTTGGAGTTATTGCTGAGCCTCGGATGTTCCACAGTAGAGCATTAAACTTATGTATCCCCATAAAGACAATGAAACTGCCAGGCCAAGTTACTGCGCTGCAAAAAAGCTTAAGATACAAACTCTTAAATCTATCCGAAAATGTCTTAAAAGTAGTGGAATTATCGTGCTGCCTGGACAGATCATTTTACTTGGCAAGTTATCGTAAAATAAACGACCTCTAGACTAGAACTAAGCAGTCCCAGACCTAGTAAGTAGATAATAAATCTGAAAACAAGATGAATAACCTGATAGAAGTTTTAAAATCTCAGCCAGGACAGAGACATTTGCAGTGTGGTAAGATCCCCTCCCACACAATGCTTGTTTTCAGCGTATTTTCGAGCAATAAAAGCACCTGTAATTGAAGAATAAACAGACAGATCAGTTTAAAGGCAGATGGTGGAACATTCTGGGAGACAATCAGGTGATGGACCCTCCCTGAAAAGTTACATAGTGCACCTTTAAGTAGACCACATATTGAAGAAGGAAAATTCAGTGCCTTTTTTGAAATACACAGCAAAAAGGCTGATCAAAATTAAGAAAAAATACCAATTTTGAGGTAAAAATGCCCTATTTTAAGTGAAATTTTCTGCCAGTGCAGTAAGAAATTTCCACTTTTACCAAGTTTTCTTAAAACAAGACGAAATACGAATCTTGTTCTAAGCAGAAAACACGAGTTTCACGTATTTATGGCAAGATTTTTCACCTTATTGGTTTGAGAAGGAAGTTAAAGAGGCTTAACCTGGACTGAGTTAATATAAAAAGTGCTTAGAATAAGTTGTAATATCGAGATAAGATAAATCAGGATGGAATATCTTGAAACAAGTAAAAAATATCTAATTTTATTAAGTTAAAAAAAATCTTAAAATTGATCTTTTAAGATGAATCTGCTTAAGTCAAGTCAGTTTAACTCTGCTAGAAAATCCTTTGTTGCAGTGCACAAGTTTATTTGCAGATGTTTCAGTTGCAGAAATAGTCACATCCCACTTTTGGTTGAACAATCAAACGTTTCTCCCTAAACATATTTGACATTTAGCATTTAACGTGAGCCGTTCAGTGTGTTCAGTTTAATTAGCTACGGCAGCAGACGAGCTTCGGCGTACGGGCTTGGAACAAAAGGGGGAGTGGAGGAGAATGACCCTGGATCCAGAGAGGAAGAGGGTCAGTGAACACGCTCTCCCACCCATCCCGTCACGCACATGCACACGTCCTGCCCGCCACACATGCACGCCGCCGAGGGGGAGGGGAGGAAGGGGGGAGGAAGAGGTCGAAAGAGAAAGAAAGAGCGAGAGGCCGCGTCTCAATTCACTTTCCTCTGTTCATTTTCCTTGATTCTTCCCCTCAATCCTCCATTTTTCAGTCGTCAGTCAAATGTTAAAGCTGCAACTTGTGTAACTTTTCTGGTCGGTGGGTCCGTGAAATGCTTGTCTACGGTATTAAACCGTTCTGTCTTCACGGAAACCAAACCGGGCCAAGTTACAGGTCAGATCTGTGGAGAGGCGACCCCGCTCACGGTCAGAGCACCTGTTTTTGTGTGTGTTTTTGAGCTATAAAACCACCTAAAGTAGTGAGGCTTCAGGAGACACTACACAAGTGCAGGGATCAGCAGGAAGGATGTTTGACACGTTGCCTAATCCTTAATTTGACAATAAAACTAATAATAATAATCAGTCATAATAAATATATGTTCAAACACATTTGTCTGAAACCAAAGATGATCTGATATTGATTAAGTCCTGGAATAATAATGTTATAAAATCAAATAATCCTCAGTAAAGTCCTCACTCCAGGGTCATTCTGGTCTCCCTCCTCTGCTCCCGTCTCCTTTGCTCCTCTCTAATCCCCGGGTGCATCTCATTTCTGTCTCCTCGCTTCCTTCGCCTTGATTCCTCTCCTTGGCTCTGCAGGAAATGGGTGAGGAAGTCCCGCCCACAGAGGAGACACAGCGAGGAGAGAGGGAGAGAGGAGACACAAGGAGACATGAGGAGACACAAGGAGACACGAGGAGACAGGAGGAGACAGGAGGAGACAGGAGGAGACAGGAGGAGACACGAGGAGACAGGAGGAGACAGGAGGAGACACGAGGAGACACGAGGAGACACAAGGAGACACGAGGAGACACAAGGAGACAGGAGGAGACACAAGGAGACACGAGGAGACAGGAGGAGACACGAGGAGACAGGAGGAGACACAAGGAGACACGAGGAGACACGAGGAGACAGGAGGAGACACGAGGAGACAGGAGGAGACACGAGGAGACAGGAGGAGATACAAGGAGACACGAGGAGACACAAGGAGACAGGAGGAGACACAAGGAGACACGAGGAGACGGGAGGAGACAGGAGGAGACACAAGGAGACACGAGGAGACAGGAGGAGACATGAGGGTGAACGGGAGAACCTTTCCTACACTACACAAAAAGATTTTCTAGCATAGTTAAACTGACTTGACTTAAGCAGATTCATCTTAAAAGACCAATTTTAAGATTTTTTTACTTAATAAGATGAGATTTTTTTACTTGTTTCAACATATTCCATCCTGATTTATCTTATCTCGATATTACAACTTATTCTAAGCACTTTTTATATTAACTCAGTCCAGGTTAAGCCTCTTTAACTTCCTTCTCAAACCAATAAGGTGAAAAATCTTGCCATAAATACTTGAAACTCGTGTTTTCTGCTTAGAACAAGATTCATATTTTGTCTTGTTTTAAGAAAACTTGGTAAAAGTGGAAATTTCTTGCTGCACTGGCAGAAAATTTCACTTAAAATAGGACATTTTTACCTCACATTTTTGTTTTGTTTTTAATAGGCCTTTTGTGCAGTGTAATTCCTTAGTTTTAAAGTTAAATTCAGGATTATTTTACACATTAAACTTCCTTTGCTGATCTCCTTGTGCTTAAATTATTGCAGCAAAATAAACTCACTGAGACAAATGATGCTTCCTCCTTGGTTTCCTTCCCTTGTTTCCTTTGAGCTTTGGGACGTCGCTTAAACGTGTATTGTGTAACTTAGATTGTCAAATGTTTTTTTTTTACCATGGAGATGCTATGACTTTGTGTAGAATGTTTCACAGTATGGCTTTAATATCTGTCTTTAGCGTGACCCAATCAGACCAAGTTACAGGTCAGATCTGTGGAGAGGCGACCCTCCTCACAGTCAGAACAGTGATGATTTAATAAATGTAAAGTAAATCTGTTTAATGTCATAACGAGCAGAGCAGTTACACGTCCACAGAAACAAGTTGGTGACAGACCCCAAACCAAAAAGTTACACAGTGCACCTTTAACATGGCACATCGAGGAAGAGGAAGCGAGGAAGAGGAAGCGAGGAAAGTAGAAATGAGATGCGGCCCGTGCGTCTCTTTTGTGACCGGGACTCCCTCGCCCATTTCCTGCCCAGTGGAGGAGAGGAGCGAAGGAGCGGGGAGGAGAAACGGGATGCGGCCGAGGAGAGAAGAGGGAGCGCGTCGTCATGTCTGTCAGTGGGACATTGCAGCGGTGACGATATACGAGCCTGAGGTGAGACAGTGAAACTCTACCTGAGGCCTTCAGAGCCGCCATCTGGCCCCAGGCTCAGGGAACCGCCGGGAGTTCAGCGAAAACTCTGCAGGGCAAAGGTCACGAAGCCGCGGTGACTTTGCAAATCTGTTAATGGGCTGAACTCACTTTATCGCTCTCCCTCTGTTGCATAATAACTCGCACTTTATGTCACTTTTTAGCTGCTTGTTTCTATCAATATGTCGCTGCTCTGCCTGGAATGTTCCACGGTGTGACATTAAACAGCTCCGTGTTACATTTATGCGATCGCAGCCGGTTTCACTGCTCAAAAACACCTAAACGGGCGTTCTGACTGTGAGCGGGTCGCCTCTCCGCAGATCCGACCTGTAACTTGAGCTGGTTTAGTCTCCATAAAGATACAAAGGTTTAATCCCACGTTGTGAAAAGCATCTGACGGACCCTCCGCGAGAAAAGTTACACAATGCACCTTTAAAGGAAACTGTCAGTACGCAGTGAAGATGAGATTCAGTTATGATCATTATTCAAGTGTTTGTCACGGTAAGAAATGTTTTTGAAGGTGAGAAAATGGCCATATTTAAAAGTTAAGAATGCCTGATTTTAATTCTCAAATAAATACAAAATACCAACAGAAAAATGCACAAATTTTATTGTAAAAAGCAAAAATTAAGTGGCATTTATCCATTTTAAATAGTTGTGTTTACCTGACACATATGAGTTTTCCCCACACTAAAATCCTATGCTTATTGTTAAAAAAAAAGAGTAAATTGGATTTGGTTTGTTTACAGTGTATGTTTGGGAAGTACTTGTTCAAATATGATGTTCAGACCACAAATATTAGAGAATTTACAGTTGAATAAACAGAGCAAACTTACAAAAGTATCAAATATATTTAAAAGTTTATAACAGAACAAATATTAAACATTATATTCTGAGAGTCGCACTCCCAGATCTTACAGTAAAGTCAAATAGCTCTTTACAGTTTCCACGTCATAAAGCACGTGGCCTCTGTCGTCTCATGAGCTTCAGACCACACGGTGTCTGTTTGTCACTGAACATTCGTCACGAAACAACAGAAATATCCTGATTAATAATTTGTCACATTATAAAACGCTCACGTAACGTTTCTTCTTCCTTCACCGCTGCTTTGTGATCGCCGTCTGCATTCGGACAGAGGAAAGTGCTCGTCTGAAACAGCCCCACAAGAAAAAAAAACATTTCCTGGTGCTCGTGTCCCATCTGTGACCTCTGACCTCTGACCCCGACCCTCACAAAACTGGATCCGTGCTTCAGGCTGGACCGAAGAGATTCAAGTCCTCCGTCCCGAAGTGGAGGAATATCGTCCTTCATCACATCGAGGGACAGTTGTTTTGAACCACAACACATCAGACTTTTTGTTCAGTGTATATGGCACATTCAGGAGCATTTATAATACTAGAGTTAAATTAAGCAACAGTAAAAGTATCGAGCCCTCGAGCCTTTGTCCTCACAACCCTGATTTCACATATTCACAATGTGTGGCACTACATATTATTAAATAAAATATATAATAATATTCAGATCATTCGGACACTTATCCCTCGTCAGATCACTCAAAATCCACCGGGATTTCCTGTTTTATAATTGAAACCACATGTGCAAAATGGATATAAGCAAAGATATTTGATCCAGTTCAAACAACATTACATTACAGTGAGTTGTTCACCTCCTGGAAGTCACATTAACCTGTTGCCCATGTTTGAAGCTCTGTCCATCTTTGATGACATCAGATATGAGACAGTTTAACTGGGCCATAGAAATACTGTGTAATACCTTATGTTGTGCTCAGGCCCTGTACTTTCTGTCATGAAACACATTAGATGTATAATTCACTGTCGAGCACAATGTAAATCACTGCACTTCAGCAGGAAAGAGGGTTTCTATGGTAACCTCAGAGGGGCAGAAATAGTGTTTTCTACTGGCTTCCATCTCCATTCTTGGTTTTGAGCACCACCAAACTGACCATGACCGGGATAAGACAGATGGGCGTGATGACCAGAGCGAAAACGATCCCCGGCGGAGGGTCGCTCAGCTCCTCTGACGGGCAGTCCTGGAAATACTGCGCGTGAATGTCAAGAAATGTCTGCTCCACCAGAGGATTGGGCCACGGGATGACCAGGCAGTCAGATATCTCCTCTGTGCAAATGCTGAGGTTACTGTACAATCTGTGGGCGGAAGGGAAAGGACAACATAACGCAATTATGTCTGTACGAGTGCAGTCATAGCATCCCTCATCTGAAGGTTCCCATACAAAATTCTTCACATTACACACTGCATTTCCAAATGAGGTAGTTTCCCAGGGTCATATGGCATCAAGATGTACCAACTTACCCGCTCATGTTGCCCCAAATGCACCATTCATCGTTGCTTTGCGCCATGGCGGAGCGGAAGTTGAATAGACACAGAGACTCAAGAAGATTGGAGAGGCAGAACATCATATTTCCATTAAAGTAGACATGACAGATGTCGCACAGATCCATGCAGTGAGAGTTGTTCCCACAAGCTAGAAGAACAAAGAATGGGAAATATTAAAACCTCTACAAGGCTTTTCATTCATAATCCATTGTGCAAAATGAGTGATGTAACCTACCCGGTGAAGAATAGTTATAGACAGTGGCATCTGAAAAAAAAGCAACGACAAAAAGAGCGAAGTCAAACATAAGGCTTCTTTGATCTGCCACATGGAGCTGTAAAATGCATGCAATGTGTCATTTTTTTAAATCAGAAACTGTTGCTCCCCATTAAATGCCTTTAAGGTATTGCCAGTGTGTCCGGCACTCACAGCTGCACGGGGCCCAGGACCACACACTCACTCACCGTAGACTGCAGACAGAGCGACCCAAATGATCGTCAGCACTAGCTTCATGTCAGGCAAAAAGATGTAAAATTACGTCCTGTCCGGGGATGATCCGCATGTGTAGACCGCTTCCCCACACGCTGTATGCCGCAACATAACAGGAAACCGGCCCCGGGTGGACGTATGGAAAGGTTGCCCTCGGTTGCCAGATGTCCAAACAGTGTTACCCGCGGTCACCAGATGTGCACGGAGAGCCGGCCCTCGCGCCTTGGCAGCAGCTCCCGCTATCCCCAGACGCGCGTTTCTTTTTGGAGTTTTCTTCTTCTTTTTTCAAAGGGGTGGAGGCTACAAAAGATTGTCCTCTCCATCCTCCCAAATAAAAGGGAGCACACCCAAAGACTGAACGCATGGGCCGGGCGAACATCTGAAAACCCTTTAGTCTTTAACTCTTCTTCGTCTTCTGCGTTCGACTCGCTCAGTTTTCTCACAGTCCCGGGCCCGGCCAGCGCACAGCGTGTGATTTATTTGCCTTTCGGGGCTGCTCTGCCAAATGGGAAACACGAGTAAACATTTAAGATTGTGAAGTGAACAGAAAGGGGGGAGATTACTTTGTGTACCTTGTGCACAGTCATTTGCTGATCAATTTGTCATTTGTTCTTGTACTTTACTGTTGCAACTCTTCATTTATCCAGAGTTTTGATTTGGTTTGTTTTTCACTAAGAGGAGGTAAAAGTAATGATTTGTAATGGGGGTGGTTTTGTTCTACTTGTAAATGTATAGACAGTGTTTAGATTGTGATCAAATTAACTTTTACTTTGAGGAAGCAAAAGAAGGTTGGATTCTGATGGTATCCTGGGGTTCAACCTGGATGATTCGGGAATTACACAGACAATTCTGAGTAAAAGTGACAAATGATCGAGAAAAAGTAGTTTAGTTTATTGCTTGTGCAGTTTACATGTCCTTTTTTTGACGTTTTAAAAATGTCTGTGCTGTCAAATATGAGGCAATGTCACACACTGAACAATGAGCCGTGCTTCTTTTCAGCAGTTTCATAAGTTCTTCCTATTTGGATCTTGACCACACATTTTCTGCAGGAATCTTTATCACTGCGAGACAGGGACGGATCATTCAAACGCTAAACAGAACCAAATCTGTGCTGTTTTATTGCGGGTGGATTCAGAGCAGAGACAGACGTATTTCAGGCCCTGCAGCTTTGGCGAGCAGCTGTTTAAAGCGGCTATCACAACACGTGCGGCACAAGCAACAAACTGATACTTCCACCATATGTGCGTGTGGGAAAAGCGTCTGTCAGGTGGGGGTCTGCGAGCTGCAGCTGCGGCGGTTCAACTCCGAGCCCGAGCAAAGCATCTCCGCTGACCCCATCTACAATAAATGCAAACGCGCCGCACGGATTTCTCACGAGCAGCTTATTCACTTGCATCACCGTTACCACATCGGGCCCCTCTCGACATCTGCTGGGCCAGTTTTGATTTGGTAATGACATCAGGAAGTGTGTGTTTGGGCAGAGGCGGGGCTTAGAGAGGGGGGGGGGGGGGGGGACAGACTGGAATAAGATCTCTGCGGTTAAAGGGACAGCTTTCACCATCTCGCCCCGGTTTCACAACTCCAAAGTTCACGCGTTGATCACAGACGTCGCATGGGGTGAGCGATGAACAAATCCAGGTGGGGGGGGGCTGAGCGTTATGAGGTTCGGGTTAACCCCTGACCCCAAAGCATCATGGGAGCCGGAGTCTGCTGCTGCCGGCCCCCCCGTCAGCGCAGACCTCCCCACGAGCTGATGTTGGACCATAATAATAACACATAGACACAGGGAGGACTTGGCAGAGGCGCGTTTTACGTCTTTGTGAGCCAGCAGCGATGAATGAGCGTTCACGGGTCGGCCAAACCCCATTAAAAAGTTAAATAAAGACATACAGAAACACTTCAGGGTACAAAGTCACAAAAGATTTAGGAGACCTCCCGCTGACCAGAACGTTATTAACCGAAGCAAAAAAAATACTAAAAGTATCACATGAAAACACTAGTATCTAAGTATTAAAGTACCTGCTTCAAAACGCACTTAAAGAGTCAAAAGTAAAAGTATTTTGCGCTGATTTTGAGATCTAATAAAGCTTCAAATGTAGTGATTTTAATAAAGGTTTGTGCTGAAAAGTTTGTTGGAACAGAAACAATAATGAGTCAGTTGTTTTTTTCTAGCTGTTTTCCCTCCAGTTATGAACGTGCTAAAATACACCCCTCAGCTTTTTAAAGTCTCAAATTATAATAAATAATACTTTTACTTTTCAGTCCGGTTCAGAAATGTTTGGGCGTAGAAAGTACAGATACCTGCTCTCAAATGAAGTGAAGTAAAAGTAAAAACGTCCACTTAAATCTACTTCATTAATGTACAGATACCTCATTTTTTACTTTACTACTTTTACTTTTGTTACGTTTTTGTGTCATTGTGCAGGACACTTGTACAAATTGTGGTTCTTCGTGTCCAGTTAGGTTAAGACAATCATTATTTATTATTTATTACTACACACCGCATCAAAATGAAACATAAACTAACCAAAAAGCAGGTCTAGAGACTTTAACAGGACTAAAATGGGCTCAAACCAGGACCAAACCAGGAAGTGAACTCACCCCTATGATGTACAGTGACTCACTTGTTCACTTGGCATATGTTTCATACCAGCAGCCGTTTCTTCCACGTTACAGTAGTGTGTGGGAGTGAAACGCACAAAATACACAGGGGCTCGTGGTCTGGATTAAATCACGCACACGGCCACAACACTTTGATTTTGAGTATTAAGAAAACATTTTGACACACGCTTTGTTTCTGCCTCTACGGGGAGTTTGTTCACTTGTGTAAGACTGAAAACGGACACACGTGACGCAGCACCCGGCAGCGATTACAAAAGTGCAACTCAATATGAGAGATTTTTAGCCAAAAAGTTTGGACAACACGCAATAAAACACTCTGAAGAAATAAGAAGTAGCAAAATCAGAACTTACTCCAGTTTTTTTCTTTTGTGTCAGGAGAGAAGTCCTCTGTAAGAAAAGAAAATGGTTTAGTAAACTTTGTGCTGTATTTATTCACATACACCAAAGAACAATACGCACCTGACATAGTGGGTTCAGCTGCTAGGTCTTCATTGATGAGGCAAAGAGTCTGTCTGGCTGAAAAAAACATTGAAAAACGGTTAAAATATATAAGATTAAGATGTTGTTTCAGTTACTAAACACTGTGTAAGGTCGATATTGAATTATTAGGTAAAGGAAATTGCATGACCAGGCTATGGGAATGAGCAGGTCAGTGCATCCTCCCATTGTTTAAGCACAGCCACAAGGATATCCTGAGGTATATATATGGACAGCATGAGTAAAATATCAAATATCAAATGTACAACAAAGTTTTTTATTGAAAAGTAGTTAAATTTTCAATGTAATTAATATAGATACACATTTTCAGTGGCCTTTGTGATCCTATACGATTGACTGTAAGCAGCAGAGTGAAGTAAAGGTATAATGAGTAGTTTCACTTACCACAAATGACAATTATAATGAAATAAACCAAAGCAGCGGTCTCTCTTTGCTGGTGGTTTTGGCCTGTCATAGCGAACTCTTCTTCTCCTGTGGCGCTCTGCAGTCCCATCTCTTTAGGACGGCTCTTTAAATCAACAGGAAACACACATTTCCTTCCAGGGGCGGGTGTCAACAGTGAAAAGAGACAGGAGTTTGAGATAAGCTCAGAGCATTTTGTGCATCAGCAGCATCAGGCCAGTGACTCTGCTGGTGTCCTGGTCTGAACAGGCAGAGCCGCACAGAACACTGACAGAGGAGCTGCTGTTAGTATCATTAGTTACATTAAAGCGTTGATAAAGCAGCAAAATAACTACAGTAAGTCGCCTTTCTTCCAGCAATATACAAGTTCTGTTCAGATGTTTCAAGTTGCACTACACTGCAAGAAAGGCCTATCAAAAAATAAGAAAAAAACACCAATTTTGAGGTAAAAATGCCCTATTTTAAGTGAAATTTTCTGCCAGTGCAGTAAGAAATTTTCACTTACCAAGTTTTCTTAAAACAAGACCAAATACAAATTTTGTTCTAAGCAGAAAACACGAGTTTTAAGTATTTATGGCAAGATTTTTCACCTTATTGGTTTGAGAAGGAAGTTAAAGAGGCTTAACCTGGACTGAGTTAATATAAAAAGTGCTTAGAATAAGTTGTAATATCGAGATAAGATAAATCAGGATGGAATATCTTGAAACAAGTCAAAAAAAAATCTCATCTTATTAAGTAAAACATTCTTAAAATTGATCTTTTAAGATGAATCTGCTTAATTCAAGTCAGTTTAACTATGCTAGAAAATGCTTTTTTGTAGTGTATGTAACTTACCTGGTATAGAGGTCCACCGCCTGCTTGTTTCCATGGAGATAATATTTCTTGGCCTGAAATGTTCCACAGTGTGGCGTTAAAGCGACAAGCGTTCGATTGTCTGAAACGGCCATGTTGGATTGTCACATATAACATCAGTAGCTGCTGAAGTCTCTAGAGTCTGATCGTGTTTCACCTTTGGCCTGACAGAAGAAGACCTGAGAGCACAGGTGAGTCTGGACAGGTGAGTCTGGACAGGTGAGTCTGGACAGGCGAGTCTGGACAGGTGAGTCTGGACAGGTGAGTCTGGACAGGTGAGTCTGGACAGGTGAGTCTGGACAGGCGACTCTGGACAGGCGAGTCTGGACAGGTGAGTCTGGACAGGCAAGTTTGGACAGGCGAGTCTGGACAGGTGAGTCTGGACAGGTGAGTCTGGACAGGTGAGTCTGGACAGATGAGTTTGGACAGGTGAGTTTGGACAGGTGAGTCTGGACAGGCGAGTCTGGACAGGTGAGTCTGGACAGGCGAGTTTGGACAGGTGAGTTTGGACAGGCGAGTCTGGACAGGTGAGTTTGGACAGGTGAGTTTGGACAGGTGAGTCTGGACAGGCGAGTTTGGACAGGTGAGTCTGGACAGGTGAGTCTGGACAGATGAGTCTGGACAGGTGAGTCTGGACAGGCGAGTCTGGACAGGCGAGTTTGGACAGGTGAGTCTGGACAGGCGAGTCTGGACAGGTGAGTTTGGACAGGTGAGTTTGGACAGGCGAGTTTGGACAGGCGAGTTTGGACAGGCGAGTCTGGACAGGTGAGTCTGGACAGGCGAGTTTGGACAGGTGAGTCTGGACAGGTGAGTCTGGACAGATGAGTCTGGACAGGTGAGTCTGGACAGGCGAGTCTGGACAGGCGAGTTTGGACAGGTGAGTCTGGACAGGCGAGTCTGGACAGGTGAGTTTGGACAGGTGAGTCTGGACAGGCGAGTCTGGACAGGTGAGTCTGGACAGGCGAGTTTGGACAGGCGAGTTTGGACAGGTGAGTCTGGACAGGCGAGTCTGGACAGGCGAGTTTGGACAGGCGAGTTTGGACAGGCGAGTCTGGACAGGCGAGTCTGGACAGGTGAGTCTGGACAGGCGAGTCTGGACAGGCGAGTTTGGACAGGTGAGTCTGGACAGGCGAGTCTGGACAGGCGAGTTTGGACAGGCGAGTTTGGACAGGCGAGTTTGGACAGGTGAGTCTGGACAGGCGAGTCTGGACAGGCGAGTTTGGACAGGCGAGTTTGGACAGGCGAGTTTGGACAGGTGAGTCTGGACAGGCGAGTCTGGACAGGCGAGTTTGGACAGGCGAGTTTGGACAGGCGAGTTTGGACAGGCGAGTCTGGACAGGCGAGTCTGGACAGGTGAGTCTGGACAGGTGAGTCTGGACAAAGGCCCGGTGAGGGGAGGGGAGTGGGGGGCTGTCATCTAAAATAAATCAAATTCTGGTTTGTAGCTTTAAGGGTTCGTTAATTAGTTCTTATTCAGTTGGCGTTTATGGTGCTTAAAACATGAATTACGACTATAAGTGGGCTCGCCTCTCCTTAAACCCGACCTGTACTTTCTCCTGCTTATCTCCAATACAACATTAAAGACGAGCCGTCGGCGTATCCTCCAGCAGAAAAGAGTGCACCTTTTTCTCTGTGTATTCATGCTTCCTGAAACTAATTAAGACAGCAAAAAATATGTTATTTTGGACACTCAGAAATGCCCAACTGCCCTGGGGCTAAAGGGCATTAATGTGGCTGCCCGTTTGCGTTAGCGTTAGCCCATCGCCCGTGATTCTTGCACAAATACGCAAAGTAACTCAACAGTTTGCACTGACCAAAGTCGGGATCGAATTACTATCAGATCTCATCAGTTTCCAGTGTAAAAGAATAACAGATGAGAGTAAATGTGTGTGTGTGTGTGTGTGTGTGTGTGTGTGTGTGTGTGTGACTGACTGCAGTGGTTTTAATGGAGGAAATGCATAAATCATTAGCATTTTCCAGGGGTGTAACCGTGAAGGGTCAGCAAAGGTCTTACAATTGGGTCACTTCGATTCATTTCCAATGCACCAGCTGCCCATCCACAGCTGTCTAACACACACCACACACTGAAAATACTCGTGTTTTGCTAACGCTGAGTGAAGCCACATGTTTTTTCGATCTGTTACGCCGTCAGCGCAGATGACACAAACCTCCACCTCTCGCTCTGACGTCACGAGCGACTTCTACGGAGAAAAGAGGAACACTGGGATCTCCGGCGAATGGGATGACAACTGCAGAAAGAAAGAAAAAAAAAGTGGAACCGAGCCAATAGCAAAGGCTGCAGCTCCTCTTGGTTCCCTCTTTTAAGGCAGTGGTGTGTGTGGCTCTTCACATAAAGCATAACTGAAACGTTTCTGGTATTAATATTAACTTTATGCAAACTTTGATGCTGTTTCCAAGAAGAACAGTTTTGTCATTTAACGTGTGTGTTTGCGTCCCCTTGACAGTTTATTAAATAGCAGCTGTACACAAAGGAGAAGAAAAATCTACAGTGGCACATTCAGAAATTATAAATGTGTTGAAAATGTAAATAAATTATTACCGTGTCTTTGAAGTGGTTCAGTGAAGCTTTTGCTCACTTTAAATTGACATTATCAGACCAAAGTCACATTGAAACATTTATTTTCATTTCCCCAATTTGTTACAAATGTCAAGAGCTTTTGGCGTCTTCATGCAAACATGTCTGTCCTCCCTGAGTGAGGCACCACAGAGTCAGAATGATGGGGTTCGTTCTCAGCATTAACACACTGGCCTGAGGGGAAATGTTCTGTTCCCATCTCAGAACATGCAGCCAATTATTAATATATTAAATCCTGACTGCAGTGTACAGTCATTTAAATGTGTGATCATTTATTTGGCCACTTGGCACACACGCTTTACAGAAAAAGGCCAGTGTAAGATCTGTTTCGAATATATTTGCACTGTTTTCAGGCTAAATACAACAGACAGTGTAACCTGCTCCAACTGCCAATTCACGACTAAATCGGTTTGGCTGCTCTCAGTTCAGGTCCTTTCTTCAGACTCTTTATTGCTCTGTGACCTGGGGCCTTTTTAAATTGAATTTTTTGACCTAGTCAATGGCGCCCTCTGGTGGAAGAATCTAGCGCTACAGCTGACCACTGGCGGGAGCTATAGACTCTATAGGAATGTTTACAGCAAGTCTATTACATAACACTGTTTTTGTTCATATCAAGGTCTAACTGCTTTTTACACAACACTGCGCGTGTTGCTCCACTGTTACACGCGCTGTTTCTAAAGCCTCTGTGATCAAACCTGTGCAAACTGGGCGCACGTGGGAAACACCTGGGGGAATAATATAAAAAATTAGAAATGCTTTTTATATTTGCAGCGTTGGTACAATAAGCAGTGAAAGGACCCATCGTTCACGGTCCTCCTCGGTTCATACACTGAACAGTGCAGGGACAGTTACATCAGTTCCTGTGTGCACCTCTAAATGAACGACGTGCGCTGGCTGCTGCTTCACGCTACTTATATTCGCAGGACGCAGCAGAATAGCCATAAATTGCGTCGGAGGTGTTGCTGGGAACTGAGATCAAAATAAAGACGTCACCCTCCTGCTCGGCTTGGCTTAGCTGTGCCGAGGCTAAGTGCGCAGCTTTTCTCCTGATCTACAACAACAACACGCTCCTCCAGGAGCAGCGGTGGCACCATGACCGCGGATAACGCTGGGCTTTTGGAGACATCTCCTCGCCTCGTGGACCTAAGATCTGCGTCAGACCCGTAGCAAAAGCGAGCATTTCAAGCTGCTTTGCCCTGGAGAGCGGATTGGATCGTGTTGCGCAAAGAAGGACTAAAAACGTGCATTTGAAGGTATTTAATAAGAACTGCGACACTGTTGTGCAGATGGGCAAAGGGTAGTTACAGCGCACTTCATTGGCTTAAACGTGTGCACAACTTGCAGCATGGACAACACGTACAAACGTGGTCCTTTTGGATTAAATTTTAATTTTTACGCACCGCCTGTTCCCATTTGCCTACGGCATTTGAACTCTAGTAGAGTGGTTATGAAATAGTGGCACTGGAGGCTACTACGCACTTTTCCTCTACGCTTCATATTGGTTTTGTGAGCGGCACGCCCACCCCAGAGCAGTGTGGACGCCGTGATGGGAAATGGCCACATGCACGTTTAATTATGTAAGAGCTTCTTGTTTACTACGAGTTCGTGGCAAACAGCGCGATGCGATGACCACGAACTGGGTCCCATTGGTGCGTTTAAAGGCGTGTGGGCTGCGTTTTACACATCAGCTGTCAGTTTTGTTTTGCCAGCACAAGAGGGCGCTGTGTAAATGGTCATTTAAACAGAGAGATGAATGGGGAAGTTTCACATCCACGCTTGTTGTCTACTACATCACCACCTGTGGGGAAACATGCTGCTATTTGGCCATTTGGAATATTAACATGGATTTAGTATGTGCACTGAAAGGAAAACGTGAATTTACATGGGAATTAGATTGTACCGTCTTATTACTAATTGTACTAAACTTTAAAGGTGGTAGTGACAAAAGCACATATATACTTGTATATATTATTACACATATATGTTTAGTACATGCTTTATTACTTGCCAGTACTAGTGCGATATTATTAGTTGTTTCGGTTAAAAGACTCAAGCTTCTCCCATCCTGCTGACACACTTCCTGTATATACATACATCGCATTTCTTCATGTCACACGGCTGTAACTGTATATCTTCTGTTTTTTACTGCAGAGCCATGGAGGAAACGACCACAGCTGCTCCGCCCACCGGCCCTGGCACCATCCCCTCCGCACCACGAGCCCCTGCACCCCCCTGTGCCCTGTCCCGCAGCCTGCTGGAGTGGAGACGCAGAGTCAAGTCTGAATACATGCGCCTTCGCCAGCTCAAACGCCTTAAGAAAGCAGAGCAGGTCAAGGTGAGGATCTACATAACATTACAGCCAGTGAAGGTAGAGATCCAGTACTGGTATCAGATATCGGTGCAGATCCTGAAAAGTCAGTTTCCAAATATTGGTTCATTATCCTGGTTGGACATATGAATGGATGTAAAAAAAAAAAAAACTACTTAATAACTTATGTTTGACCTGAATATTTCATAATGTTTGATTTTATATTTAAAGAAAGATGTCGCTGTAGTTATTTAAGGGATAAACAACAGCTGCATAACACGTTTGGATCAGTTTACTCTTATTTTATATTAGTTTAAATTTTAAAATTATATTATTATAGTCTCTGCATTGATTTGGATTGATATCGGTAGATACTCACAATTGTAAAAGTGTCGTATTGGTGCCTGAACTGTCTCTAAATGAGGACAGACTGTCACTCTGTCTTTGGGCAAGATACTTTACCCAGTGTCTCTGTTTACAAATGTGGTTCTTATTATTATTATTCGCTTACAGTTTAAATTTCTCATTGTTGTCCAGAACCTGTTCGTGGCAAACAGACAGAAGATCGAGGAACAGACCAGTGTTTTAAATGCAGAATGGTCCAAGCTCAGAATTCAAGCCATTCCCGTGTCGACATCCATTGGAGCGTTACCCAACAAAAAGGTATAATTATAATGTAGTTGTATCTGTTTTATCTCACTGTGTATACTGATGACGATAAAAGAAGCAACAAAGCTGTACTTATCAAACACGTTTTATTTATGATTTTGGAATCCTCTCTAAAAACACATTCAAGATCTTCTAGCTGATTCTATATTACGGACATACCCCGACTTGTCTTTTGTTTCATTCGTCCAAAACGCAACTCCGGGTGTGTCCGTGACGAGGAAACGACGTTAGATCAGAAAACAGCGGCAAAATTTTCCATTTCATCTTCACAAATAAGGCCCGGCGTTATAACTCTATTCCAGACGTGCACAGTGGAGTTCGGCTACTCGTCCTTCAAGCCTCAGTCGGTTCCTTTGAGACCACTGTCCACTGTGGCCGCCATCCCCTTCATGTACTCCTGGTCACCTCTGCAGCACAACTTCATGGTACAGTCCAGTGTTTTTATCAGCTTTTAGCATTAGAGTAGTAGCAGAGTAGTACAGTTACTTCAGGCTACACTTACAGACACGTACGTTTTAACATTTGGACACGTGTTTTGGGGAAATAGGTGGAGGATGAGACTTTTCTTCATAACATCCCGTACATGGGCGATGAGGTGCTGGAACAAGATGAAGCGTTTTTGGAGGAGCTCATTGACAACTATGACGGAGTTCATGGCGACAGAGGTGAAACCGTTTCGCCTGTTTTGCCATTGGCCTATTTACTATTTACTTTAGGCTTTGTAAGGTAAGGTGAAAACATACTGATGTGTGAGTAAAGTAAAAGCAAATTAAATATATCTAAATATACTGTGTCAAGACAATGTAAATAGAGGTGGGGTAAAGAAATACAGGGTAGTGACGAAATGGAGGCTCTGACATGACATTAGGTTGTAATAAGGGTGAGTTTTATTTGACTAAACTAAATTTGCCCACTGACAACACGTGGATTTCTGTATCTCTAATTCATCCATTCATATTCCCTTATTTTATTCCTTCTAACATCTTTACCTGCATCGCCGTACTCAAAGTGACTGTTACGGTCATGTTGTTATTTGCTTTTAGAAGGTGGATTTATCAGCGATGAAGTGTTTAAAGAGTTGGTAGAAGCCCTGAGCCAGTACCCGGATCAAGAGGAGGAGGATGAGGAGCCGGCTGCACCGGAGGCAGTGGTGAAGAAGGACGACGAGAGGATTCTGAGGAGCAGCTCCACGGTGGAGACGTCAGATGACGCCAGACCTGCCGTTGTGCCATTTAGCAGGAGGAAGAGGAGAAGCACGACGGAGGGTGGGGCTCCAAATGCAAACAATTCAAATAAGTAGTAAGAATGTAGTGCAGAAGGATTCATCACTTATCATTTATCACAGATTTCCGTGTCTTACAAAAATAATTGATACACAACACTTTATTATGAAGTTATAATCATGTAATAATACAAATATAATTAAGTAAATCTGAGTAAAAGTGGTCTTACCCGTATAAGTAACATTCAGATAGTGTTATTTACATTGTTGAGTTGATATAATTCAATAAAAATAGTAATAATAGTTGTCAAACTTTCCAAACCTAGAACCATCTAAGTAAACCTTTACCCTTCCAAGAACCACCAGGACTAAAGCAGCAATACAACAGGAATTAACCTACAGAGGGGCAAAAAAGCATATTAAATTTACTCTTAAATGACACAAATATCTGAAGTTTAGTTTAGTTAGTTTTGTTTATTCTTTATTTCACAGGGACCGTGTACAAATGCATTACTCTTACAAAAGAGAAGACGATTAGTACCAGATTTAGCTGCTGTTACTTCTGCAGTCCCTGGGCACGTGAACACATATTAAAAATAGACATTTCATTACAATTACATTATAAGACTCATTTAGTTCATCATTAACAGCCTCGCACCACCAAAAGAAGCTTGTGTATCATATTTGTTTATATATTTATTTTTTCATTCTGTTGAATTCTTAATATTTGTCAAGTAGAGGTACAACAGAATGAAAAAATAAATGTATAAACAAATATGATACACGAGCTGTTTATTCTCAGAGTCTTAATAGTATATGTAACCTATTAACACATATATGGGGACTTGAGATCATTTTCGTGGTAAAAATATGCATTTAAAGAGTTCCAAATTATAAAGTTTGACTGAAATTGTGAATCATTTCTTGTTTCTGTTGCAGCGAGAGACGTGTCCACCTGTAAGGCCATTCCCAGTGATAAGATATTCACCGCCATCGCTTCAATGTTTCCCTACAAGGGCAGCACAGAGGAGCTGAAGGAAAAGTAAGAACGAAAAAGCACATTGTACAAAACCGAGTGTTGCTGAGCGTCGCCGTGGAGGAGTTCAGGCAGGAGAGCTGTAATGAAGGTTCTTTTGTGCACGTTTCACATTTGTAACAGTGAACAGAGGCATTTGACTTTTAAACTAACTACGCACGAACAATTACGCCGCTGCAGTGTAAATTGTGACCACAGACAGTTGATGTTATGTGTAACCTTGTGAGGACTTTTTCCCCGTTCAAAAGATGTAAGACTTTTTAAAGTGAAGCAGTTCGCCAGCAGCGTATGAACAATGACGATATGTGATTTGATACGAGATGCTTTCAGTTACACGACATTGCCTCTTGTGACTTTTAGCCGTGTTATGATGTTGTTACCTCATCAGAAACATACTTGGAGCTGTGTTTTGTTTCATTCACACATGTTCGAGTGACCCTTTATTATTAGTCTGCCTTTGTTAACAGCTTTTACCTTTAGTTGAGTAGAGATCGGCTTCTCCAGTGCTGAAATTTTCCAAATGATTGAGTTTAAAAACGCAGTGGAGCACTTCCATCACATCACAAGGTGTGTTTTCTGTTTGAGAGAAGAACTCAGGGAATCCAAACATGTGTGAATGAAACAGAGATATGTTTTTGATGAGGAAACAACATTATAACTTTAGAACAGGGGCGTCAAACTCATTTTGGTCCCGGGGCCGTATACAACCTACTTTGATCCCAAAGGGGCCGGATCAGAAAACTCATGGTATATTTACCCTAAAAATAGCAATAAGTCCAAATATTTGTGCAGAGAAACACAAATCTGTTACAGAAATCTTTTTTATTTGATTTTATTGTACTAAATATTGTAATATTATGCTAGGTCAGGTAGCTTTGCTCTCACAGCAGCATCACTAACTTCTTGGCCCCTGGTAAAAACAGACAGGCTGATGAGGGTCACGGTCAACAGTTAAAACGATCGTCCTTTAAGAGCGTTTGAAAAGAGGCGAGTCTTCATTTGTGCTGCTCTGGTGGGAGTCGGCCGCGCACAGAAGCGCTGGAGACGATGCTATGCAAAGCGGCGCAGAAAATTACCAGAAAAATCTGAAAATTTTAAGTATTTTAATAGAAAATCAGCTGAGGGCCAGATTAAAGGTCTTCGAGGGCCGGATCTGGCCCCCGGGCCTCATGTTTGACACCTGTGCTTTAGAAAATAGCATAAAGAGGCTCTGTGACACCTTTTTCCTTGTTGCTAGCCCAAATAGTATAGTTGTATTGTCTTACTAGATTGTTAATATAATCTCACCGTTTCCATATGATATTGACACTCAAATAATTGTTCTTTTTTAACCAGGTATAGGGACTTATTGGAACCTCCTAACCCAGTGAAGTTGCCTCCCCTTTGCACTCCCAACCTGGACGGTCCGTTCGCCAAGTCTGTGCAGAGGGAGCAGTCCTTACACTCCTTCCACACGCTCTTCTGCAGACGCTGCTTCAAATACGACTGTTTCCTCCATCGTAAGTGCACAGTTCGCTTCAGTAAGGTCAATGTTGTGAGCAGGGGAGTCGACGGGGGGTGCGGCTTGGGCCTGGTTGTGAGTATTGTAAGTATAATAATGCCTAAACATTTTTATAGCTTTCCACGCCACGCCAAATGTTTACAAGAGAAAGAGCAAAGAAATCCGCATGGAGACTGAGCCTTGTGGTGACGACTGCTTCTTGCTGCAGGTAACTGTCTTATTGTTTCTATGATCATTATTTACCCCATACTTTTCCTTTTAAACGTTGAGTGTCTGTTTTCATGTGAAGAAAGGGGCAAAAGAGTTTGTGGAGCAGAATATGCTGAGGTCCCAAAGGTCCCGGAAGAGAAAGAAGGCACAACGTACCACGGGCTCCAGCTGCCCCGGTCCGTCCAATGAGGAGGGCAAAGAGGTCGAGAGTGACCACGAAACCACCTCCTCCTCTGGTAGGACTTTCCTTTAAAACCTTTGCACTGCACACTTAATCATTTTGAAGCACAGTGTCTTACATACAAATGTCGTAAATGACGTAATACAAATCTGATAGACTTTTAGTATAGCATCTTGTGTCTTGTCCCCTCTCTCCAGTCAACCCACACTCACATCCACTCACACACTCATACCCTGCTTCTCCGTCCTTATGTTCACCTCATCATCAGTTTGTTCTTGCCAATAAAAACAATATAACACCACAAGAGGAGACCGTCTTCCTCCTGGAGCTTATAGTGCAGTGTCATTAATGCCTTGCAGGACTCAGCAGTGACTCAGCAGACTCCAGGCACGTGTCGAGATAATGTGGAAAAACAGATTGTTGAATAGATTAATAAAACACTTAGAGGAGGAGCATGTGCTCTGCTTTAGGCTTGTTGCCAAGCAACATTAGTCCGTCTGCTGCTCGGTTCAAGCATCAATCCTGAAATCCAAAAACACATTTGCTCTTGTGTCTCTAAGCCTGCAGCCAAAACCTAGCCATCCTTTAAAGTGTTTCTGCGTGAGTCCATAGACATGAAGGGATTTTGGTGTATGTCTTAAACAGAGGGGAATTCTCGGTGCCAGACGCCCACTAAAGTGCGTGTGGGAGAGGAGGAGGCGGAGCCTCAGGCCTGCTGTGTGGAGTGGACCGGAGCAGAGGAGTCTCTCTTCAGAGTCCTTCACGGCACATACTTCAACAACTTCTGCTCCATCGCACGACTCATCGGCACCAAAAACTGCAAAGAGGTGTCCACACTTATCACTCAGTCAGCTGTCAGCACTCACAAACACGCTAGCATATTGTCACAACACATTTCAGTCCTGATCTTACACCACTGACACTTTTTTGTCAATATCAAACACTAAAATGAGGTTAGTAAGCCCAAAACTGAGAATAGATTTAAATATTTTTTATAAAGCAGCATTTTGTTACAAATCACATCACTGTGCAATGGCTGCATGTGTTTGTAAAACATTTTGTTGATTGCAAACCCAGAAGAGAGTGTCCGATACCTCAGAGCTGGTTGTGTCAGGGTGGTCCACGAGTAAAGTCTTGGCCCGTCTGACACAGCTTTGCACACTGCCAAAAACTCATGCATGTGAATCCTACTGATACACAAGGGACAAGTTAGACCGGATAACCAGCTTTAAGTCGGGGCTGGTCTGATGTCATGTGAGTAAATCAGAAATGTTTTGGAATGTAGCTGTTGACTCACCCACAGAAACATTTGCTCCATTGTGGTGGACTATTACACTTTTGTTGTTGTGGGCCAGTCATGTGGATAATTGGGTGAACTTCACACAGAATGGTATGTAGCATTATAAACATAGATGTTTACCAGATGGAGACTGGCCTCCTATTTTCTGATCATATGGGACGTGTTTGTTTAACTTTAAAGCTCAAGCCTTCAAGGCTGAGAAGCATAACTACAGGTAGTTCACATCAGTGCACTGGAAACAGTAAATTCCTAAACCGAAACACATGAGACACAGACTTTTCTGCTTGTGTTTTTGAGTCGGAGAATGTCCAGTGTGTGTTTTTGTCGCCCTGCCATAGAAATGTGGTGAGCTGCTCTATCATTATCCGGGCCTGTGTCTCAGGGAGCAGACCCAGACTGGGGTTTGGCAGCCATATCAGCTTGTGTGTTTAGACGTTCAGGATTTTAAATCAGAGGACTCAAAGGAAGTGGAAGTTCTGTGGTGTAGTTTTAAGCATTTCACTGCACACAGAGGAATGTATGATTTCCTAGGCAAACCATTCAGACTTATATGATCGTTATATCATTTGTTTTAGGTGTATGAGTTTGCTGCAAAGGAAGTCTTGATCCACAGAGTTCCACTAATGGATGGAGGCATCTCTCCTCAAAAGAAAAAAAGAAAACACAGGTAAAATCTGCCTGCTCCGTATATGTTTAGTTGTTCCTCAAACTGACTTCAGTTTTGTTCTTGGTGCAGGTTATGGGCAAAGATCCAGCTAAAGAAAGGTACTCCCCTCTCAACTGACTCACTGCTCGGTCCCACTCCTGTTCTGATTCTGTGTCCTCTGCTGGTCCAGATAACTCGTCCAGTCAGGTGTACAACTACCAGCCATGTGACCACCCGGACCACCCATGTGACAGCTCCTGCCCCTGTGTCATGACCCAGAATTTCTGTGAGAAGTTCTGCCAGTGCGAGACTGAGTGTGAGTGTCGCCGTACTGTAAGCTTCACTATGATTATTCTATGTGGGTAAGTCTGCCTACTGTAAGATGTAGGGGTAGAGTCGTCAAGATTGTACTGAAAGGTGCACGGAGGGTCCACCACCTGCTCGTTTCCATGGAGTTGTGATCGTTTTGGCTGGAATATTCCACCTCACTGTATTAAACTTGCCTATTTTGCATTTATTGCTTAAAAATACCATGAAAAAAGGCTTTCTTAGATACACTGAGACGCCTCTCCATAGATCTGGCCTGTATCTAGGCCTAGTTTCTGCTTATCTTATATAGATGAGCTTAATGCTTGAGTGTGGAACATTCCAGACAAAGCAATTGTTTCATGGATACAAGCAGATGGTGGACCTTTCTCAAGAAAAGTTACAGTTACTTTACTTTACTTTACTTACTATTATTACTTCAGAATATTTCATAATATTACTCAAAGTCTAAATGTGAGTGTTTTCAAACTGTAAAGCTGCACTATGTAACTTTTTGGTTAGAGTTCGTCACCTGCTTGTTTCTATGGAGATGTCATTTCTTTGCCTGGAATGTTCCACAGTACGACAGCGCTACGTTACATTTGTCCAATTACAGGTGGTTTTATAGCTCAAAAATACCCGGAAAAACAGGCATCCTGACTGTGAGCGGGGCCGCCTCTCCGCAGATGTGACCTGTAACTTGGTCCGGTTTCGTCTCCATGAGGACAGAAAGGTTTAATGACGTACTGTGAAACATTTGAGACGATAAATAACATCTCCATGGAGAGAAGCATTAGGAAAAAGCATTTAAAGGTCATATCTAATCTAATAAACGTCCAGCAGCAAGAGCTTTACTCAAGTAACACGTACTGTAACTTCAGATTAGTTTCACTCAAGTGGAGGTAAAAAGTGCAATACAGTGTGATCAATTTCTTTTAAAAGTTGCACACTGTACATATCACGTATTTCTACCCGTCCTCTACCGTATGTTTGTGTCTGGTTGGTTACTCGGGGCACAGAGCAGAGGCAGAATGTAAAATGATTCTGCAGTATTTTGGCGTCAGGGGAGAGAGTGTGTCCTCCAGCCTGGGGAGGAGGGTGTGTTACTGCAGCACAAATGACCCAGCGCTGCAATTCCTCCAGCAGCCACACGGAGGACGAGTGTTTGTGTGTGTGTGTGTGTGTGTGTCAGCCTCTGGCATAAATCTATTGAGGAGGTGGGCAACATGGCGACAAATCAAACGCTTTTCTAACAGCTTATGCCACTGTGTCTCTTGACAGTCGCTCATCAACCCTTTCTGACCATGAATCCTTCACTCAGACCGTTCTCATAAAGAGGGAAGGTGGGTGAAGTGTCTTGCCCAAGATACAGCGTCAATATATTCTGGCTCAAGCAGGGATCAATCAAACCTCCTCGTCAATTAGCGATCGTCAGATGTGGCTTATTTCATGGCCGATTACGATGCCGACGGTTTGGAATCCAGAGGAACTGATGTCCGATAAGCTCTGCCGATATTTTGGGTTTAAAATTGATTATTACCCCCAAATTCTGTCATATAAATTTACCACAAACTCATTCACAGCCCTTTTTTGGCCATAAGCCTTTACAAGAGTTGTGTAGTCACGTTTTGTCCAGTTATCTCTGCGCATTTAAGGGTGAAAATAAAGCTTTGTGTTTACTCTTCAGGCACCAGGCTAAGTATCGGCCTCTGCTAGAGATTTAACGCCAATAGCCCATGTGCTTAAAAGTGCTGGACTATATTTTGGGGGAAATTTATTTTATAAAATCAGAGACCAAGAACCAACGTTTCATCTTGAAATACGAGTTATAGAAGTCATAGTAATGAAAACAACCCAATAGAGAAGAATCCATGTATCATTCGTTGATTCGTTTTTCAATATAGAACCAAAAATAAGAAAACGAAAAAACAACTCTTTTCTTTATTATTTGTCTCTAAAACCAAAATGAAAAAACAGATAACGATTTGTTTTTTTCATTTTTAATTCATATATACAATTCATATATTTGGTCTATGGGCTGTGTAAAAATTTAATATATAAGTCGCACCTGAGGATAAGTCGCAGGAACCACCCAAACTCTGAAAAGGTGCGACTTATAGTCTGAAAAATACGGTATATTGGCAGTGGCTCTAGTGGAAACTGTGTGCGTAGTTGTGTCCTTGGGCAAGTATGAATGTTGGTCATGATCAGAGGGGCCAGTGGTGCAGACTGGCCCCTGTCTGTCTGCCCCAGGGCAGCTGTGGCTACAGTGGAGGCTTATCACAGCTGAATATGGAGTGAACGAGTAATGCACTAAACTGTGAAGGAACTTTGAGTATCTGGAAATGTGCTGTACAACACTAAAGCATTATCATATCACTTTGCCTTTGGGGTGGTTGTCATAGGACTCACCCCTACATGAACCAGCATTATAGATAAGACCTTTTATTTATGCTTCAGAGACATGGTTCTGGATGATTTGTGTTAGACCCAAACCCTCCTCCTTAAACCTGCTTAGCTTCCGAGATGTGACGAGATCATCTGACTTTTGGCTAGGTTCTCATTTCGCCCACTCAAACATAAAACTGTCAAGTCAAGGTTTATTTATGCTTTAGGGAGATGTTTCTGGATGATTACACTACAAAAAAGGATTTTCTAGCATAGTTAAACTGACTTGAATTAAGCAGATTCATCTTAAAAGATCAATTTTAAGATTTTTTTACTTAATAAGATGAGATTTTTTTACTTCTTTCAAGATATTCCATCCTGATTTATCTTATCTCGATATTACAACTTATTCTAAGCACTTTTTATATTAACTCAGTCCAGGTTAAGCCTCTTTAACTTCCTTCTCAAACCAATAAGGTGAAAAATCTTGCCATAAATACTTGAAACTCGTGTTCTCTGCTTAGAACAAGATTCATATTTTGTCTTGTTTTAAGAAAACTTGGTAAGTGAAAATTTCTTACTGCACTGGCAGAAAATTTCACTTAAAATAGTGCATTTTTACCTCAGAATTGGTATTTTTTTCTTATTTTTTGATAGGCCTTTTTTGCAGTGTAGTCATAGTGGATGATTTGTTTAAAGACACACTGTGTAACTTTTCTGGTAGCACGTCAATCGCCTGCTTCTCTCTGGAGATATTGCCTGGAATGTTCCACAGTATGGCATTGCAATTACGTATCTGTACAGAGACGGCAGCTGACCCCACAGGGCCCTATTACATGTCAAATCTGTGGAGAGGCAAGTCCACTCACATTAAGAAGGCAGATTTTTCGGTCAATAAAAAACCCATATTGTTGAGTAAATCCAAGAATTGTACTTTTAATGCAATGCCAGGACATAACAGACAAAACAATAACATCAAATCTAAAAACTCTATTCAAAATGAGGAATAAAGCTGCTCCTCCCTTGAAAACACTGATCAAACTTTGCTCAGAACAGACGACTCGATCCACACGTCCACAACAAACAGAAACTGTGCGATTCCACAAAGATCCTCGGCCTTTGCACAGTCGCCTTTTCATTTCTAACTATTAAACAGTGGAATAAACTTCCAGACTCTGAAACAGTCTGGAGACATTCAGCATTTTACTCCAAACCTAAAAAAAAGCACATTCTAGACACTCAAACGTGCCCACATCAGTCGAGCTCATTATACTGGACATTTTTACTAACAAATTCAGCACAACTACATTTAATCTCATTGTTGCTGTGATTTTAAGAAGTCGGGTTTAATGATTTGTGATGTTTTATTGTATTTTTACTGCTATATTGTGATGTAAATTGTAAATATTTTGTGTGTTCACCTTCATCTCTTCTTTTAGAAAGATGAATGACTTTTGTACAAATAAAGACTAAACTAAACTAAACTAGACAAGCAGGTGGCTGACCTTTCACCAGAAAAGTTACACAGTGCACCTTTAAAACCAGCTTCCCCCCTTCCCTTAAACACGCTCAGCTTCCGAGATGTGACGGGATCATCTGACGTTTGGCTCGGTTCTGATTTCGCCACCCAAACATAAAACGGAAAAAGTCCACATTTATTTACGCTGCAGAAAGATGTTTTTGTATGATTAGTCACAGATGCTCCATAAACCTGCCTGTTCCCGTACGCTGAGTAAGCCTCGCCAGGCAGGAAGCATCTCTGGCACTCGCATGTGCTCTCTGCAGCGATCTGGAGGCAAATCAAAGAAAAGTGACAAGCAGTGGGCTGAAACACAACATCGTCCTGTGAGTCAGACGGCTGTGGCTAAACCCAGTCTAAAGAATCACACACACACACACAAAGGCCCTAAATGAGACTTTTAACTAATGTTTCGCTTCAGCTGCTGGGAAGACGTTCACTTTTTCCTTTTTGATCCTCCTGTTCGTCCACATGGTGTAAAGTTACAGCGCAGAGGAGATTTCTACCACCAGAGGGCACACAGACACACAGACCCTTTGCATTATTCAGGAGGCTGTGCTGCGTCTGTATTGGAGACGTATGAACTGATGACTCAATCCAAACACAATCTATCGCTCGACACTGAACAAAACAATATCTACATTATTTGGAATCATTTGAATACAGAAAATGCTGTTCTAGCTCTAGTTTATACAGTTTTAACATTTAAGAAAGTGATTGAAATGCTTGACTAGTTAAGTAAGTTATTTTCAGTTCTACAAATCTACAAATTAAACCAATTTTAATAAATAAAAATCACTCAAATTAGTCGGGAGGCTGTGGCAGTGTATCTAGGAAGCATTACAAATTAGACTTAGACTGACTTTATGGATCCACAAGGAAAGTTACCGTGTTTTTCGGACTATAAAGCGCATCGCATTATGAGGCGCAATATCAATGAACGGGTCTGTTTACATAGATAAGGCGCACTGGACTATAAGACGCGTTAAGAAAGACTGATCCCTTAGCCCAGGCATCCACGATCCGCTGGCAGATCGTGGTGTATCTCGCCCGGCGTCGCCTCCCTGTCTTGGTGAATGTGAGTTCGTCTTCTGTCGCAGTTTAACTTTGACCTGTTGACACCAGTATCGAGCGATTGGAGTTCTTTGGTTAATCCACGCAGAATGATGACAGCAGCATGTTTCTTAACCGGTGCCATTTCGGGCTCTTTATACACACACCATAATATGACGCTGAAGCACAGTGCTGTATTTATTACTCCACGTTATGCTCCGACAATCCATCAAGCAGCTTTGTACTAAAACATTTTAACCAGTGTTTGAGCGCTGTCGACTACATAAATTTGGTTCAAGGTCAGTAAGCACAATATGAATTAATACATAAAGTGCACCGGATTATAAGGCACACTGTTGATTTTTGAGAAAATTAAAGGATTTTGGGTGCGCCTTATGGTCCGAAAAATACGGTACTGTTGATATTTGAGAAAATTAAAGGATTCTGAGTGCGCCTTATAGTCCGAAAAATACGGTATTGTTGATTTTTGAGAAAATTAAAGGATTTTGAGTGCGCCTTATGGTCCGAAAAATACGGTACTGTTGATTTTTGAGAAAATTAAAGGATTTTGAGTGCGCCTTATAGTCAAAAAAATACGGTACTGTTGATTTTTGAGAAAATTAAAGGATTTTGAGTGCACCTTATGGTCCGAAAAATACGGTATATGGACGCCGTAGCTCACAAGTAGCAAAATAGCAAGATGCTGGTGTAAAATAAAGCATAATCATACAAATGTACATGTACAAGTAAAAATAAACTATAGTAATACAAATATATTTCTCAGCTGTATAAAGGAGGTGGGTAAGAACAGTGCAAAGAGGAAATAGTGATTGACACAGGGTTGTCTGTACGGTTGTCTGGAGAATGGTGTGAATGTAGTTCTGCATCTCTCACTGTAGGATCCTGTTTGAGAATGAGCTCCTCTCAGTTCATATTGATATTACACGACAGTTTAAGCCTGTTTCCAGACTTGACTCGGCCCTAATGCCGCTCTTGCATAATAAAGTGTCTCTGTGCGCCCCCGTTGAAAAAGTCAAGACATGCCCCTGAATTCAAATGATTTTAACTCGCCGTTTTTTGCAGGACGTCTCTTGCTTCTGAATCCGAATGTCTCGTCGTTGTTTGCAGGTCAGAATCGGTTCCCGGGCTGCAGGTGTAAGACCCAGTGTAACACAAAGCAGTGCCCGTGTTACCTGGCCGTGAGGGAGTGCGACCCGGACCTGTGCATGACGTGTGGAGCGGCCGACCACTGGGACAGCAAAGGGGTGTCCTGCAAGAACTGCTCCATCCAGAGAGGTCTCAAGAAGGTACAGGAAAGAACCAAATATCAGCACTTTAAAGATGTCGAGATACATATAATTTGTTTATTCTGCCATTTTGTCTTAAAGTGGCATAATACACACAAAGTTTTACATTTAGATTTCGTTTTGACCCAAGTGCCCTCCCTTACATAACACATGGGTCACATCTACACTTCAAACTAAGGACATTTTAAACACTGTCCATCCATTTGACATGTCCCAGCACCCAAATTACCGCCACAACTATACAACATGTTCTTGAAAATAACAGTATTTTTAATTTTCTTACAAATGTCCCTTAAATTGTCTTTGCAGCACTTGCTCTTGGCTCCCTCTGATGTGGCCGGTTGGGGCACCTTCATCAAAGAACCTGTGCAGAAGAATGAGTTTATATCCGAGTACTGTGGAGAGGTATGTTTGCACCTGTTTATTTATTTATTTTGTATTTATGTATGATTTAAGTTAAAGTTATATAATTGCTTACCAATTATATGAACTATTTCATGCATCGTTTTTGCCACATGTATTGATGTAAACCACAGGTGTCAAACATGCGGCCCGGGGACCAGATCCGGCCCTCCAAGACCTTTAATCTGGCCCTCGGCTGATTTTCTATTAAAATCTAAAAAAAATTCTGATTTTTTTGGTAATTTTCTGCGCATCTTAGCATAGCAGCGTCTCCAGTGCTTCTGTGCGTGGCGCCTCCACCAGACAAATGAAGACCTGCCTCTTTCCAAACACTCTTAAAGGACGATCATTTTGACTGTTGACCGTGCCACCCTCATCAGCAAAATGTCAAAAATAAGAAAAGGACTGAAGAAACAGCCGTCTGTTTTCACCCAGGGGCCAAGAGGCTACTGATGCTGCTGTGAAAACAACCTGACCTAGCATAATATTATAATATTTTGTAAAATAAAATAAATTTCTGTAATAGATTTGCGTTTCTCTGCACAAATATTTGGACTTATTGCTATTTTTGAGGTATATATGCCATGAGTTTTCTGATGCGGCCCCTTTGGAATCAAAATTGGTTGTATACGGCCCCCGGACCAAAATGAGTTTGACACCCCTGATGTAAACAAACCAAAATTCATATATGAAATACATTTTTAGATAATTTTGTAATGTCCCTTCTTAAATTAATAACTCTCTTCCTTAAATTCGATGAAAAGCCCTGGACAAAACCCCAGTATCCACGCAACAGTTGGCAAAAGACGTGCGTTCTTATATTTAAACACGTCCTCATTCAGTCGTTTGCTGTGTGCAGCTCATCTCCCAGGACGAGGCGGACCGGCGTGGGCGGATCTACGACAAATACATGTCCAGTTTCCTTTTCAACCTGAACAATGGCAAGTCCTCCCTGCCTCTCCTCAGCCTGCAGCCGCCGTCATTTACACTTGTCCTAACCGCTGTGTTTCTCTCAGTAGACTTTGTCGTCGATGCCACTCGCAAAGGCAACAAAATCCGCTTTGCCAACCATTCAGTCAACCCCAACTGCTACGCGAAAGGTAAGACGATGTTTTTTTTTACGTGAACTACAGGTTTGCGCAGGATTTTGAGCTGAATATGTTTTTCTCATATATCAGTGGTGATGGTGAACGGGGACCACCGGATAGGGATCTTTGCCAAACGAGCGATACTGCAAGGAGAGGAGCTCTTCTTCGACTACAGGTGCCACTCCGTAGATGTAAAAGAATAACTGTTTTGCTCTTGTCTCGGAATGTTCCACAGCAATGCCATTCCACAGATCTGACTTGTAACTCGCTGCACTTTTTTTGCATCCATGCGGCTACATCATTCCGATAAAATACTGTGGAACATTCTCGATATTAAACAGCTCTGTCTTACGTTTATTAAATTACAGGTGGTTTTGTCGCTCAAAAATAGCTAGAAAAACAGGTTTGTCTGTCAGCGGGGTCGCCCCTCCACAGATCTGTCCTGTAACTTGGTCTGGTTTGAAGATAGAAAGGTTTAATACTGTGATTTTTTTATTTTTTCATATTTGTTTACTTTATATACTTTTAGCACTACCTCACTTTTCATTTGCACATTTTAGTTTTGTCCATTTGTGGTCTTGTCTTGTGTGTCTTTTTGTTCCGTTTGACTTGAATCTTCGCCCTGAGGTGGGAGAAAACAGTCATTCCACCCGTGCTGTGTGTTTAGTACGTTTATGCACATGTGACAATAAAGATGATCGATCGAAACATTCCAGACAAAGCAATAAAATCTCCACGGAGAGAAGAGTTTAGCCTGACCTTCCGCCGAAAAAAAGTTACACAATGCCCCTTTAATGTGGCTTTGAGTGTCATGGTGTCATTCAGCAGGTTATTATCAGCAGTGTCACGGCCAAAAAGCGCAGTATGTACCAGGCTCTAAAAATAGTCTTCTCAAAAACACGATTGTCTTTACAAACTGGGACAGTAAAGTAATAGTTTAGTTACATAATATGTATTTGTAACACAGTCATTATGTTAAAACTATTATTTATAAACTGCATTAAATAAAGCTTTATTTCTTTATTTATTTATTTATTTATTTATTTATTTGGATGGGACAGTGCAGATTAATGAACGTCCAATTTGTGCAAAATCACACAAATTGGCGTAAATATGCCGGATTTAGCACAGTGCGAATTTCCATCCGTCCCAAACCTAAAATATAACAATCATTAGACAATATATTACAGTCACAACATAAAACAGATGATTATATATGTACAATACACGACACAATAGATTTATAATAAATTCATCTGCTGATGGGCCTGACCTAAAGTGCAGCTTGAAAGGTGCTTCTCACAGTCTGAAGAATAAAGTGCATTTTATTAAAGTGCCTTGCCACCTGTGTGTGTGTGTGTGTGTGTGTTTCTTGTATGTTGTGGCTGTTGTGTGTTTGGATGATTACAGTTTTGATTACTTGCATTCCCAGTGTAAGGAAGGGTTGTTTTCTCTATAATTTTGAGTTTACATTGCCCTCTGCAGGAATTATTAATACTTTATCCTCTATAACTGAATAGCTGGAGGATATTATTGGCTTGCTACATATAAACATAATTAATATATATGGTCACTTTTGGGGGTACAACTGTCATTGAGATACGAGTGTAAATCGTTGTAGAGAAAGATAAATTGGTTTTCAGTTCCCCTCCTTCAACACCACTGCTGGACTGGCTTGTTTAGTTCACTTGTGTTAATCCAAATGAGATTATATGTTGCTAGTTCAGTGACTGGTACTGCCCTTTGAAAACAGACCTAATTAACATGAACTATTCCAGCAATTTGGACTGGGAAATAACGGAATACATGTACCAAAGAACACACATTTTGAGTAACTGTATTCCATTACAGTTACTCTTACTTTCCTCAAATCTAAGAAATACAATGCAGTACTTGGATCACACAATTTAGGCTTCAAATTGTACCGTATTAGTCAGAAAAACGGGAAATATATCTTATAGCGTGTGCATGTGAGATATTTCCTTCTCTAATTTGTGACAGGAAATGTATAATATGGTGAAACAAAGCTGTTTTTTTATTTTATGCGTAGTTTTTATTATAATTTAAATTCAGTTTGGTGTAAAAGTATTCGAAGCATTCAAAAGTATACAGTACTCTGATTGGACCTTGTATTGGAAAATGTTACAAAACACATTTTAATGCAAGTATTCAGTGGTCTGTAACTAAATACATCTTCAGAGTGTTCTTCCCGTCACTGCGTTTGGCACATTGTGAATAATAGTTTCACCTCATTCTTCTCTTTCGCAGATATAGTCAAGCAGATGCCCTTAAATACGTTGGGATTGAGCGAGAGGTGGAGATGACTTAGCCTCCTGTGTCCGTCCAGAACGTTTCACCTGTCCACCCGTCATCGCCCCTGCAGTGTCACACACGGCCAGCAGGGGTCTGCGCCCGAACCAGCCCCCCCACCCCGCCCACCCTCCCCACCCTCCCCTCTCACTGCTGCATTTCCAAAAATAGCCCACATCCCTCCCTGGTGTATTGCAGGTGCCTGTTCATTGGAGCTCTCCATTTTGTGACAACCCCAAGCTACAGTACTGTAAGCAAGCTTATCCGACATTGTAAGCTAAAAAATACTATCTATCTGTATGGTTCTAATAGGATATACAATGTTATTTTTATCTGTTAAAAAAAAATACATTTTAGACTGGCTTCGGTTTTTTTGTCAGTGCAAAGTAATAATACAGCAATGCATGTGCTCTCTTCTCCCATAGTTACTAAGGCTTTTCTCCGGCGCTCTGTAGTCGTTAATGTGATGTTGACTTAAAAGTGGAACACGACAAAGTCCATTTTCTTTTGCAGCGGCGCCAACACTGTCTACAGTATATGCTAAAATAAGCTAACGTGCATCTATATATCTACAAAAAAGGCAAACAAGAACCGACTGACTGAATGTAACCATAGAGGATGGAGAAAACGAGGCGAGGATCTGAAGACTTAAAGTGGCGGCATATTTAAACAAGGTTCTCCCGCTTAGAAAATGCAGAAATTGTACGTTTTTGATTTCATTTTGAGCCAGATGCCCTTCCGTACAGAACAAATACACTTCGACCATTTCAATAAGAAAAATGGGGTAAGCTGATAATGACTTAGACTTTACTTCCTGGCCGTCCTAAAATAACCCCGCTATTAAAAAGACATAAAAAAAGAGATTTATTTTACAGTTATTGATTATGCAAAAATATTCAATGCTCCAGCAATTTTTAGATGTACTATATTATTTATTTATTTTACTTTTGGATTATAAGTATCCAGGTATATACATGAAAAAAATATATATTCAATTAGTGCGACGAGCAAAAAATAACAATAATTAGTGTATTTCTTCATTTGTAATGTTTTAACCTGTGATTTCACATTCAGCTGTGTAGCACTTGCAGCAAATGCACTTAACCCCATTTTGCACTGACTGAATCCTTTCTGTAACACTGTGTTTGTGAAAGAGAAATTGGACCTGTTATTGTGTCACTTTAAGCCTTCAGATTCAGCCTCTCGCGGTCAATGATCTCATTCCTGTTTTGATTTCAGAGTTAACCTATTGTATTGGTACATTGTATTTAGCACTTAAAATGTTTACATTATGTTAGGCCTCAGAGGCGCGTAACAAATGAATTAACCCGTTGTCTTCCTGCGAAATTAAAATGAAGTGCCAAAATTCATCCACAGAAAAGCGGCTGTCGCTCGTGGACACGTTTCATCGTTGACAGATTTAAGAGGTTTTAACAGAAAATCAAATCAAATCGATCTGTTTTTGACCAAACATAATTCCCCCGATGTGAATGTAACATACAACCATACAAATACTGTTACTGAAGTCATTTTTTTATTTAAAACACGCAGTGAACTGAGATCTTTAAATGGAAATGATCAAATGGAGTTTACTGTTATATACAGCGTATGCCTACAAAATAAAAGTCTAACTTTATACATTAAACTGTGTCTTCGTCATATCCTTTTTCTTTTACCATCAGCAGTCACCAAAGCAAAACCGTCTGTCTCCTGGTGTTTGTATATAAAAGTATTAATTTTAAATATTTTAACCCCTGGACAGGGTTTTAGAGGTTTTTGGGTTTTTTTTCTGTTTTTGTTTTTTTGTTTTTACATTTATTTGTATATTATAGTTTTATCTATTGAGAGATATTTTTAATAAAGTATATTTTTACCTTACATTACACAAATATAAGACTACAGGGTTATATATAAAAAGAAAGCAGTACTATAATTTAATATTGAAAATCACATTGTTTTATCTTAATAAAGTGCATTTTAATTATCAAAAAAAAAAATTAATTTTAAATGCTAAAATGTCTATATTATGTGACAGTGACTCTTGTTTCATTCACACGTTTGATTAATCCTTGTTTATTAGCCTGTCCGCAGCTATAAAACTCAGGATGCCTCGTTCCACCTTGTGATGTCATGGAGTTTTCAAGTTAACAGCTACTTTTTACCTTTTGTTCAGTAGAGATGGACAATTCCAGGCCTTAAACTATTCATATGATTCTAGTGAAGGTGCGTGGAGTTTAAAAACGCAGTGGAGCACTTCCTGTATTCAGAAACATGCAAGTGTGAATGGAACAAAACATAGAATAGCATAATATTGGACAGTGTTTTTAAGACAGTATTTTGTATATATTACACACACATATGTCACAAAGACGCTTCATTCAGTTCTTCAGATGCTCCACCGAGTCTTTATAAGGAGGAATTCCATGTAATTGACACAAAAATAAAAAATAAACGCACTTTTTTTTTTTTCAAGCTTCTTTTATTCAGGTGACAGGTTGGATTTCCACAGTAATGGTCATTTACAGTGCGGCTTTTCAAATCAGAAGACCTAAAAGTAAACGAGTTAAAACACACAAACTGTAGTCTGATGCCGGCTGAGCGAGAGTGGACTTAATTAGTGCACAACTGTCACGAATGTTTCTCCTTTAGGTGATCTATGGCTGTCGTTAGACTCGTATGGACTTTAACAGTACTAAGTGCACAGAGCAGCAGTGTTGTTGGTGGATAAAAGTGTCTGATCGTAAATGGTGAAGCAGTGTAGATCTACTGAAGTCTCAATTAACACAACCCGCTGACTGCTCCCCCTGTTGGTGAATTCACAGACTCACGTTCTGGTTATATTTTCAAAGAGTGGAAGAAGAACACGGGTCTGACATGCAAGAAATGACCGAACAAACAATCGTTTAGAGACAATACGGTGGAATCAGTGCAAAATACGTTTAAAAATATGCATCTGTAACACTTGAGAATAACTCACAGATACGGGTCATTAATAAAGGATTTATTCATCCATAATTTGACTGAACAGGAGATACGTCCAGATAATGATTTTAATTATTATCCATAGGTCTTAGTGCAAAGTAAAATTAGGATAATTACTGAATAGAAACAAAATATTCGCTCGTTTCATGTCAAAAGTTTCTTAATCTTTGTGATTTTCTATATTTTGAAATAAGAAAGGCTTTTACCATTACCACCAAAACGCAAAACAACATTTGCACAGACAGCTTTCTCAAATAAAGCAATTAAAGACTGGAATAATATCCCACCTGAAATAAAAAATCAAACAAACTTTGCCACTTTTACTCGGGAACTTAAAAAGTGGTTATGGGACGGTCAAACCTGTCAGCACTGACACTGTGTATTTATGTCCATCTTGGACCAGTGTCAGTTGGTCTTTTCTCCTGTTCCTATGGAATTCCATTGGTCTGTGACCAATGTGCAGTGGAATTTAAACGTGTGTAAATATGAAGTAATCTGACGGATAAATGGACGGATACAGAGTGAAATGCAGTGAATGATACAGTGGTTCTATAATTGTCTGATGGTGTTTGACTGTGACTGTATAACTGAGGTTTGAATGTTGGGGAAGTTTTAGAGAAATTTAGAGACTTATAGGGGAATGTACACTGTTTATTTATGCAAAAAGGGACTACAGATGGAAACGAGCTATTCAGCTATAATCTGGTACAGTGCATCTCTGTCTTTCGATTTAATGTTTCTGTGCATTGTCCCTCAAATAAAGATTAAAGTAAAGTATTATTATAAATCTGTGAAGTGCCCCAGCCTCTTTTTTTATTTTTTATTTTTTCCGCTTTACAATTATTCTGAGCTCAAGTCTGAAGGGCCCCAGGGTGAAACATATTTGAATACACTTTTTGTGAACAGAATATTCTCTTAAATGGTAAAAAAATAACTCACATTAGCTCCACAACTTAAAACTGAAACCAATGAATAAAACCGAAACCGAAACGAGCGGCACAGTACTTAAAGATGGGCTGTGTAACTTTTCTGGTGGAGGGTCCATCACCTGCTCGTCTCCATGGAGATGTGCTTAGAATGTTCCACAGTATGGCCATGACAGGTTAGATCTGTGGAGAGGCGAGCTCACTCACCGCAGGATCGGGTGTTTTTGAAGATATTTTTGAACACTTAAACACCTGTAGTTCAATAAATGCAGGACAGATCAGTTCAATATTATATAATGTGGACATTTTATACCAACGCATTAACATCTCCATGGAGACAAACAGAAAAGTTACACAGTGCATCTTTAACTTATACTAAACGTGTATCAATGAGTTTTTCTCTGTGTTACTGATGCATATGGCTGTAGGGACAATAGGTGCAACTCTCTTGATAAAACAGAATTATGTGACACTGGCTGAATGTTACAGACTTAATTCGTGACTTGCAAGTTACATAAACAATGACTTGATTCAAGTGACCAGACTTGGCCTAAAACCGCAACATACTTTGCTGTATTGGGCTCAATTTCATTCATTTGGACGAAGCACATTCTCAAAAATATAGCTTGTTTTTGCCATATCTACATTTTCATACATTAGTGTTTTACAGTAACATTCGGACACTGAATCCTGAGCTTTCTGATACTTTCAACGTTGAAGATTACATTCAGAACACTCCATCTGAAAACATTGTATAAAAACATGTTACACAGTTTTACACTGACACCCAGTACATCATAGTTGCTATTTCGCAAAGTATCGATGACAGGAAGAAGCTCGTCTGCTTATTGCATGATATTACAAAGTGCGTCCATGCTCTAATAATGCATAGCAGGTATATGGCAAATGTTCTTTTTTTCACAGCTTCAAGAAGAGCTGAGTGAGTGGTGGAAGCCCAATGCTTTGGTTTGCACCGTTAAATGACAGTTGTCATTGGATATTGTCATTTAACTGGAAGCGGCTAAATAAGTAGCTAGATAGTTGCTAAAACAAGCAGCAATAATGAGGTTAGCACAGAGGGCTACTGTCTTAATACTGAAATACTGTAAGTGAATGGTTCGCATTTACAAGTGGTCCTCTGTACACTTTACTGTGTATTTTCACATGTTCTAATCTTCCATATGGTCCAAAAAAACGTTCTCTTTATAATATATATTACTGATCTAGTGTCTAGTCACCATAAATGCCGCTGTAGCACCATGTTTCTGGAAGCTTGAGATAAGTACAGGTCAAACAATACAAACTTAACTACATCCTGGTTTCGGTTAATCATCAAGTAACTGATGCAGAATCGGTCGATCTGAGCGTTACGGGACAAAGCTGCGTCCTACTGTGATCTCTACGGAGCCGCATACAAGAGCCGCTCGGACAAGACACTGCACTGCTGTAAGCTGCGATACAACTAAGAGAAGCATAAATCTTTATCAGTCTCAAAGCTCGACTCATCTGAGCTCCGTGTGTGTTATAACTGTGAGGATCTTAGGCGTCCAGGCATAACATTATGACCACCAGCTCAGGATTTAATGCTTTCTTATTGTGTTAGTCATGTTATGTGGGACTATGTGAGGTGACTGCCTAATACACTGCACCATGCACAACACATTTTTAGTATAGCATTGACACTGTTTCGACACTGCAAACCGAGAAGAGTGTCTAAGCGCTCCAGTTTTAGAGATGATCTTCGTCTATAGTCAACCGGTCATCACATTTTGGTGCTCGGCCGGTCATGATAAAAACACATTCTGAAGTGCGATATGTTGTATATGCGGTAGGAGGCCCCGGGGAAGACCCAGGACACGCTGGAGGGACTATGTCTCTCGGCTGGCCTGGGAACGCCTCGGGGTCCGTCCGGAGGAGCTGGAGGAAGTGGCTGGGGAGAAGGAAGCTTGGGAGCCCCTGCTTAGACTGCTGCCCCCGCGACCCGGCCCCGGATAAGCGGAAGAGGATGGATGGATGGATGGAAAAAGTCATCAGAGGCTCACAGTTTACTCTTTGTTTAGTGTTTTCAAAAGCCAAATGTGTTTTAATGCTATTAAAATATGAATCCACCCTTCTTTTATTAAATAGACTAGAAATGTATGAACCGATTATGCCTAAAATAGCGACAAAAAGAAAAATACTTAATTAATAATACTTCATTTTGCAGTTAAACTCAGTAATCAGTCAGTCAGTTGTGAAAAGTAAATATATTTTTTGTAAAAAGGGGCAGAAAATATAAGATGTATTCTTCTCTCTGCTCCTTTTCATTCTGATATTGTACTGTCATGTAAAACAAAAAAGCCTTTTCTTTTATAATGAATGAAATAAAAAAAAAAATTAAAAAAGATAATACTGAAAATGCTTTATGCCACTGACGTGATAAAACAAGAGCAGATTTAACCTACAAAAACTATTCTAAACGTATAATTTGATATAGTAATTATCATGACAGGCCTATTTTCATAACTTGCTCCAGTCCCTATTTCTGTTCTCTCCTTTATTCTGAAAACCAACTACATCTGAGAATACAGTGTTGACTTGTAGCCTAAAACATCTCGTCTGTTAACATGCGCCACAACGAAGCAGGAATGTGTGTTAGTTCATTGCCGTGGTCATAATGTTATGGCTGATCTGTGTCGCCCGGCTCAGTAGAAAAGCTTCGTTCAGTTTTGTGAATCTGTGGTTTTAAATGGCTCCGAGAGAGATTGTCTGTAATACGTGAATGCTTTAAATGATGATGCATCCAAAACTGTGACAGTGACAAATAAACATTGAAAATATAAGACTTTTGTTTAAACCCATGACGTCATATGCCCACAGTCCAACCTCAATCTGATTACCTTTTTTATTTTATTTTTATTTTATTTTATTTCAGATCAAGCTAGTTCCTAACAGGCACTTTAATATTTCACCCTGCTAAACTGTACACTGTGAGACTCGGCTTCTCACGCAACATGGGGCTCAAAAAACGCAACACAAACACCAGTGAAGGGACTATCACAGCACCAGGCGTCAAATCCCGCTTAAAGCTTCACTATGTAACTTTTTCAGATAGAGTGGGGGGGGGCGCCACCTGCTTATCGCCATGGAGATCTCATTGTTTTGCCTGAAATGTCGGATAGTATGGCATTAAACATATTGGTAACGCTTTATAATAAGGCGCCATAATAAACAGCAAACTAATCATTACCAAACCCTTTATTAATATTTATTAATTCTTATTATATATCTTAATATCTTATTATATTTATTAATGATTCATTCTTTATTAATTCTTATTAATTCTAAAACGTCTATTTTGCACAAGTTAATAGTTTTTTCAGCATGAACTAAACATAAATTTTTTGCATGAAATCAGTGTATTAATGTTTTAACAAATAGAAGATAATGTATTAACTAATATCGTATTAATATTTATTAATAGTGACTAAATGTGTCGTTGGCTCTGCTGATCTCAGTCTGAACCTCTCCTCACAGGATCACTGTGGGTTAAGTTGGTTCAGTGTAATTAATATATTAGTATTATGTAGGTATCAGTGTGGGGCGACTTATAATAAAGTTGGAACAGTGATTATTAACTATTTACACATAATACTACTTTACTTATAAAATTGATTAACAATATAAAATACTTTACATTTTACGCTTAACCAACTTAACCCACAGTGATCCTGTGAGGAGAGGTTCAGACTGAGATCAGCAGAGCCGACGACACATTTAGTTACTATTAATAAATATTAATACGATATTAGGTAATACTTTATTTTCTATTTGTTAAAACATTAATACACTGATTTACTGCAAACAATCAATGTTTAGTTAATGCTGAAAACACTATTAATTCATGCAAAATAGACGTTTTAGTAACAATTAACAAATATTAATGAAGGGTGAGGTAATGATTAGTTTGCTTTTTATTATGGCACCTTATTATAAAGTGTCACCAACATATTTATCTCCTTCACAGCAATCAGACAAAGCCACTAGACCAAGTTATGTGTCAGATTTGTGGAATGGCGAGTCCACGTACCCTAAGAATGCCGATACTGAGCAACAAAAACACTTAGTAGTTAAATAAATAATGCATTAGTCTTTTATAGGACTTTTCCAGACATAAATATAATATAATATAAATAAAGGCAACATAAATAGGTTTAATGCCATACTGTGGAGCATTCTGAGCAACGTGGAGACAAGCAGAAGGTGGCCCCCCCTCCAGAAAAGTTCCATAGTACATCTTTAAAATCAATAAACACAAAACATAAATACAAATATAATCTACTAAACAAATTCAGTGTTTACCTTGAGTGATATTTCCCGGCCCCGCCCCCTTCCCCAGCATAAGCCCCGCCCACTGTGCCATAGTCCGCCCGGTGTCAGCCCGTCCTGAACTATTCCTCGATCTCCGGGAGGGGCTTCTTCATGTCCCGGCGCAGCGTTTCGGTCAGTGGTCTGGAGCTGCTGGGGGACTCCAGGTTTTTGGGCTCGTTGGTGTGGTAGCTGCCCTTCTGCTGATAGGCGTACACGTAGATGCTGTAGACGCCGCCCAGGAGCAGCAGGAACGCCAGGAAGGCAATGACTGGAAAACAGGGAAAAGAAAACAATACAGTAGATCAAAATTTGTATTAGTCGAGTTATCGTTTTATTTAGATTTTAAGGATTTACTAGAACATGGGACAACAGCTGAAAGAAGAAGTGAGCGGGTGAGTCAGCGGTAGATTTCGTATTTTTTGGTATTTAAATGTAAAAAGACAGAGTAAGTGATTTGAAAGTTCAATCTACTCTTTTAGTCTTTATATAAATACATTGTTTCGTAGTACCGTATTTTTCGGACTATAAGTCGTTTTTCTTTTCAGGGTTTGGGTGGTTCCTGCGACTTATACTCAGGTGCGACTTATATATTAAAATTTTCACACTGACAGTCCATAGACCTAATATATGAATCGTATATATAATCAAAAATGAAAAAACAAATTGTTATCTGTTTTTTCATTTTGTATTTAGAGACAAATAATTTTTTAAAAAGAGTTGTTTTTTCGTTTTCTTATTTTTGGTTTTATATTGAAAAATGAACAAACGAATGATACACTTTTGATACAATGATACATATTCTTCTCTTTTCGGTTGTTTTTTATTACTATAACTTCTATAACTCGCCTTTCAAGATGAAATGTTGGTTCTTGGTCTCTGATTTTATAAAATAAATTTCCCCAAAAAAGTGCAACTTATTTCACTGTGCATTTTTTGGCGACTTATACTCCAGAGCGACTTATAGTATAGTCCGAATACGGTACTTTTTTGTGGTTCGTTGTTTTTGAATGAAAATCCGTGTAGGTGTCGTCCTCTGAGTGCAGATTGGATTAAATACATAGAGATACGTAATAGTTTTGAGAGTTTTTGCCACCCCCTCTTTTTATTCAACTAATCGATTGGCCGGACATGTCTTTAGTCGACCAAGAATTTCTTTAGTCGACTAGAGCCTTCATATAGTTCTGTCAAGGAGCACAGCAGTGATGGAAATGTTATCTGTTAAATGTTATCTCTAAGGTTATCTGTAAAGTGCAAAATTAGCCTGGTTACACATAAGACGTACTGTATTTTTTCTTGCCTGAAGAGCCAGGGCGACTGTTTGAATTTTTGTTGACTGATTAAATAAAATAAATTTGTGTTGTTTTTTTTTGTTTTGTTCTGTTTCTGTTTATATTTTACGTCTTGATAAGGTCTCAGTAAGGTCTCGGTAAGGTCTGGGTAAGGTCTCAGTAAGGTCTCAGTAAGGTCTCGGTAAGGTCTCAGTAAGGTCTCGGCAAAGTCTCGGTAAGGTCTCGGTAAGGTCTCGGTAAGGTCTCCGTTAGGTCTCGGCAAAGTCTCGGTAAGGTCTCGGTAAGGTCTCAGTAAGGTCTCGGTAAGGTCTCAGTAAGGTCTCGGTAAGGTCTCAGTAAGGTCTCAGTAAGGTCTCGGTAAGGTCTCAGTAAGGTCTCAGTAAGGTCACGGTAAGGTCTCAGTAAGGTCTCGGTAAGGTCTCAGTAAGGTCTGGGTAAGGTCTCAGTAAGGTCTCAGTAAGGTCTCAGTAAGGTCTCAGTAAGGTCTCGGTAAGGTCTCGGTAAGGTCTCAGTAAGGTCTGGGTAAGGTCTCAGTAAGGTCTCAGTAAGGTCTCAGTAAGGTCTCGGTAAGGTCTCAGTAAGGTCTCAGTAAGGTCTCAGTAAGGTCTCGGTAAGGTCTCAGTAAGGTCTCAGTAAGGTCTCAGTAAGGTCTCGGTAAGGTTTCGGTAAGGTCTCAGTAAGGTCTCAGTAAGGTCTCAGTAAGGTCTGGGTAAGGTCTCAGTAAGGTCTCAGTAAGGTCTCAGTAAGGTCTCAGTAAGGTCTGGGTAAGGTCTCAGTAAGGTCTCAGTAAGGTCTCAGTAAGGTCTCAGTAAGGTCTCAGTAAGGTCTGGGTAAGGTCTCAGTAAGGTCTCAGTAAGGTCTCAGTAAGGTCTCGGTAAGGTCTCAGTAAGGTCTCAGTAAGGTCTCAGTAAGGTCTCAGTAAGGTCTCTGTAAGGTCTCGGTAAGGTCTCAGTAAGGTCTCAGTAAGGTCTCGGTAAGGTCTCAGTAAGGTCTGGGTAAGGTCTCAGTAAGGTCTCAGTAAGGTCTCAGTAAGGTCTTGGTAAGGTCTCAGTAAGGTCTCGGTAAGGTCTCAGTAAGGTCTCGGTAAGGTCTCAGTAAGGTCTCGGTAAGGTCTCCGTTAGGTCTCGGCAAAGTCTCGGTAAGGTCTCGGTAAGGTCTCTTGGGAGTCAGCCTGTCTGAACATGCAGTATTATTCAGCTTAGCGCTGGAGAATAAATTGTTTAAGGTTGTTTAATGTTTAATGAAGTATCATTTAACCCCGTTTAACCCTGGAGATTGGCTGAAATTCAGGACGGTTTTGGCTGAAGTGTCGGGACAGGGGATTTAATCCGCTCCAAGTTGCTTTCTTTTTTTACAGAATTATTTTGTTTACACACAAAATGGAAGAAAGAGCAAAACAAAAATGTAAACCACAACCTGGAGCTTTCGTACTAAAGACGAGCGACTTAACATCATGAGCTAAACTCCATGATGTAGAGGAAAGTCTCTTCTCAGCTCCACTCGGCTCCAAATGTGCCACAGTGAGACGCTCTTCCCTGTTTTATCAACTGGAGACGACAAAGGCGAATTAACCCGACATCACACATCACCTTTTCTGACTTTGGGCCCCTCCTCTTCTATAATCATGTGCACGTGCCTGTAAATCTAGGCATTATGTGCAAACAGAAAAGCTGAACAGGACATATATGGGCAGAAGTTTCATGTCCATTTTGTCTAATTCTCATTCAAATGCAAAATAAAGGGACATGAGACACATTTTGAATAAGTGAATACAACAGAAGCTTTGCACAATTTACAGTTATTAAGCATTAAAGAAAATATGAGCTACGGGTCTCACAGAGGTCTTATAATTTACATAAAAATATTACAGACTATTTGTTTGCGTTCTCAACATCAGACGGAGCATTAAACTGGATGAAGGCACTGCTCCCTTCTGTTCTGAGCAGTTTGGCGCGACGCTGATAAGAGCGGGGGGTCATTATCGGGACCCCTGAACGCTCCACTAATCTCTAATGTTACGCTGATGTTTCTGCATTAGCATAACACCCCCCAATCCCTCCTGTAAAGATAAACCGGACTATCAGTAAGAGAATGGTTCTAGCTAAACACAGGCACAGTTTTATTGGTCTGGATGCAATTCCAATGATGCACGTACCTACATTGTGTTTTATAACTATCATCTTTTATTGTATTTGTGTGTTTAAATGCTTAATGTACTTTAAATCCAGGGGTGTCATAGTAAATGGCTCTCTCAGTACATATAAAGGTGTATTGCGTAATTTTTCTGGCGGAGTGTCTGCCAACTTGTATTGCTTTGCTTGTAAGGTCGCACATGGTTCACCTTTAAGGCAAATGTACAGTGAAAAATACGCTACATGTTTCTAGATTTTGAATTTAGGAGCAAAGCATTTTCGTTTTGGTGCTAAATGTTAATAAAATGAGCATTTAAAAAGAAAATCTCACCTATTATCCAGAACAGCCCTAAGTCGTCGTGGATATAGATGTACTCTGAAAGACAACGTCAGGAAAAATGTCAATGAAAAAACCATCTCCGCAGTATTTTTAGTGCGGTACAGAAAACCTCGCTGTTACCTATAGTGGTGAACCAGGGGTCCACCTCCCAGGGCACGTAGCCCAGGACGGGGGGGAACGCGCCGCACACAGACTCCGTGACGATGCCCTGGGTGGTCACCGGGGGGTCGGTGACATTCGGTCTGAAAAAGGCCTTCAGAGGAGCGTAGACGTTGTACCTCACTCCAGAGATGCAGCCGATAAACCCCGGCGCGTTGTGTTTCTGGATCTCATAGTCGATATCGCCAACCTCTGAGGAAGCACGTCAAAACATCCGTGTAATACTTGCGATGCTTTGATGTTTTTGTATATTTTTGCACATTTTTTACCCATAACTCGGCCCAAAAACATTGATTTGGGAGAGTCGAATCTGGCATCTTCAACGACAGTTATCTTCTCCACATTTGGCTCCATGTAGTCCACCTGAGGATAGAGAAAGATCCAATAAAATACAATATATAGACATTATTAACCTATAAAACAGTGGCTCTTAATGTGGGTTCGAGTCAATCCTCACATCCAACTCATATGACTCATGATGTCTCGCCCCGTTTGGCCTTTTATTGGCTGCAGGAAATTTGGTGCCTGCAGTCGTCTTGTGACTGTGGCGATGGTGTCGTGTCAGTTCTTTCTTAATATTTTCCCTTCACACTATGTCGAGCAAAAAAAGGAAGTGGTCGGACGAATATGTGCAACATGGATTCACACGTGTGCACCAGTAAACTATATTTTTTTCATTTTCATTTTCATTGTTTATTTGAGCATACAAGGTTCATAATAAAATACCGAAGCAAAGCAAAAAAAATTATACAGTAACAAGAAATGCTCAAAAGGAGTGGGCAGAAGCAAGAGCTTATGGGAGCCCACCCCCTTTCACAGCTGTTATCTTCACACCAGGTGACATAATAATATGTAATATAAAATGTTTATGAAAAGTTTTTTTTGTTTGTTTGTTTGTTTGTTTATTTATTGGCATTTGAATACCAACCAAAATTAGACAATGAGCAAGTGTAGTTTGTGTATCATGTGTCTTTTATGCCCCATTTAGAGCATAAGACAGTAATACTTTCATATATACCTACGTTCTGAATTGGAAAAAAAACATATTTTATTTTTCCAATTAAGAAGGGTTCTGTGAATACGCAGATGAAGCTAGTGGGTTTCAACACCTCCAACACGGTTAAGAGCCACTGCTATAAAATAAGTAGGTCACAGAAATGAGATGTTCTGCTCCTTCATAGTAGGTATTAGGAGGTTTTGTTTTCTGTCATTTTATTGTTCCAGTTTATTTAGGAAGTCCCCTTTAATGGTTTTAAATAATGAAATGAAATGTAAAGGCTAAATCTCTCTGAATTAGCATGAAAGTGTTAATAATCTCTCATCTTGGGTCAGACCAAAGTCAGTCAAATTCCCCTATTCAAAAGCATAAAAATAGTTTTTTTGTTTTTATATATATATATATATATATATATATATATATATATATATATATATATATATATATATATATATATATATATATATCACTCACCTGTGTTTTAATAGTGTGGTTATGTCTAGTTATATTAATATAGTGAGGAAATCCGTCCGCGAGGTTCCTCCGCGTCAGTTCATATTTGTGAGTTATTAGCCCCAGTTTATACCTCAGATCGACGCTGCCTGCGAAAGGAAAAACAAAGTAAAGACTTGACCATTTCTACGGCGAGACTTGCGCCCACCGCGTACCGTCCACTTTGAGTATGACAGCGATGTAGTCCTGCACGAAGGAGCTGATGTAGAGCAGCACAGCGGGAGTGTGCACCGTGCTGAAGCTGAACTCGATGTCGTCCGAAGTGTCGTTGTATCCCAGGGTAAAGTTATCGTAGTGGGGGTCGATCCAGTTTGCCCAGGCCGCTTCGTCTGTGATGGGCTGTTTCAGGATGCTGTACTTCAGCCACGAGCCCACCTCGAAGTACGCGCCGATGTCTGCGGTTGAGAGGAATATTGAAATGAAGGCGCTCAAATGCAGGGAAACTGAAAACTTAACGTTGCTGGGTACTAGTGTGGTGTTTAAAAGGAAGGTTTTTTTTGTAAACTAATCTTAGAAACTTAATGAGAAAGCAGAAAGCACAAATGATCATATTTTTAGAACATCCAGGACTTATTAGGTCCATAATAATCCATTCATTTTGTTTTTTATATTTGAATATAGTTTTTCTGGTTATTAGACGCCTGCGAAGATAAATTCTGTCTTTGCAATTCCTGCTATTCATTGATGACACTAAAAAGAACAACTTTTTCTGTTGTTTTCATGTTGCAAATAGAGGTGAAAGATCTCATGAGAGTGACAATTGTTATTTTGAAGATAGGCAAAATAAAAAAAGATATATTGAGCTCGTATTGTATATAATAGAAAGTGAGTAAAAAATAACAAGGAATTACTCTTTGTCACTATTGTTCACCCAGGCCCGGCCCTAACCATTTTGACACCCTAGGCAAGATTTCAGATGGCGCCCCTTGTATTGCAAAAAAAAATAAAAATACTGCCAGAGTACAGATACTCACAAGAAATCAAACAGTTCATAGTGACGATGTTTTAGACAGTGGAGGATTTTATCCCCCATCGCCGATTTTTGCACTCGGCGCCCCCTAGTGGAGCGGCGGCGCCCTTAGCATTTGCCTATGTTGCCTAATGGGGGGGCCGGCCCTGTGTTCACCCTTAGTTGCAAATATATTTTCACGCAATGAAATAAATACAATAAATTGAGAAGGTGAATAATAAAAATAGAACTGAACGTACCTTTGTGACAATAGAAACCATCAAACGCCGTGTTGTTACAGTCGCACCAGTAGGAGGCGTAGCCCTCGATGCACTGGCCGGCGTTCCGACACGGCACCGTGGCGTTCACACACTGTCCACTGCAGTTTCTCCGGATCCCTTGTTCTTCGTTCACTTTTCCCTCTAAATCGTACGGAACTCCATTCAGCCGTAAACCGCGGAGGCACCCCAAGAACGGCCGGTGGGTTTTATTGGCCGCACCTGAAGTGAAGGCAGACGGTAAAATCCACAGTTACTGATGAAGTTCTGTCGAAGAGGCTCAATAGTTCAGACTGAAGGACGCGACGGATTTAATACCGCAACCAAATCCAAACTTTCCTCTTAATACACAGACCTTCAATTTGAATTAAACTGTCTTGCAAGATAAAGTGTGCACAGTCACTTTGATATGTGTCTCTGTCCAAATTGTGAGTGTTTTTTGGAGTTGTTTTGCTGTTACCGCCTTTACTGATAATAGAGCGGAAAATGTCCAGTATTTTGGTGAACTTTTAGGGTGTCCCGCTGGCTAGTGTAATTTTGGTAATTAAAGTCAAGGTTTTTTTTGTTTTTTTTAGCATCATACGTCAGATTTGTTGTGGTGAGTGCATTATTTTTACTGTAACATTCACAATATATAAGAAATGCAGAGTGACAAATCTGCAGGTCATTGCAATCGAATTGTGCACTGCAGTCGCTAACTGCTAACACCAAATCCAACAACAAATCTCGTCGGAGTTGTGTTTTGCTTCATTCGCACGTGTTTGAGTAATTCTTTATTATTAGTCCGCCTGCATCTGCTCTGTTCCACCTCGTGATGTCATGTAGTGGTTTACCTTTTACCTTTAGTTCAGCAGAAACGGTCGGTTCCGGGGCTGAAATCATCCAAATGACTCTAGTGAAGGTGTGTGGAGTTTAAAAACACAGTGAAGCACTTCCTGTTTCACCGCATGATGTCACAAGGTGGAACAGAGTGTCAGTCTGAAAGAAGAACCTAAATATGCAGGATTTGTGTGTCGAATGTGAATGAAACAAAACACAACTCAATGTTTTTGATGAGGATGTAACATTATAATAATAAAGGCCCTTTAAACCGTCACTGGCCACATTTTTTTTGCAGCAGCAGCACAGACGTACCGACGAGGAGCGGCTGCGTGAACTTCATGGTGACGAAGGTTTGACCGGGGAACCGCCGGACGGTCCAGGGCTGCCAGTCCACTTTGATCCGAGCTACTTTCACATTGAGCTCAGCCTGGACGAAGTGCCATTCGTTGTCGTTGAGGGGAACTGGGGACCTGTGAGTTACGTTGAGGATGCCATCGCCAACCATGAAGATGAAGAGCAGGTTATGGGTCGCTATGGAGATAAAGAGACAAGCGGAAACATTAGAATTTATTAAGTTAAAGGTGCGTAAGGCGTAAGTTTTCTAGTGGCTACCTGCCTGTCTTCATGGAGAGAATCACTGTATTCTTGAGCAACAGAAAACCCATAATTAATAAAAGCTTGATGTATGTGTTTAATGCCATACCATGGAATATTCCAGGCAAAGCAATAACATCTCCGTGGAGACAAGCAGGTGACGGACGCTTCATCAGAAAAGCTGCAGAATGCACCTTTAAGGGCCCAAAAAACGGGTGCTCCTCAAGAACAAGGCTCCAAAGCTAAGAAACAGTGAAAATGACCAGGCCTGTATAAAAAAAACTTTATAATAAGGTGCCATAATAAACTAACAAACTAATCATTACCAAACCCTTCATTAATATGTGTTAATTGTTACTAAAATGTCTATTTCACACAAGTTAATTGTTTTTTCATCATTAACTAAACAATTGTTTGCATGAAATCAGTGTATTAATGTTTTAACAAATAGAAAATAATGTATTAACTAATATTGTATTAATATTTGTAATAATATTAAGTGTAAAATCTAAAATAAATTGTTAATACATTTTCTAAGTAAAGTAGTTTTATGTGTAAATAGTTAATAATCACTGTTCCAACTTTATTATAAGTTGCCCCACACTGACACCTACATAATACTAATATATTAATTACACTGAACCAACTGAACCCACAGTGATCCTGTGAGGAGAGGTTCAGACTGAGATCAGCAGAGCCAACGACACATTTAGTTACTATTAATAAATATTAATATGATATTAGTTCATACATTATTTTCTATTTGTTAAAACATTAATACACTGATTTTATGCAAACAATTCATGTTTAGTTAATGATGAAAAATCTATAAACTTGTGCAAAACGGACATTTTAGAGAATTAATAAATGTTAATGAAGGGTTTGGTAATGATTAGTTTGCTGTTAATTATGGCGCCTTATTATAAAGTGTTACCAAAACTTGTCATAATTATCAAAGGATAATATTTCCAACACATGAGATCTGACCTTTTTTGACCCCTTTTTTACTCTCTCATACGGTTTTTATACCATAAGCCTGGTCATCTTCACTCAAAAAAACCACGTATTGCGGTGTGTTTTTGTCAGCTGACGCCCACTGCAGGGACTTACTGTTAAGCTCGACCCGTATAAAGTTGCGCAGGTGATCGTCGGAGCTCTCGAGGAAGACACAGTTCGCTCTGTAGGTTTTGAAATGAAAAGAAACGTCTGCGCTGGATCCCGGTTTGAAGGTGGGAAAGGTGATGTACGTGGGCTTGGTGAAGGAGACGGTGTTCCAGATGTTTCCTGTCACAAAAACCATATGTTAATGTGCCGGAGTCGGTTTTAGTCGCAGCAGTAATACAGTCGTAATGTAATATATGGTTTTGAATATTATGAAGTTTACGGCTCCATCGACTCCAGCTCCAGTTCGCTTTGTATTGAAAAACGTCCTCTTTCCATAACTGTTCATATTAATCCGCTGCATATATGATCCTCGTGTTTTTATTTTGCTATTTTGTCCATAAATCTATTCCTATTCCTAGTCAAAAATTGGATTCTTGCTCACATTAATAATAGTCCTGCTCACACAATACTGGTTCTTTATTATCTTCTATTATTTAACAGACATCATCTTTGGACTGCTTTGTAAGGATATAATATGTGAGGACCAATATAGTTTATTAACAATATCTCTAAATAGATACAGCCATAATATACAAATAACTGTCCTTATAAACAAATATAATAAATAAAAATAAAATAAATACGGAACTCGGCTCCATATTTAAATATAATAAATATAATAAATAAAAATAAATTATTCGATTCGATAGTTTTTGACTACGTCCACATTTTCAAAGTCATTGTTCAGTTTCTTGATGGTTCTCGATCCTCTAAGACTTAATACTGGTTCTTTATAAATATGTATTTTATTGTATTTTATTGTGTTGTAATGTGTGTTTTATAATATAATAAATAAATATATAATAAATATAAATAATAAATAAATATAATAAACAAATATAATAAATAAAAATAAAATAAATACGGAACTCGGCTCCATATTTGCTCCTGTAACTGCCTGCTAGCCCTGGTGAGCTTCATTTGCCTGGAGCTGAACGCGGTGGGTGTCTTACTCCACCTCTTTACAGTCCTTCAATAGATGGAAATTCAGTGTTTTGACGTATTTATTGCTGTATTTTAGCATCACTTGAAACCATGAAACAAATTATATCTTTTTTTTTTTATTTGTTTATCCCAGACCTCCGTAACGTTGAATCACTTCCAGTTTTTAAATCCCGACTGAAGACCCATCTTTTCTAAACAGCTCGCCCCACTTAATCATCCATCTCCGTGCTGATTGTTTTATTTTACGTGCATTTCACTGTCCGTTCTCTTTGTTTTGTATTTATTTATTTGTTTTAATCGATCGTCTTTGTGCGCCGTCCTTGAGTGTCTAGAAAGGCGCCTTGGAATAAAATGTATTATCATCATTATTATTATTATTATTATTATCTTGGACAAGGTAACTCTTAACATAAAAATTCTTGTACAATATCAAAGTCAAATGAAAAAAGTCGTACAAATTAAAACTAATGTCCAAGAAGGAGCCGGGGGACGAAAACGTATTTAACCCCAGCCCCATTTCTCATCTATACATATTAAACAGAAGTAAAGAAAATCACTTCCATTTTCCCCATGATAATTCTGATCTGTTATGAACTCTTTTTTCTTTTCTTTTTTACGACGGTAAGAGAAAGAAAGCGCCGTAAGGAAGGAAAAGCGCACACAGTGAGAAGAGACGCTCCAGCAGAACTGCAGTAGTTTTGCAGGACAGTGAAGAAATGACCTCAGACACTCTCCGTAAACTGTGACCAGACCGTATTTTTGTCACGTAATTTAAACGTGTCGACACTTTGGTTTTGCTTGTGGAGTTTGTCCAGAATGTTCCGGAGTTTCACACCACGTACACACACGCAAAAACCTTTTTTAGTGCTTCTCACTTCGGGCAATTTGAAGTCTCCAGTCACTCTCGAGCTGTGGGTTCACTCAGGCCATGTGCACACGTAGCCGGGTATTTTTTAAAACCGAACATTTCCCCCCCTCCGTTTATAAAAATAGTTTTATCCACACCACCTCGTCTTCGAAAAAAAATACCTTCTACACATAACCGAACATCTGCGTTTTCAACCACATTCATACGCATTCCAAACCTGTAGATGGCGTTATTTCCATTGAGCCCTCACTTCGCCGTCACTTCCGCCTAAACTTATCTTATTTCTCTTGGAGCAGTAGTTGGACTTCTGCAATTAAACATGTACATAGCACCTGCACAATAATTAATGCTCCCACAGCTCTCAAGAAACGACTCCGATCCATAGTCTCCTTTGGCTTTGGCTTTTGCAGTCGCCTAAACAAATGTCGCACGTTTGACGTCAGGGCAGATTCATATTTTTTGGCGCAGACAGTGACGTTTTAAAACGCAAAACCCCAGTTATCTTTGTCCACACAAACAGGCATAAACGGAGTTTTCAAAAATCTTCACTTTGGCCGGAGTTTTCCCTGAATACTCGTTTCTGATGCGTGTTCGTGTGGACGACAGGTCAAAACGCAGCAAAACATCTTCGGTTTATCAGATACCCGGATACGTGTGGACAAGGCCTGAAAGTAAATAGTATTTGCAGATTTTCTGGTAGTAGTTTATGGTCTGCATCTTTTGAATGAGTAAAAAGTCCTTAAAATAATGTTGACTGAGATGTGGTTCTGTCTGTGTGTGAAGGAGTTTTTGGGAGAGAGTCAATGAACTGCTGCTTTTACTGAGATTGTTTGAGTGGAATCGCTTTGTATTTTTACTCATGTAAATCAGGGACTGCAGAAGGAAACGAGCTGTTTCGCTCTAATCTGGTGCAGAACATCTCTGTTTTTATGGCTAAACTAAACTAAAAATGTTGCACAGACCAGAAGGCTGAAGCCCGTGGTGATTTTAAGCTAAATGTTAACATCTTTCACTATTTTAAAGACATTCTCTTTTGCTTAACACTGATGTTAAACGGTCACATTTTTATAGCACTTTCTACCTTTCAAGGCTCAAAGCGCTTTGCAACAAGAAACCGCTCACCCATTCACACACACATTCACACACACATTCACACACACATTCACACACACATTCACACACACATTCACACACACATTCACACACACATTCACACACACATTCACACACATTCACACACACATTCACACACACATTCACACACACATTCACACACACATTCACACACACATTCACACACACATTCACACACACATTCACACACACACATTCACACACACATTCACACACACATTCACACACACATTCACACACACATTCACACACACACACATTCACACACACACATTCACACACACATTCACACACACACACACACATTCACACACACACACACATTCACACACATTCACACACACACATTCACACACACATTCACACACATTCACACACACATTCACACACACATTCACACACACATTCACACACACATTCACACACACATTCACACACACATTCACACACACATTCACACACATTCACACACACATTCACACACATTCACACACACATTCACACACACATTCACACACACATTCACACACACATTCACACACACATTCACACACACATTCACACACACATTCACACACACACATTCACACACACATTCACACACACATTCACACACACATTCACACACACATTCACACACACATTCACACACACATTCACACACACATTCACACACACATTCACACACACATTCACACACACATTCACACACACATTCACTCACACACACACCCATTCACACACACATTCACACACACATTCACACACACATTCACACACACATTCACACACACATTCACACACACATTCACACACCCATTCACACACACATTCACACACACATTCACACACATTCACACACACATTCACACACACATTCACACACACATTCACACACCAGTGCACGCAGACACTGGGGGCGAGGCGGGTTAAGTGTCTTGCCCACGGACACAACGACAGCTTCACCTGTGGGAGCTGGAATCACAACCTGTGGGTCAGTGGACAAACGCTCTTCCCAGCCGAGCCACTGTCGCCCTCCACCGCCTAATTTGGGCTTTAAGAGTTCAGGAGGCACAGATTTGGTCCAAAATACTCACTGTCTCCATGGCAACGGAGAGGCCCGACGGTGAACTGCGCCTCTGAGCCCGTGCGGTTCGTGTCTCCCACCACGACTCTCCTCACGGGCAGGTGGTCTCTGAAGTCCAGGTAGCCTTTGTCAGAGTACCTGAAAAATACAGCTTGTTGTCACTGTTACCGGAAAACTGCAGCGGCCTCTCATTATACGGAAAAGTATCCACGAGCGGAACGTTAACACGGCACAACAGCAGAAAACCTTCGCTTCTTGTATGATTGTAAATGCGATAACGGCTGGGAGATTGCAAGCAGATTCCGAGCGGTTTGTCTCGTTTTGACTAATGACTGTTTCACCGTTTGATTTTCTAACTTTCTGTCGGTTAAATCAATAGTTTTGTGACGCCCTCCCAAGGTGACTGCAGTTATGATTTGAGAAATGAACAAAGACAATGTAAAATAGTAAAAAATCCTTCAGACCATCTGTGCTACCGTCGTCTAAACAGGAATTTTGGGGGAATCACTCATGTTATAACACAACACAGTTTATTAACCCACCAAAATCTTGTTATCATGTATATTAACTGTTTATTTATTTATTTATTAGTTTATTTGAACAGGGACAATGCACATTAACTGTCGTCCCTATAGGCGAGGTGTAAAATGCAACAATACACAGTCCACAATATGATTAGGAAAAGATGGTAGAATAAGAATTAGTAGGTTATATAAAAGCACACAGAATGTAAAAGCACAGAGATAAACTACACAATAGAAACAGTAAATATAATAAAAATGTGACATAAACAGGTCGGCAGCAGCACAAAGCATTAACTCTGGTCACAGGTTTGATTCTCACGTCACCACGACTTTAACCTGTTCTTAAAGGTTCTGTGTGTCCCAGTGTTGTGTTTCTGAGCTGGTTTTGGGTTCCAAAAGTGGAGCTTGCACTGAAAAAGCAGTTTGGCTCAATGCACTTTTCCTTAAAGGGACGACTAAATTACTAGAGGAGGCAGATCTGGAGTTTCTGCTGCTTTGATTTTTTTTTTTAAATGGAAAGAGGAGGTGGGGCCAGACCTGCAGGATTTTAAAAACCAGAGCAGCATCCTGAAGTTTGACCATATTTTCCCAATTTAGAAGTTTATGTTTAAACAGGAAAAGGTTTCATGTCCAGGACTTTCAGAGCCTGTTTATGGACTGAATTAATTGTGATACAGATGAAGTTATCCAGTCTGCCTGGGTGACATTTTCTGTATTTTAGAATCTCTACACATAATCAAACTGAAAAATTAACAATATTATTACAGCACTATTAAACAATAGGCAATTTGCTTCTATGACTTCCCCACATGATTAAATCTACACACAGTTACAGTAAAACACAGTCTCTTACCATTGTCTGTAGTCGGCGTCGCAGTTGCATTGGAACCTTGAGTCGACACAGGTTTGGTTGATGGCGCATCCACATTTCTGTATTTCTCTAAATGTTCCTCCCCAGTAATAATGACTCTCATTGTTTCGCCCGATCCAGTAACCGAACGGCCGTCCCCCTGTGACATGGTCCAAATATTATGACAATACTGACGAGAAATATGATAAAAAACCAAATTATGAAGGTAAACCTGTGTTAATTATTACTGAACAGTATTGAGAGGTCTGTCGTATTGTTAAATTTGATCAAATACTGTATATAACCTTTTCTATAATTAAAGTGCCACAATAATAACTGAACAAAATGTCAATGTAGTGACTTTTTCATCCAGCAAAAAACACAAAGAAATATAAAGTAGGGAAACTGATCATATGTTTTAAAGGTCCTATATTACGCCAAATTTCATCTTGTGTCGGAATTGTGTTTTGGTTCATTCACAGATGTTTGGATAATCCCTTTTTTATGAGTCTGTCTACATCTCCAGAGCTTAAAAGTCTCTGTTCCACCTTGTGATGTCATGAAGTAGAAGTTTTCAGGTTAACCGCGACCTTTTACCTTTAGTTCAGTTGAGATTAGCAATTCCAGGTCTGAAATGATCCAAGCGATTCTAGTGAAACTGTATGGAGTTTAAAAACACGGTGGAGCACTTCCTGTATTACCACATGACATCACAAGGTGGAACAGTGTTTTCTGTTTGAGAGAAGAGCTCAGTCTAAATATGCAGGATTTATGTGTTTTTCTGGACACTTTTTCTCTCCTCTCCTGCCCCTTATTTTTCCTGCTTTTGTTTCTATGTCTGGTCTCGTCTCATGTGTCTTATTACTCGGGAGACTCTTTTCTCCAAAACTAAATTAACTACGGATTTGATAAATTGATCTTTTCACAAAATTGACACTTTAACACGACAAGCAGGGTCGGGCGAACCTGCGAGTTCTTCGGACACAGAATCTATTCGGAACCAGGAATACGGGACTTTGCACTTTGGATCACGCGGCGTGGACCTGATTTTTCTAAAAAAATTCAAATACTGAGGCAGATTTTCAAAGCCCCGAAACTGGAGCGAGGGGCAGAGCTTCACACACTCGACCTCTGTGACTCTGGGCCGGGGTCGCGGTCACTGACTGCCGATGGACACGCTCGGTTATGGAAATCCGACGCAGCCGCTCGCTCTAAAACAAAACAACCGAATCTTATCTTTGGACTCCCCGGCGCCGGACAAGGCTCCTCCGCCCTGAGAGCAGCAGACAGAACCTGACCCCCAAAAACCCCCTCGCAGCTTCGTCCCGACCTGGTGGACGGGTCTGTTTCTGGACACTGCTCCTGGACCGTCTCCTCCTCCCTGACTCCTCCTCCCTGACTCCTCCTCCCTGACTCCTCCTCCCTGACTCCTCCTCCCTGACTCCTCCTCCCGCTGCAAAGTCCTGTCATAATCTAATGTCCTGTCATAATGTTTTCATGTGTTCCTTTTGTTGTTCTTCCTCTATTTTCCTTTTTCTCTGTAGTCGTTAGTTATTTATAAAGACAGTATAGAGATAGAAAGAGTTATAAAGATAGTTTGTCACGGTAGTAATCTCATAGTTTATGTTAGTAGTTCGTGGTAAATAAAGTTAGTTATGTCACAGTTAGACTTGTTTAGTTCATCTTTATGTAGGATTGTAATGTTGTAATGTCATATGTTTAGTATGAATGTGGGACTGTGCTTTTTTAATCACTGTTAAGCTCTTTGTGTTGCATTTTTGTATGAAAAGCGCTCTATAAATGTGGCCATACCGGCTCGTCAAAGCCTGAACCCGTCAGATCTCAGAAGCTAAGCAGGGCCGGGCCTGGTTAGTACTTGGATGGGAGACCACAAGGAATTCCAGGTGCCACAGGGGGGCGCCAGTGACAAAAAACTGTCGTTGTGTCCTTAGGCAAGACACTTCACCCACATTGCCTAGTATGAAAGTGGTGTGTGCGTGAATGGTGGTGGTGGTCGGAGGGGCTGATGGCGCAGATTGGCAGCCTCGCTTCCGTCAGTCTGCCCCAGGGCAGCTGTAGCTACAATAGTAGTTTACCACCACCGGGTATGGAGTGACTGAATAATGCTCTGTAAAGCGTCTTTGAGTGTCCAGAAAAGCGCTATATAAAACTGATGCATTATTATTATTAAATAAAGTTTGACTGATCGATTGATGACTGAACCTGCGCGAACGAAACTGAACACAACTCCAGGTGTGTTTTCGAAGACGAAACATTATAACGTAGATCAGAAAATACGGCGGTGATACGAACGCTTTAAAATACACAGTTTAATCATTTGAAGTTTAATATTACTACTATTACACCGCAGTATTAGCTGGGACCACACACCTGCCGTGTTGAGCAGTCTGGACTTGTAGCAGGAGTAGTCGATCCACTGTTCGCAGTAAATAGAAGTATTAGCCAAAGCCGACACTTCATCCCAGGAAGCGTTCCAGTAGTTAACGTCTCCGATGTACGGCCGCTCTACGGTGCTCCCGGAGACCTTCGTACCGTCCGCACGGTCGTGCATAATCACTGTCCACGCTTTATACACTGCGAACATATAAAAGACAAATTTATTTCAGTGTCAGGAGTTCAAGGATGAAAAAATGGGTCAGCGCTGTCTAAAATATTTGAACTTCATCTCGAGCCTGGATATTACTTCATAAGCGAGAGCACGAGCCGCAGGGCAGAACCGTCTGTATTTCCCAGGAAATTTAACTCACATCTCTGTCATTATTAAAGCCATGGGAGAGTCTGTCATTATCAAAGCCATGGGAGAGCAGCTTCTGCGTGAAAACAACACAGTCTTTTCAGCGTTACAGTGATCCCTCGCTATATCGCGCTTCACGTATCGCGGCTTCGCTGCTTCGCGGAATTTTTTACAGTGCTTTTTTTTTTACAGTGAATCTGTATCTTGTTGATAAAGAAGAGGACGAAGGACTAAAGAAGAGGACGAAGGACTAAAGAAGAGGAGGAAGGACTAAAGAAGAGGAGGAAGGACTAACACTTGGTCGCGCAGCCTTCAGTAGAAAAAGACGCTCCAGCGCAGCAGAGTCAGGACGAAGAGGCGCAGCAGGAGGGACTGTGAAATACGCCAGTGACAATGTTTCCTCCTTGTATTCATTACTATATAAAAAATATTGTTGTACAACACCGTTCTTTAAACTATTATAGTTATTTGTAAGAAAACGTTAATATTTCTATTTCTAGAACACATTTTGGGCCTGAAAAGAGGTTTTATTTTTTGTTTCATTCTGCAGTAAAGTACTGCATTGTAAAATAACAGTAAAAAATAAAGCTGATACTTCGTGGATTTCACCTATCGCGGGTTATTTTTGGAACGTGACCCCCGCGATAAACGAGGGATCACTGTACTCACATTTCATTTTGCAGTACACCTCAAATGGCTTCAGAGGCCCGCTGAGATCCGGATCAATGGTGTAGTTTCCAGACCAGTACTTCCCACTGAGTCTGTAAGCCTCGCAAGACTCCTTATAAACAGCTGAGGAGAGAGGACTGATCAATATATTTGGATTGCAGAGAAACAGAACGGGTCCAGTGCTTAAAGGGCCCATTTTACACTATTTTCTGATGCTCTCTGTGTTATAATGTTGTTTCCTCGTCAGTATATCCAGAACCAGAGTTGTGTTTTGTTTCATTCACACAGGTTTAACGCACAAACGCTGCATATTTAACCTGCGTGAAGTCGCCCCATCAAACGCAAACCTGCGCAAAAACTCTGTCCGTCGTTTGTGCTGCAGAAAGTTTCATTTGTGCGATTCTGGTTCTTAAGATATTTGCGGTTTTATTTTCCGCCGGTGACGTCGTGCAGAACCTCAGAATGTTAAATCGAGCTCAAAAGAGGAAGAAAATTATAGAAAACGTTTGTATTTGGTTTGTGCTGTTTTGTGCTGTGACAATTTTCATTTGTGTGAGTTTATTTCTAGAGAAAGACAAACGATCTGAGGCTGTGGAAAAGTCTGTGTTATTATAAAATATGAATCAAAAGCAAATGACTAAAGACTGAAACAGACTTTTCCACAGCCTCAGGTCGTTTCTCTTCACTAGTTTTGTGGAGTTTGTCGCCGTCAGCTGAGCAGAAATGACGTCCACAGAAATAATAATGAATAATTTTAGAAATAAACTCACACAAATGAAACTGTCACAGCACAAAACAGCACAAACCAAATACACACGTTTTCTATCATTTCCTTCCTGTTTTGAGGCTGTTTCACATTTTGAGGTTCTGGACGACGTCATCGACCAAAATAAAACTGCAAATATCTGAAGAACCAGAATCACATAAACTAAACTTTTTGCAGCACAAACGACTGACAGAGTTTTTGTAGGTTTGTGTTTGATGAGGCGACTTCACACAGATGAACCAGAGTTGAGTTTTGTTTCATTCACACATGTTTAACACACAGACTCTGCATATTATTTAGACTGTGTTCTTCTCTCAGACAAAAAAACACTCTGTTCCACCTTGTGATGTCACGTGGTAATACAGGAAGTGCTCCACTGTGTTTATAAACTCCACACACCTTCACTAGAATCATTTGGATAATTTTAGCCCCGGAATTGCCGATCTTTACCGAATAAAATGTCAACAGTCGCTGGAAATAGAGTCCTGCACAGGTTCAGGTTCTGATGACCCACAAATTTGAATGACACAGGTGAAAAATGTTGAGCTGTGTCGGATGTGGGTTCGGTTCTGGTCGGACGCAGGAGAGCAAAGGTCTCATCTCATCGTGTACTAACAAAACACAGGACTGTATTTTAGTGAAATGCAAACGTGCCATTGTTTTTACAAGATGATGAAATGTAAAATCCATGTTTTTGTACGTGCACGTTCCAACTTTCATTTTCAAACCACGCGATGGACCATGTGACGTCCTGCAGCTCAAAGTGACTCGCGAGGAGCTAAAAAGAAAATGAGCGCGTGGAGAGTGTAAAGTTGTGGCTCTTTTTTTGGACTTTTTCATTCGGGTGTAGTTCGGGTGTCGGCCTGTATTTACAGCGGGGCGGATCGGGTGCAGAATTTGACTTCAATTCTGTCGGAAAACGGGTCGGGTGCGGACGGAGGTGTGACCGAACCGGGCGGGTGCGGTTTGTCCAAATCAGACCCGTGCAGAAAACGACCTCTTCAGGCTAATAATGCAGGATTTACTCAAACATGTGTGAATCAAACCAAACACAAGTTCAGGAACAGGTAATAACATGTTAATAAAGATCATAACTTTGGGTAATATGGGCCCTTTAATCACCTCTTTGTTGATTCCACTTACACATATGGCAGACTTCTCCTTTATAACCTGTATTTTCACACAAACAGATGAAGTCGTCCCATGACTGAATGCATCTGCCTTCGTGCTCACAGGGGTTCGGAGAACATCTGTAATCAGAGAACGTGATCGGATTCATAAAAACTCATAAAACAGTGAATCAGAGACGGAGATTCTTATTTCAGGTAGAGATTAGAGGCTTGTTTTGGTACGAAAGGGGGAATATGATCACCACTGAACCTTGGATGCGACAGATAAATAAAGAAAAAAAAAGTGGTTTTGGTGGGAGGATCTGGCTCTTTCTGCTTTCTGATTGGCCAAAGAAGAAAACTGCTTTCGCCAGTGTCAGTAAATCTATATTGTATTTGCTATGAGTAAAGTTTGTTTGTTGTCAGATCTCAGGAGGATCTCACGTCACTGAAAAGCAGTAAATAGTTTTGTTCTGACGAGCTGGTCAGACTGGTGAGAGGATATGTTATGAATAAGCCATGAAAAAGTGAGGCTGCGTTACAAAAAAAACGCCTCTTAAATAAAAGCGATGCAGCTTTAGCCCGAGCATGAGGTAAAATATGTTTATTGTGTGATTCCAAATGGCCCCAGAGCTGTAAAATGCCCCGGTCTGAACTGGAATCTGCTCAGTCTGTATCAGCCACGAGCGAAAACAGGTACAGTGATCCCTCGCTATAACGCGGTTCATCTTTCGCGGCTTCGCTGTTTCGCGGATTTTTTAATGCTTTTTTATTTTTATTTTTTTTTAACAGTGCATTGTGTTCTGAATCCTGATTGGCCGAGGGACTGTAGTCTAGAAGTGATAAAAGTTGACTGGTCTTTCACTTAGACCAGGGGTCGGCAACCTTTAACACTCAAAGAGCCGTTTGGAGCGTCTCCCACAGAAAAGAAAACATGGGTGCCATAAAGAAGGAGGAAAATAACATAAGGACGACGGGAGAAGACACCTGCACCACAGCCTTCAGGAGAAAGAGACGCTACAGGAGTCAGGAGGAAGAGGCTCAGTCAGAGGCAGTGAAATACACGTGAGTCACAATGTCCAACCTCGTGTTCGTATTCATTAAAATTATTATTTTACAGCATTTTTAAAAAACTCTCATAGTTATTTGTAAGAAAACGTTTATATTTTTAAATGCTTGAGCCTGAAAACAGGATTTGATCTTTGGTTTCATTCTATAGTACAGTATTGTATTGTATAATAATTGTAAAAAATAAAGCTGATACTTCACGGATTTCGCCTGTCGCGGGTTCTTTTTGGAACGTGACCCCCGCGATAAACGAGGGATCACTGTACTGTGGATGTGTTATCGAATCATCCAAATGGAAAATAGGCAAATAAGGAGCTGTACTTCACAAGTTAATCTGGTAAAACAAATCTCTGTCTGTCTATGGCACTGCAGTGGTGTATGAATGTGAGTGAATGAATAATGGACTAATGCAAAGTGCTCTGAGTGCCTATAAAAGCGCTGTATAAATCCACTCCCGTATTCGCTTTGTCAGGATGTACGTCAGGAACCACTTTCAACGACAGAACCGGAGAAGCGTAACGACGCCCAGGCCGAACTAACGTAATAATGTCAAAATATATCAGCACAAAAATACTGTTAAAATACTGTATTATGGACCTCAACGCTGACCGCCCACCACACTGCTAAATCTAAAACTAAATCCCCCATTTATTTTTATCACAGAAATAAATTATATTAAATGTCCGGTCAAGGCTGATCAGCTTTGTCGTAACTAACGGCCACAATACCTATAATTAAAAAAAATGTTTCTGAAACTTTATAAACCACAAAGTTATTGAAACTTTTTACCAAATTATGTGTTTTAAATGTGCTTTATGGACTTATTGATATTAGTTATATTAGTTACCACATACTGAAGCTGGTTAACCTCAGCGACGACCTTTTTGAAATGTCTATGGGAAAAACGGTAACACTTTATAATAAGGCGCCGTAATAAACAGGAAAAGAATCATTACCAAACCCTTCGTTACTAAAATGTTTATTTCGCACAAGTTAATAGTTTTTTCATGATTAACTAAACGTTAATTGTTTGCATGAAATCAGTGTATTAATGTTTTAACAAATAATCTATAACTAATATTGTACTAATATTAGTTAACAGTTAATTAAATGTCTTATTGTCTCTGCTCATCTCAGACTGAACCTCAGTGTCACAGACCCACTGTACAAGATTTGCTATCGTTAATAAATGTTATAAGATTTATGTGTAAATAGTTAATAATCACTGTTCCAACTTTATCATAAGTTGCCCCACACTGACACCTACATCATACTAATATATTAATTATGCTTAAACCAACTGAACCCACAGTGATCCTGAGGTTCAGACTGAGATGAGCAGAGCCAAAGACACATTTATAACAAATATTAATACGATATTAATTAATACTTGACTGAACCAGGACTGAACCAGGACTGAACCAGGACTGAACCAGGACTGAACCAGGACTGAACCAGGTCTAAACCAGGACTGAACCAGGACTAAACCAGGTTTAAACCAGGTCTAAACAAGGACTAAACCAGGTGTAAACCAGGTCTAAACTAGGTCTAAACCAGATCTAAACCAGGACTAAACCAGGACTGAACCAGGACTAAACTAGGTCTAAACCAGATCTAAACCAGGACTAAACTAGGTCTAAACCAGGTCTAAACTAGGTCTAAACCAGATCTAAACCAGGACTAAACTAGGTCTAAACCAGATCTAAACCAGGACTAAACTAGGTCTAAACCAGGACTAAACCAGGACTAAACCAGGACTGAACATTATTTTCTATTTGTTAAAACATTAAAACACTGATGTCATGCAAACAATTAATGGTTAGTTAATGATGAAATAACCGTTAACTTGTGCGAAATAGACATTTTAGTAACAATTATCAAATATTAATGAAGGGTTTGGTAATAGTTTTCTGTTTATTATGGCGCCTTATTATAAAGTGTTGCCGGAAAACTGTATTTAAAATGCACATGTGACACGAGTGGTCCCTGTTAAGACCCACTGGAGGCTCATGTGCTCGTTCTTCATGTGCTTGTTCTTCATGTGCTCGTTCTTCACCTGTCTGTGATCCCGCAGGTGCCCAGCAGCAGCTCTGCATAGCGCCCCCACTGTCTCTGGAGGACGATGTCGATGTCCAGCTGCTCGTTGTCTATAAAAATGTGCTGCATGCAGCCGTGAAACCGGTTCAGTTTGGTTTCACACTTTCGTATCGTGTTGTTGGTCTGCGGACAGCCTGGAAACAAAGTCGGCGTTTACAACTCTGAAAAATACAAATGATGAAAACGATGAGAATTTTTTTTAATTAAATTCTGACCTCCGAAAAAGTAGCGGTCGCCCGTTCGAATAGTAAAAGGGTTTGTTATTCTCAGTGGAGATGCTTCTTCTTCATCGATGGTCAGAGTGAGCAGGTTGTCTCGAGCGGCTAAGTCCACTGTGTGCCAGTATCCATCGTTCAGTCTGTATCCTGCAGGAAACACTCATTTAAGGCCTGGAGATCACCACATTTTATCATCTGTGTTAGAATGTTTTTACTCCTCACACACAGACCTGGAGTTTTGTGTCATTCACACATGTTCACACAAGTCCTGCATATTTGGGCTGTTCCAGGACTAAACCAGGTCTAAACCAGGTCTAAACCAGGACTAAACCAGGTCTAAACCAGGACTATACCAGGACTGAACCAGGGCTAAACCAGGACTAAACCAGGACTAAACCAGGTCTAAACTAGGCCTAAACCAGGACTGAACCAGGGCTAAACCAGGTCTAAACCAGGACTAAACCAGGTCTAAACCAGGACTATACCAGGACTGAACCAGGGCTAAACCAGGACTAAACCAGGACTAAACCAGGTCTAAACTAGGCCTAAACCAGGACTGAACCAGGGCTAAACCAGGTCTAAACCAGGACTAAACCAGGTCTAAACTAGGCCTAAACCAGGACTGAACCAGGACTGAACCAGGACTAAACCAGGACTAAACCAGGTCTAAACCAGGACTATACCAGGACTGAACCAGGGCTAAACCAGGTCTAAACTAGGTCTAAACCAGGTCTAAACAAGGACTAAACCAGGTGTAAACCAGGTCTAAACTAGGTCTAAACCAGGTCTAAACCAGGTCTAAACTAGGTCTAAACCAGGTCTAAACTAGGTCTAAACCAGGTCTAAACCAGGACTAAACCAGGTCTAAACCAGGTCTAAACAAGGACTAAACCAGGTGTAAACCAGGTCTAAACTAGGTCTAAACCAGGTCTAAACCAGGTCTAAACTAGGTCTAAACCAGGTCTAAACTAGGTCTAAACCAGGTCTAAACCAGGACTAAACCAGGACTAAACCAGGTCTAAACCAGGATGTGAAACTGAAGTTCTCTCAAACACTCGTAATCAAACTTGTAATGCCATAATTTGATTAATTTCAGGTCTGGACTTGACATCGCTACTGAACAAAAGGTAAAATGTAGCTGTAGCTAACTTGAAAACTACCACTTCATGACATCACAAGTGGAACAGAGCATTTTCAGCTTTGGAGATGTGGCCAGACTAATAATAAAGTGTTATTCAAACATGTGTGAATGGAACAAAACATAACTCTGCACGTTTTTGAGGAGGTAAAGACATTATAACACGGGTAAAAGCTCACAAGAGTGAATTTAGCTCAATATAGGACCTTCAAATTCTAATTAACAACAATAAAATCTTGAACCCACCTGCTGCAAACTGAATCTTTTTCTTGCCCGGCTGAAATATCGTGACGTTTATCTGCCCTTCGCTCAGGCCTAACTCCAGAGCTCCCAGATCGTCAGCGAACCGCGTGAACATGAGCAGCCCGGTGTAATCCCAGGATCGAAACTTAAACTTGACAAACATCTTGGGTCTCCTGAAAAACCCCGGCACTTGGAGATAGTTGTTGGGCCCAGCAAAGGTCATGGGTTTAAGTAAAATGTCACGGCAGGTGAAGTGCATCTTTTTCTAAAGGTGAGGCAGAGAAACAGAAGGTTACACGCTGCATTTAAAAGTAAAGGGCCTGGTGGGCAAACAGGAGCCGTGTGAGGGAACTGGCCTCTCCAAAGATTTTAGCCCCATTTTTATAGGACATTAAATGCAAAAATCGAATTGATCGATTTATTTCGGGCACATATTCTGACATTATTCCATAGACCAGGGGTGTCAAACTCATTTTGGTCAGGGGGCCGTATGCAACCTACTTTGATCCCAAAAGGGCCGGATCAGAAAACTCAGTTCTCTCTTCAAGTTATTGTATTTTTCTCCGTGTCTCGTAGTGGTGTTTAAGATTATATTCCTCGAGCAACGCCACTTGTTCCAAACACACTGAGCACAGATTTCCCATTCACCTCTGTCAACAAATAAGAATTAGACTATTTTTCTTGGGAAATCCTGAACTCAGCATCTGCTTTTCTCATTTTTTGACATTTTGCTGATGAGGGTCACGGTCGACAGTCAAAACGATCGTCCTTTAAGAGCGTTTGGAAAGAGGAAAGTCTTCATTTGTGCTGCTCTGGTGGGAGTCGCAACGTACAGAAACGCCGGAGACGCTGCTATGCTAAACGGTGCAGAAAATTAACTGAAAAATCTGAAAATTTTAAGTATTTTAATAGAAAAATCAGCCGAGGGCCAGATTAAAGGTCTTGGAGGGCCGGATCTGGCCCCCGGGCCGCATGTTTGACACATGTGCCATAGACAGTCACATTTAACACATACAGAGCGAAAAGGTGCAGCTGAAGCTTGAGCTTATTCTGCCTTTACGCTTTATTCCTCACTGCATCATCTTGGCACCGGTTCATAAATACAGCAAATAAATTAGTAACAGAACAGCAGAGACTAAAGCACAAACTAAGTCTCATAGTTCATGTTTCTGCTCAGAGTTAAACATTTAAACTTCTTTTTAAAGCGGAACAGAGTTGTGCACAGTTTTATATCTTCTGTACAGTTGTTCCACAGCTTCAGCCCTTTAACAGATACACAACATTTCATAATATTTGTTCTGATTTTCTTTTTGTTAAACGTTTCCGTACCTCTGAGCTCGTATTTCGGATGTTGAACATTTTCTGTAATGATTTTGACAGGAGATTGTTGTTTACTTTGAACATGATTTTCACAGTGTAAAACTCGACTAAATCGTACAGTTTTAGAGTTTGTAGGTGTATAAATAATGCGTTAGTTGGTTCATTATCAGCTGATAATGTGATTTCGCTCTTATTGCCTTTTTTGGGAGGTAAAGACTGGTTTTGTATTGGTCTTATATGTATGGCCCCAAATCTGGATACAGTCGGTTATGTGAAGCATCACTAGTGACTTATATATGATGAAAAGGCTGTTTTTATTTAAGATATATCTATATTATATAATTGCGATTACTCTGGATCATTTATTTCTGATTTTACTTATGTGCGATTTCCAGTTTAAATTCTGGTCTATAGTTCCTCCTAAAAACTCTTTCTCGTGGTGCATTGTTGAGCGTAATTTGTACATGAACTTCTACTTTGCGTTTTGCAAATATCATAAATTTTGTTTTTTCTCTGTTTAGTGATGCTGTTCAAATGGAAGTCAGAATGTGCACAAAATGATACAATAAAGAAAAAACATCCATATTAGCTTTTATAAATCACTATGGGGCTGCTACGTTTAAACTGGTTTAAAACAGCGAAACAAACCTGGTGGACGACGGGGGAATCACTCGCGTCCATAAAAGGCTCTAAATTAACATTTTAATGGAACAGTGTATAACTTACAAATAAAACTAAATATTTATGCAGCACAAGATACTATAAATTAGATTTAAATGTGCACAGTGTAACGTCTGGTGCCCCGTCTGCTTGTATCGGTGAAACTGTTTCTTGCTTTGTTTGGAAAGATCCAAAGTTCAGCATAAGACTTCTGTATCTTCTGTAATAAATTAAACTGCAGGTGGCGTCACCTGCTTGTCTCCCTGAAAATACATATGTCCATCCATCTTCTTCTGCTTATCTGGGGCCGGGTTATGGGGGCAGCAGTCTAAGCAGGGGCTCCCAAGCTTCCTCCTCCCCAGACACTTCCTCCAGCTCCTCCTGGACCCTGAGATTCCCAGGCCCAGAGACAGAGTCCCTCCAGCGTGTCCTGGGTCTTCCCCGGGGCCTCCAGCCAGTGGGACCTGCCCAGAACACCTCCGAGGGAGGCGTCCAGGAGGCATCCAGACCAGATGCCCTCCCCTCAGCTGGCTCATCTTGACGTGGAGGAGCATGGGCTCTACTCCGAGCTCCTCCCATGTGACCGAGCTCCTCACCCTCTCTCTAAGGGAGCGCCCGGCCACTCTGCGGAGGAAACCCATTTTTGCCGCTTGTATCCACAATCTCGTTCTTTCGGTCTTTACCCAGAGCTCATGACCATAAGTATGATAAAATACATATGTTTAATGCCATATTGTGGAACATTCCAGGCAAAGCAATAACTATACACAACACAAGCAGGTGCCGGTTACAGCTACATAAATGTAGATAGATTTGCACATTGAAATAGACTTTTACTCGCCACTTTTTATGGATGTATATTTTGCGGTTGCTCGTGCCGGTGCCTTGTGATTGGATTTTCTATAAAGTAAAGTAATGAAAACACAAAACGCAGAAAAGCATCATTAAACACTGAAAAGTGACTTGCCTTTCTTGGTATGCGGATATCAGTCTCCTCTCGTTTGGCCTTGTCGATGATATTGACGCCGTTAATAAAGACATTTTCAAGGCATCCTCTGAAGTTCGGAGTGGAGGGAAGATGAGGCATGTTTGGCTCAATGACTCCGCCGACGTACAACTGTAAGAAACATCGAGACGCCGTAATCCATCCACGGCATTTTATCTTTATGTACTTTAATATACTGAACACATGTATTCACGTGTATATTTATGCAGTCATGATCATCTTTTTTAGTTTGATAATGTGTGTGCAAAGGCTGAATATTGTTCCCAACTTTACTACATCTATTATTTATTTAATCCATATTTTATTACAGTTGCATTTGCTTGTTATTACAGTTTTTTTGTCCAATCAATGTAAATGTAAATCCTAGGGACGCTCCACCACATCTTTTTTCAGTTCTGATACTTACTGATAAACGGAAGAGTAAAGTTATACAGACGGAAAGTACCTGCTTGTCGAGATCCAGGTGAGTGAAGTCCCCGTTGGAGAATCCAGTGACCGTGTGAGCGTCGACGGTTAAGTTCACCTGTCGGCCGTATCTCTTTATAGTGACGTAGTGCCAATGCAGATTATCCAAGAGGCTTCCCACTGTCAGCGTCGTCCTCCCGTTAAGATTGTGGACAATACTGCTTCCTAAAATACAAGTTATACGTTTTAAAATAAGAAAAATACAGACTAAGACGCAAACTACATAAAATATATGAGATAATAGGATTTTTCAGGATATTCTTAGCTCTTATTTCAAACTAAATTATCTTGAAACCGCTAAGAAAGGCCACGAATCAAGTTAAAGGTGCAATGGAGATTTATTTATTATCGCTTTGACTAAAATGTTCCGCGGCATCGAATTAAGCATATTTATCTCCATGGAAACAAGCAGGTAACACCACCAGCTACAGGTCACCTCTGTGGAGAGGAGACCCCACTCTTTTGAGATTTTTGAGCAGTAAAAACAACTGTAATTGATTAAATCCAGGATAGATGTGTTTAATGCCATGCTGTGGAACATTCCAGGCAAAGCAGTAACGTTTCTATGGAGAAAAGCGGGTGGTACAACCTCAGTCAGAAGAGTTGTACCTGCACCTACGTCAAGGTCATGAAAACATTTACATCTAACCAAGAGAAAACCGTGCATATCAGGATTAATTTTCTGAACTCCAGTCATTTAACCCCTGAAGACCTGAGGGCAGTTTTAGTACATTTCTCCTCGCCTGGATTTTTTTCTTCATTTTGCTTTTAAAACTGCCCCTTTTACCCCTAATGAAGTGTTCTACCTCCTTTTGTTCAGTCCAACCTGTTATTTCACAATCTGCTGCTGTAGTTGTGTCATGAGGCTGTGAGAAAAGCTACAGGACCAGAAATAGAGATGGAAAAAAAAAACAGAAAATAAAATTCCCACTCTTTTATACAAAACACACAGCAAACATGTAGAAACAACTTTCTGGACATAAAAAAATGCTTAATTTAGGGCCTTAGCTACAAAAATGCAAAATATCAAGTCTGTAAGTAAATTAAAAATCTCCTTATTGCCTAAAAACAAAAAAAGTGCAGTGGCTCCATGACTTTCCTGGTCCAGTCCTGGAAACAGCTCCTGTCAGGTCCAGGGCCAGAGCCACAGCACTTCTGCATTTCCAGGTGTTTATTACATTTGGATTTGTTCATTTGGACTGAAATAAACCTTTAAATAAAAATAGAAAGAGATGCACAATTACACACACCAAGATGTGTCATTTTCCATGTGTGTGAGAATTAACTCCACTTAGAGCGACTTTTTCCCTCGTTATAAACACACACAGTCAGAGGAGTCGACCATCTTGACTCACTCACAGTAAGTTTCTGACTTTTACGGTTAGAAAGTTATGCACAGTTATAAAAAACATGTTATGCACGGTTATAAAGAACATATTCCTCGTTATCGTATACAATGCCGTAGGTCTTCGAGGGTTAAACACATCTTCCTTAAAGGTGCATTGTGTAACTTTTCTGGCGGAGGGTCCTTCAAATGTAGACGACCTCATAGTCAGAATGTTCTAGGTGTTTTTGAGCTATAAAACCACTTGTAATTGAATAAATGTAAGGTAGAGCTGTTCAATGTCATACTGTAGAACATTTTAAGCAGAGCAATGACATATCCACAGAAACAAGCAGGTGACAGACCCCTAACCAAAAAGCTACGTAATGCACCTTTAACTGTAGTGTCATTTAAAGCATTTACCCAGGCTGATATGGAGGTAGAGACGGCCCTTCTTCAGTTCGAGTGTGAAGAGGTCGCCCTGCACCCCCTCACTGTGCAGCAGCAGCCCGTCCTGCTCCAGAGTTTTAAAGTTAAGGGCGAAGTGATCGGACAGAGTGCGAGACTTCCTCCCCGGGTACATGTACACCACAGAGTCGTCTCCATTGTACTGCAGCACATACGAGTCTGAAGAGCAAAACAGAACCAACTTTAAAGGGCCAAGATCACACTCTTTTCTTATCTGTGTTACTATGTTGTTTTCTCATCAAAAACATACCCAGAATTGTGTTTTGTTTCATTCACATTAACACCTAAATCCTGCATGTTTAGTATGTAGTGTTCGTCTCTCAAACAGAAAACACTCTGTTCCACCTTGTGATGTCATGTGGTAATACAGGAAGAGTCCTTCCACCTTCACCAGAATCATTTGGATAATTTCAGCCCTGGAATGGCAAACCTCTACTGAACAAAAGGTAAAACATAAAGCTGTTGACATGAAAAATACCACTACATGACATCACAAGGTGGAACAGAGCTTCTGCATAGTTAAACTGACTTGAATTAAGCAGATTCATCTTAAAAGATCCATTTTAAGATTGTTTTTACTTTATAAAATGAGATTTTTTTTAAATTTGTTTTAAGATATTTCATCCTGATTTATCTTATCTCGATATTACAACTTATTCTAAGCACTTTTTATATTAACTCAGTCCAGGTTAAGCCTCTTTAACTTCCTTCTCAAACCAATAAGGTGAAAAATCTTGCCATAAATACTTGAAACTCGTGTTTTCTGCTTAGAACAAGATTCGTATTTCGTCTTGTTTTAAGAAAACTTGGAAAGTGAAAATTTCTTACTGCACTGGCAGAAAATTTCACTTTTTAAAGTAGGGCATTTTTACCTCAAAATTGTTTTTTTTTTCTTATTTTTGGTTAGGCCTTTTTTCAGTATGTGCTTTAGTAGACAGACTAATAATAAAGGTTTACTCAAATATGGGAATGAAACAACTGCTCGTATGTTTCTGATGAGGGAACAGCATTATAACCTGGCTTAAACCTCACAATAATTCATTTTTATGTCATGTAAGACCTTTAAAAAACATAATGATGCAATAGGAAATGTGTTCACAGATATTATGAAAGAGAATATGTTGTATTATATTACTCTGTTCACTAGAATTCAGCTTCCTGTGCACTTTTCACCCTTCAAAAGATATATTTGGTTATTCGCCATGGCAACGATGCAAATTTTTCGTCACTCTGATCATTACAGTTAACGAGTTACTATAATTGAAGTCATAGTAACAGATCTATTAAGTCTTTTATTACTGTTTGGTGATTTTAATAGCAACTGATGATTGGGTAGGAGTAGCCATATTATAATTTAGATTTTTTTTCAATTACACATTCTTTTTAAAGTCTGGAACAATATAAGATTATCTACTGTTTCTGCCAGTCTCCTCTGACATATATTTGCATAATTATCATATTAATCACAGCCAGTGTTGGGGAAAAAAATCTGTACTTTACATGTAGACTCACCTCTACCAAGCAAAACAGGCCAATATTTTTGGAAGCACCAGTCTTATATAAATCACTCTGAAATGTGGGCTTACAGGTATTATAAATGGCTCAATATTTATAGCCTTTGGGGGCATAAATCAAAGAATAATTTAGCACAGTATTTGGTAACGCTCTTTATCACCCAGAGACAGTAAATCCTCCTTATCAGAGCTATTACATTACCATAGGGGCAGCCAAAGAGCTCCAGCCTCACTCCGATCTTGCCTCCGTTCTCTGTGTTCCAGGCCAAGGGAAGCAGGCGGACATGTTTTGCAGTGAAGGCGTAATGAAAGACGTTTCTTTTGACTTGATAATAATTCCAGTTCCCTGGCATCGTCTGCAAACAGAACACGCAGGAGAAAAGACAAGAGAGGAGAGAGATGGAGGGAGGGAGGTTTTAGTCAAAGCTTTAGTGTTAGTGGCTTATCTAATCCTGCACTAAACTGGTTCAAGTCCTATTTAGGAGACAGGAAGTATTTTTGTTGGAACTGGAAAACTGTGTCTCAGATCACATGGCCCTGACCTGTGGTGTGCCCCAGGGGTCGATCCTGGGTCCCCTTTTGTTCAATCCCTACATGCAATAGGCGAGTTAATACGCAGCAATAATGTGTCCTCAGCTACGCAGACGATACTCAGATCTATGTCTCACTGCAGCAGGAGACTATGGACCAGTGGACTCACTCTGCCACTGCACCCAACAGATCAGTGTGTGGAGGCAAAACAACTTTCTCCAACTCAGACAAAGAGACAGTGTCAGCAGTCACCTCCAGTCTCTCTCTCTCTAAAACTTTCAAATCAGGCGAGAAATCTCGTGGACTCAGACTAGAACTTTAACAGCCACATCAAATCAATAACATCTGCAGCCTTTTATTATCTAAAAAACAGCAAAAATCAAAGGTTTATTGTCTAAAGCAGACGCGGAGAGAATTATCCACGCGCTTGTGTAACGGCCTCTCACTGGACTCTCCAAACGAGCTGTAAAACAGCTGCAGAACATCCAGAACATCCAGAACATCCAGAACATGCAAAATGCTGCAGCTTGGGTCCTGACTCGAACCAGGAAGTACGAGCACATAAGTCCTGCGCTCTGCACTGGCTCCTGTGGCTCAGAGAATAGACTTTAAAGCTTCTGCACAAGTCTCTCCATGGCATAAAGTACATCTGTGATATGTTAGTTCCATATGAACCATCTGCACTCTGAGGACCTCAGGGAGTCAGGGCTAAACTCAGGGAGTCAGAGTTTCAGACTCATGCAGCTAAAACCGGGAACAGTCTGAACATGTGAGACAGACTCGACTCTGACTCTGTTTAAATCCAGACTAAAAACAGTTCTGTTTAGCTGCATTTGACTGAAAGGTTTTCATTTCGGACTCTTCTCTCGCATTTAATGTTTCTCTCTCTTTTTAATTTTAGGATGATTATTGATGTTTTGATTTGTCTGTATTGTGATTTTAATGTATTTCTTATTCTGTAAACACTGTGAATTACTTTGTGTACGAATTGTGCTGCACAAATAAACATGCCTTGTCTTGCCTTATTAAACCGGAGATGAATTGATGATGAGATTAGATTTGTCACAGCGTCATAGGGAGATAAAAGCCACTGCAGTCTGGGTTTTGAGGGATGCAATAACACATACAATAAAGCAGCAAATGGAGAAGTACATTCACTTCTTCCTACGTAAAAGGTGCACTGTGTAACTTTTCTGGTGGAGGTTCTGCGGCTTGAGAGAATAAAATTAAATTTCCATGTAGACGAGCAGGTGATGCCACATGGCCAAGTTCAGGTTATGTATGTGGAGCGGTGCCCCACGCTCACAGTAATAACGCCTGTGTCATCGAATGAAAAACACTTGTAATTAAATAAATGCAAAATAGATAAACTATAATACTGCACATTACAGACAAAGCAACACAAAGACGCCCCACCAAAACACAAACTGTTATGGGCGCCATTAAATGAAAGTAAAACCATATAAATAGAAGTATAAATTACATTTGTAGAGGGAAACTAAAGTGGATGGAAATGCGAATGTGAATATACACGTTTACTTCTGTAATAATTCTACTAGACCATTATATAACCACAGTTACTATTGTCACTATGACCATTCAAGGCCAAAGTATGTCTCCAATAAATACTGTTTTATGGCTAAAAATGTCGACATGAACAAATATTCAAGTGCTTAAGTGCTGTTTTTTGCCTTAGGACCCTCAATATTGCCAATAAAATAAATGTTATTCCCATGTGAAGAGTTAAGGGACTGATGACATTAGAGATTAGCTTTGTCAGTGTATAATCGTTGTTTCGATGCTGCCAGTAATACATGTATGGAGCAGAATTTAAATAGATAATCCATTAAAAGTCTCTCATCCTAAACTAAACCTCACCCATACTCCAAATGTCAGCAGTACGTACAGAGTTCCCTCCTTTCATGATGTAGGGCGTCCATGAGTCTGGCCGGTCTCCGTACAGCAGGGTGTACTTGGTGACCCAGTCGTAGGAGTTGAATGTGCCCTGTGTGGCGATAGCCACCAGTCTGTACTTCCTGAGCAGGTCGATCTGAAGCCAGGGCTGTCTGTCCCGAGGAGAAGGTGACCAGCCACTGCTGCCTGAGGGGGACGGAGGGGAGAAAGAGAGAAACAGGTCATTAACAAGAAAGTATTAAGACACTGACCTCTGTAAGTACTTTTCTACAAAGAAGGCAGATGGTCTGGTTTGTATAGTCATTATAAATCATTTTCATAGCTTTTATGGTTGTTTTGTGCATTTGTAATTTCAACTTGTATTGGTGTAAATTTTGAGGTAGGGCTGGGGGGGGGAAATCTATCAAATTTGAAATTCAAGTCAATTTGTTTGGGAGCTAATTTTCTTGCATGGAAAATTGCATTAAAAATGCAAGAAGAGCTGTTTGTTGTAGTCACAGGGACAAAAGTTTACCACAGGGCCGTGCAGCGCTCACTGCTCTGAAATCAGAGACGTCAAATTAAATGTTGGGGTTGGTTTAATGATGCAGGTTTAAACTTGTTTATCTCATTCATAAAGGATTTCCCAAATGGCCAGTGGATTACATGTGATCACTAAATACGATACTGTATTTAAGGTTTGACCATTTTGTGGAGTTGGCAGAACATTTTTGGTCAATTTTATTTTCTCACTCAGCCCTAGCTACATTTTGTACTATGTAATTAAATGTAACTGGTGCAGTGAGCCTTGTCATTTTGGTCTTCAAATGTTCAGATTAACACGCTCTACATGATCCTGCATTTGTTTCCCGCTATTTTGTCCGTCAAAAACATCCTGTTCATAACATAGATCCTGGCTCCAGATTCGCTACTGTAACTGTGGCACCGCGAGCCTCATTTGAGCGACGCTGACGCTGTGGGCGACTCTCGCTTAGTCCACTCCTTTTACACAGCCTATGCATTAGACACATACACAGCCTATGCACTAGACACATACACAGCCTATGCATTAGACACATACACAGCCTATGCATTAGACACATACACAGCCTATGCATTAGACACATACACAGCCTATGCATTAGACACATACACAGCCTATGCATTAGACACAGGCGATCCAAGAATCCACGCCCCAATATCTGGTACGTTATACATTGTTTAGTCAACATGTGTTTAAATGCAGTTTCTTACCATATAATTTTGCAAAGTTGGCAGAATACAGGAAGTTGTATCTGGACGAGGCCAAGAATGATGAGGCATAAAGGTTGGAGATAAGTGGATCAACACAATCATCTGTAACACAAAAAAGGTAACAAATTTAAGCATTTTTGTCACTCGTATGCTGCAGAAAACATGCTTATTTTAGCTTATTTTAGCTTTCAGTGTTTTTTTTTTCAGTGTATGTTTGCATACATACCATACAGCAACATACACTGTATATATAAATGGACATAACTGACCCGCTGGCTGCCACTTCTAAATAGGAAGTTTGCATGAACGGCTTCCGGCTCCATCAGCTCCGTCTCTAATTCACGTTGTATCGAGAAACTGTTGCCCCTCCTTTTACTCTTAAAATGTCCTTATTAACCCACTCTACAGCATCCTGGGGGGTTTATTTTTGCTATTTTCTCTGTAAATTAATTCGTCTTCCTAATATGGAACTGGCTCCAAATTCACCCCATCACTGCGAGCCTCGGTGAGCTTCATTTGACTGGAGCCGAACACTATGGGTGACGCCACACTCACTTCATCCACTTCTTTATACCGTCTGTGGTTTAAAACAATAAAGCTGCATCACATTTCTGATTCCGTTCGCATTACAAAAAGCAGAGCAAATCTGATAAGGATAATTTTGTTGAAGCCCAGTGTTTTCCTGTCCTCTTTTTTAAGACAGGGGCATAGTTATAAAGGGTATTGATTAAATGTCCTCAAAACTCCCTGCTCCCGGCTCATTTGTATGCTGCCCGTCGGCGTAAG